>CM037459.1:16380500-16633646 GCA_021014325.1 Plazaster borealis | reverse complement strand
TGCACTGAAAAACATGGGTGTGCTGAAGCTACTCGTACAATCACAGCGACTTTGGAGACAATTTTTTTAAAAAGTGCTCAGATCGCTCTCAGATTAATTCTGCACTAAGAAACATGGGTGTGCTGAAGCAAATCTTTCAATCTCAGCGACTTTGGAGAGGTTTGTTGAAAGCTACTCGTTCATTCTCAGCGAGTTTGGAGAGTTTTTTTTTTAAAAGTGCTCAGATCGCTCTGAGATTAATTCTACACTTAAGAAACATGGGTGTGCTGAAGCTACTCGTTCAATCACAGCGACTTTGGAGACACTTTTTTTAAAAAGTGCTCAGAATGCTCTGAGATTAATTCTGTACAAAGAAACATGGGCCTGCTGAAGCAGCTCATTCAATCTCAGCGAGTTTGGAGACAATTTTTTTTGAATGCTTCGAGATTAATTTTGTACTAAGAAACATGGTTGTGCTGAGCAGCTACTCATTCAATCTCAGCGAGTTTGGATACACTTTTTTTTCAAAGTGCTGAGATCGCTCTGAGATTAATTCTGCACTAACAAACATGGGTGTGCTGAAGCTACTCGTTCAATCTCAGCGAGATTGGAGACACTTTTTTTTCAAAGTGCTCAGATCGCTCTGAGATTAATTCTGCACTAAGAAACATGGGTGTGCTGAAGCTACTCGTTCAATCACAGCGAGTTTGGAGACACTTTTTTTTCAAAGTGCTCAGATCGCTCTGAGATTAATTCTGCACTAAGAAACATGGGTGTGCTGAAGCTACTCGTTCAATCACAGCGACTTTGGAGACACTTTTTTTTCAAAGTGCTCAGATCGCTCTGAGATTAATTCTGCACTAACAAACATGGGTGTGCTGAAGCTACTCGTTCAATCTCAGCGAGATTGGAGACACTTTTTTTTCAAAGTGCTCAGATCGCTCTGAGATTAATTCTGCACTAAGAAACATGGGTGTGCTGAAGCTACTCGTCCAATCACAGCGAGTTTGGCGACACTTTTTTTCAAAGTGCTCAGATCACTCTCAGATTAATGTTGCACTAAGAAACATTGGTGTACTGAAGCTACTCGTTCAATCACAGCGACTTTGGACACACTTTTTTTTCAAAGTGCTCAGATCGCTCTGAGATTAATTCTGCACTAACAAACATGGGTGTGCTGAAGCTACCCGTTCAATCACAGCGACTTTTGCGACACTTTTTTTAAAAAGTGCTCAGATCGCTATGAGATTAATTCGGCACTAAGAAACATGGCTATACTCGTTCAATCACAGCGACTTTGGAGACACTTTTTTTTCAAAGTGCTCAGATCGCTCTCAGATTAATTCTGCACTAAGAAACATGGCTGTGCTGAAGCTACTCGTTCAATCACAGCGACTTTGGAGACACATTTTTTAAAAAGTGCTCAGATCGCTCTGAGATTAATTCTGCACTAAAAAACATGGGTGTGCTGATGCTACTCGTTCAATCTCAGCGAGTTTGGAGACACTTTTTTTTCAAAGTGCTCAGATCGCTCTCAGATTAATTCTGCACTAAGAAACATGGGTGTGCTGAAGCAAATCTTTCAATCTCAGCGACTTTGGAGAGGTTTGTTGAAAGCTACTCGTTCATTCTCAGCGAGTTTGGAGAGTTTTTTTTTTAAAAGTGCTCAGAATGCTCTGAGATTAATTCTGTACAAAGAAACATGGGCCTGCTGAAGCAGCTCGTTCAATCTCAGCGAGTTTGGAGACAATTTTTTTTGAAGTGCTCAGAATGCTTCGAGATTAATTTTGTACTAAGAAACATGGTTGTGCTGAGCAGCTACTCATTCAATCTCAGCGAGTTTGGAGACACTTTTTTTTTCAAAGTGCTGAGATCGCTCTGAGATTAATTCTGCACTAAGAAACATGGGTGTGCTGAAGCTACTCGTCCAATCACAGCGAGTTTGGAGACACTTTTTTTAAAAAGTGCTCAGATTGCTCTCAGATTAATTCTGCACTAAGAAACATGGGTGTGCTGAAGCTACTCGTTCAATCTCAGCGAGTTTGGAGACACTTTTTTTTCAAAGTGCTCAGATCGCTCTGAGATTAATTCTGCACTAACAAACATGGGTGTGCTGAAGCTACTCGTTCAATCTCAGCGAGTTTGGAGACAATTTTTTTTGAAGTGCTCAGAATGCTTCGAGATTAAATTTGTACTAAGAAACATGGTTGTGCTGAGCAGCTACTCATCAATCTCAGCGAGTTTGGAGACACTTTTTTTTCAAAGTGCTGAGATCGCTCTGAGATTAATTCTGCACTGAAAAACATGGGTGTGCTGAAGCTACTCGTTCAATCACAGCGAGTTTGGAGACACTTTTTTTAAAAAGTGCTCAGATCGCTCTCAGATTAATTCTGCACTAAGAAACATGGGTGTGCTGAAGCAAATCTTTCAATCTCAGCGACTTTGGAGAGGTTTGTTGAAAGCTACTCGTTCATTCTCAGCGAGTTTGGAGAGTTTTTTTTTTAAAAGTGCTCAGAATGCTCTGAGATTAATTCTGTACAAAGAAACATCGCCTGCTGAAGGAGCTCATTCAATCTCAGCGAGTATGGAGACCATTTTTTTAAAGTGCTCAGAAAGCTCTGAGATTAATTCTGTACTAAGAAACATGGGTGTTCTGAAGCTACTCGTTCAATCTCAGCAAGTTTGGAGAGTTTTGTTTTTTTAAGTGCTCAGAATGCTTTGAGATTAATTCTCTCCAAACTTGCTGAGATGTTTCACACTAGCAAGTTCAGTTTCAGACATGTACATGTATTGGTATTTATTAAGTAATTAGAACAGAGTACAAGTTGGATATATACATGTAGGTCTAGTCCTCTCTCTGTTTATTGGTAAACTCAACTAATTATACGCTTCAATGAATCAGAGCTTAAATACTGGTTTACATTCAATTACCTTCTTTATTTCAATTATAACTACGGTAATTACTCTAAGGAGCAACATGACCTCAACTGTGAAACAACAGCCGAAGAACTGGTTTCAGGGGGTAAATTTACTGTGGTAAATTGGGTTTAATGACTAATTATCATCTTCAATATAACAATATATAGAGCACCCTTTTATATGTCCTGATTGTAATACTGATTGTAATAATCTTATTCACCACAGAGTTCATCTTGCACATGTTTGCCATTGCAGTAAAAATCCCTAACAAACAATGTTCAAGCAAATTTGTTACACACATTTAAAACTGTACCCAATTGTACTTTACGAACAATTGCTTTGAATATGAAGGTTACAAACATTAACTCATGAATGATAATTGGCAGCTTTTTTAAAAATACAAAATTTCTTCTTTGGCGAATTTTTGCAGCAACTCTGTGCAAGTAACGTATGACTTGTTTGCTGCTTAAGCCCAAACACACTTTTGATTCTATCTTTATTGAATTATAAACAAACAACATGGGTTAGACAATATATTTCAGACAAAATATCATAATTAGAACTTAATAATGTTGTAAAAGATGTTAAAATCGTACGTTTTAAGTTATTGTTTTTTTGTTGAAAGCCTACAATTTTAGTATTTGCTCCTCTTTACCTAACAAAAGGTACTCTTATTCAAATAAGGGAAGTGGTTTCACTGTAAAGTAATATTTGGTTAACATCTCCAACAATAACTCCTCATTCAATATCTACAGGGGCTGATTTAAGTAATATATATTGAATATAAAACTTCAAATAATCACTTTAGTCAATGTGTTTTGTTCAGTTGCTGTAACAATTACTAAAAGTCGTTGTCTTCATAAAGAGTTGGCAGATTTACACACAAAAAAACCCAGGGGAACAGAAATTACCCAATAAAGCAAATTAGCAATGACAGAAACCAGAGATATGGAAGTATTTTTGATAATATATCCTACTCATCCAAGTCATTACCTAATTTCACAGAGCTGTTTTCTGGGAAGCAAATTTATGTTTACTACATCAACAAAATCTGTGCTAGCTTAAAGTCCAAGTGGTTCTTGTAAGCAAATGTACGAAATGTACATTGGCTTACAAGAACCACTTGGACTTTTAGCTTGTTTACCGCAAAAGATTGCCATGTATAAAACATGAATTCTGCTAATTCAGGCTTATGGGGCAGAAAGGGGGAATTGTGCCTTTGTTGATAGAAGCATGGAATTTGGCACACTTTCAGTACCCCATGTCTGAGAAACGTTTGGCTCACTACGTTAGGGTCACTATAGATTTGTCCCTTGAAAACATACATGTAGGATGTCAAGCTATTATCAAAATGGCTGCCATTGCTCATTATTCTACCTATATATTTTTCAAAGGATAAACCTGCGATGGCCCTATAGCCAATCTTTCTCATGAAATACTGAAACTGCATGCCAAATTCCATGCTTGCATCTCAAAGGCACAATCCCTTCCATACTATTGATGAAATTGGCCCCTTACAACAATTTATTCAACATTGATTTGACCTGTTAATTAACACAAGACACATTATTTTTACCAAGTTGTGTTTTGCGTTTTTAGGACAATATGCCTATGCAAGAACAAGGACTGGAAAAACGATTAATTTTAAAACAGGAACGTATGTATAGACGGCTTTAAGACCAGACAACTATTCAAGAAATTAATTCTTGTTCTAGGAAACTACACCTTCAAGCACACTGGTTACAAACACCCCCTTTGAAATAAGAATCTTCAAGGATAATCCTTCTCAATAACATAAACATAGCCACTAATAATTAGTAAAAAAATCATTAGGAATGTTTTTTATGTGGCACTAATAAACGGAATTAGAATCCTTGAGTAATGGATGGACGGAGATGATATTCAAGATCATTTCATTCTGTTGATCAAATACTTTCACATAACTACTTCACAATAAACTGTATATCATTGTACAAAGGAGTAATTAATTCATTACTTACATGATTTGATTACATGATTACTTACTCTAAATTATTTGAATATCAATGATAATGTTTTTGATGTTTAACATTTTTTCGAGAGACAAAAATGATATTTGAACCCTGCAAAGACTAATGTTAGATCAAGGACTCTAGGTTTCACAATCATGTTTTGTAAAAAGGAGAGTTAAAAAATAAAAAATAAATGCAGTAAACACACAAAACGGTACCACTTTGCATTTGAATGTATGAATGATTATTTTGAAGTGGATGCGTTGTTTGATGGGAAGCCAGTGTAGTTTATAGAGGATGGGAGTAATGTGGTCATGTATTTTGTTTCCAGTTAAGAGACGCGCTGCGGCGTTCTGAACAGATTGAAGGCGCTGCAGCGTGCTCGGCTATTACAGAAGCCCAGTCTGGAAGTGATAAACGCGTGGATGAGCTGCTTAGCAATGCGTCTAAGGTGTATTAAGGAAGTTTGGCAGACACGAGAGACATGCTTCTCTAGGTTCATGTACTGGTCAAAAAGCACGCCGAGATTACGTACATCGGTGCTGGGTATGACCTGGACATCGCCAATCTGGGTGTGTTGGATGGGGACTTTATTTCGAAGTTTTGGAGAGGAGATTATTGTGAACTTCGTTTTAGAAGGATTGAATTTGAGAAAGTTGTCCAGCATCCATCTTTGGAAGTCATGTAAGCAGTTTGTGAGTGACAAGAGGATGTTTTCGTGATTACCTACCACGTTGGGACTGAAAGTTGTGTACATATAATTGTGTGTCGTCAGCGTAGAAGTGAGATTGTAAGTTATGATTCCTTGCAATTTGACCAAGTGGCGATGTATAACAGGGTGAAAAGAACGGGACCTAGGACAGAGCCCTGCGGGACTCCGTTAGATACTTTGGCCTCCGGTGACGATTCCCCTTGAATTTGAACTAGTCGAGAACGGTTTTGAAGGTAAGATTTGATCCAGTTGAAAGCATGTAGGTAGGTGCATTGATCTGTATAGTGTATAGGTGTGTTTTTAAAAACTCTGCAATACATGTAGTTCATGATGTAATGCCTTATATAGGAACAACATTTTGTCTAGGTGTTTCAGATGCATTTTCTAGCAAAAATATAACATCGGTTTGTTAAAGAAATGTTTAAAAATTAAACGGGTTTTAAAAGCCAGTCTTTATATCAATTTCTAAATATTGTAAACACTTTGAAAGCTGTAGTTGACTACGTTTTAAAAAGTTTAGTTGTCATGTATTTTACAAAAACATCTCCAACATCCAGAGGATGGATCTACATGCATGCATTTCTTTTTAGGAAATTATATATTATATTGTTGAAATCTGCTGTTTTTTTCCACCCAAACCAGTGATCTTTTTAACAAAAAACAATGGTTAACAATCTAGGGTTGATGACAGTGTTTTCACATAATTTTTTCTTTTAAATATAATGTTCTCTGATAGTGATAAACGTTAAAACATGTGAAAGTTGCCATGTATTTTACAAATAAGAAGTCCACCTACCTAGTTTGAATGTATTATAGGTTAAATGAAACAAGTAGTGCAAAACAACTAAGAGAAAATTGTAATACATTTTTGTGAAATATCTCATTAAACATTATTTGTTGATGAAAGGTGAAACACTTGGCATATTAATTTCTTAACTTAGACTATGAAGAAAATAACTTTATAAGCGAAAAGTATTGTACTATTTTTTTTCCTTATCCTTGAACTTGTTCTCTTTCTCTTTTTCCCTCTCTTCCTTTATCCTTCGTTCATTCTCCTCCTCCATGGTCCAGTACTTGTAGTTGTAATGAAGATTGTCCATGACCTCTGGACAGTCAATAAAAGCTGCAAGAGACGTTTTCCAGATGAGAATGGTATCATCTCGATAAAATGGGTTCATCTCAAAACATTTTTTTTTTAAAGCAGATGTACTTAATGTTAAACAAGTACATGTCAGCTTTTCAAATGCAATTAACATTTTCCCTAAAGTGTGTTTATCATTAGTTAATGACCTATTTTTGTATGACTTACTTTTTCAAAACTGAAGCAAAGTAATGACACAATACATTTTCTTAAAATGTTCAACGTGCTCGTCACCTCATTTGGAAGATATTGAATAACTCTCCCTGGTAAATTGTTATGTTTAAAGGACAATGGATAGCATTTAATGGCACAGTTGGATAATGAATGGTAGTAATTTCCCCAAAAAATCTCATAAGATACAAACCAGAAAAATAAACATGAGAACAATTTTTTCCATGCTTGGCAGGCGAAATTTTACCTTGAGACCTACATGTATTTTTTATTTACACTCTAGATTGTTTTACTCAAACTCTTTTTTTTCTAAAATTTTGGTTTCTCATTGCTCTTGTCTCACAGATACCTGAAAACCCTATTTGACTATCTGAAGTTCCACAAAATTGTTATCTGTTTAAAGAGTACAACAAAAACCCTGTTTTAAAAAACCCCAAGATTATGCTAAATGTTGTCTTTCATTAGGGCTTTCTGAATTTTGACAATGTATGCAAATTGCAATTGATTTCATATTGTTGACACTCCATTCCACTGCCCAAACAACATAAATATATTATTACTAAATGATCACTAAGTTGGCTTAAATTGCTTTTTAAGGTAAGACCAAATCACTTTGCGTGTATGTGTGTGGTGCGATATAAAGAATTGAATTGCAAACGCATAGTGTTAATAATACCCTGATATGTACACATTTATGTAAACATTAAAATCCAACTTTTCGTTTTTAATTTGTATTTGGCTGAACTGATGAGGACTACACTAGTGAACTGATCATGCTTGACATGGGATCAGGTACCACCTTAATCAGAGTCCATCAGTTTGGGTGTTGGGTTAACCTGTTAAGGTGTTGGATTTTGTTAGAGTGAGGAAGGATCCTTAAAATGATCACTCGATTAAGCAAGAGTTAATAAAGAAGAGTTAACAACCATGTTATCATAATAATTGAACATTTTAAAATGTAAAATAATAATTACCATCCCATGCGTCAAACATGTCCATGATGAAATACTCAGTGAAAGAAATCTGAGACTTGGGAATACTGCATGTCAAACGATCAAAGACAGGCATAACCACTGGAAGTCCTCTTCTTTTCTCCTCATCAGTCTGTTTGGCAAAGCAACAAATAGAACTTTGTTGCAAACCTTAAAGTAGCAATAACTAAGAAAGAAACAGTTGCTAAATACAGCAATTAATAGTTTGTAATGTGTACTGTTTACACAAATATTTCTGTGACCTCTACAATCACCTTTGTCCCTCGGAATTTTGTTTCCTTTTGTCTTTATTCTCAAAATACCCTTATTATAACATACGTCTTGAATGTATTTAGATACGAACACCTCTTTAAAGGCATCGTGTCACACGAAGCCTATTGTTTGTTTCAAACCAATAAGGTTATAGATATATACCATAAACCTAACCTGTGAAAATGTCATTTCAAAAGGTAGTAGCGTTTTTGAGATATTGCCGAAAATCTGGAGCGGTTATGTCAACGCAGGAAGAATAATCTGCATTGGAATACACACTTCGAGAAGCGTTACGCGTACCGCTTCTCAGATTCAAATGTTTTGGGGAATAAAAAGTGATATATTTTTCCATAACCGCAGTACTTCAAAGTGAAAAGATTCTCAAAATGCATTACACTATCCAAAGCTGCTGTACTCCTTACCAAGTAAGTTTTATTGCCATTAATTATCAGAGTCATTACCAAAACTGTGGTAGAGATTAGTATTACATTTTACATTCATAGTTATACATTAACTTGATTTTATTTATCTGTATTTAGTTAAACCATAACCGAGGGTGATCCGTCCATCATCCATCACATCTGATAATAATTAAAAAATACATCAAAGATAAAATACTAACAATGACAAGACTTTTACAGAAAGGTCACACTATAATAATAACTAGTTGTGACATCACAAAAAAACAAGGTGTTGGTGTTGCTGATCCTTGAATTGAGTGTTATTCTGCATGACCTCATGGTTCATGTCTCGTGATTCAAGATTCAAGATTGTTTGCTTCAACTTCTGGTTTGAAATGGAAGACCAGGTCATATTTGGGTCATATCTGCGTAAAGTTTGTTCAGTTTGTAAAGAACTTTCGATGATGTATAGATTGTAAAATTCCAGTGTGTGGCTCAAGAGTTATTTTTTTTCTTCTTCAAATATTAAAGTTTGAAGGCTTGTGGTCGGGTAGTGGCCTGATCCCGTATTCTTTTCATAGGTTCATAGGTTCATTTTATTTTCCACAGTATCAACAAATAAAAAATACATTATCACTCAAGAGCGATCAGTTTAAAGAATACAATCCAGTAAAGATACATCAAGATGAAAATAAATATGATACCGCAGAGGGATCCATTTTAGAAGCAGAGCTTGTAGGTAATGGTCCCCAAAGACATGCATTTGCATTTATACACATATTAATTACACTTCGGTGAACCAAAAGGTCCGAGGGCGAGGCGAGATAAAAAAATAGTAAAAATATATCTCAATGCACATGCATGTAAACTCAAAAGAAATTTAAGTAAACACTAACAACAAATAGAACGAAGGACGTAAACAAAACACTGGACAAAAACTAAACACAACGGTCTTGCAGGTCTGCTAGTTAAGTACCGGCGACCGAAACAGAATGATCACACCCAGGGGATACCACGAAGGGAAAAACAAGCTTGGAAATGGGCAATGTGGGCGAGGATCCCCGGTGGAGGGGACCACCCATTCCCGGTCAGCACTGTACATGTTTAGATAATAAGTACACGTACATGGTAAATTCATACATATCTGTTCACTCATCTACAAATAAGAATTCCAACGTGTCAGATTTAAAGACACGGTTAAAGGTAGATAAACTTTTGGAAACTCTAATGTCTTCATTTAGCACGTTCCACAGCATGGGCCCCTCATGTTTAATAGTTTTATGAGCAAGGGAATATGAAAAATATGTAAGGAATATGAAAATTAGAAGCTTGGCGGGTATAATGAGAATGAACATCTGAATTTAAAGAAAAAATAAATATCCTTCACTTTCAAATTATTATATTTGATGAAAAGGGGGTCTGAATGTGCGTTAAAATCTGCAAAATTAATAATAGGAAGAGCTCGTTTCTGCAAGATAAGAAGTCGATTGATATTAGTAGCAGAACTAGCTCCCCAAGTATCCCATAATGAAGATAAGATCCAATCAATGTGTTACAAAGGGAATGCAATACCATTTCAGGGAGGAAGGTTAGTGTTTGATCCTGTTAATCACACCAATATTTCGAGAAATGACTTTACAAATAGAATCCACATGACTATTCCATGTAAGGCCACGGTCAACAAAAAGTCCCAGAAATTTACAACAATCAGTTTTAGTGATGATAAAGTCATTAATCTTTACAGGACATGGAAGGTCACTGGCAGTGTTGCTGAACAGCATGTAATTAGTTTTAGTAATACTAGGGATAATTTGTTGACCATAAACCAATCAGCAACAAGTTGAAGCTCTTCATTGACAGCATTTACCAGGTAATTAAGGTTGCTATGGGAAAAAAATAAATTTGAGTCATCTGCAAATAATATAAAAGAAAGCACACTGGAGGAATTAGTAAAGTCATTAATGTATAAGATAAATAACAAGGACCCAAGGATGGATCCTTGTGGTACACCATAAGTAAGGACATCAGACTCAGAATTTATGCCATCGACGGAAACATATTGTGGCCGGTCTGTAAGATAACTTCTAAACCACTCTAGGGGAATTCCTCGAATGCCAAAAGAAAGTTTGGAAAGTTAGGAAAGTTAGGAAAGTTTATGTAATAGTATTTGATGGTCTATCGTATCAAAAGCTTTTGAAAGGTCAAGGAACATCCCCAGGGTATGTTTGGAGTCATCAATTGCATTAGAGACTTTATCAATAAAATCAAGAAGTGCATGAATGGTTGAATGTTTACTACGGAAACCAAATTGTCAAAATGTCAAACTAATTCAGAAACTTAGTAGTTCGGGAATAGACGCATTGTTCAAAAACCTTAGAGAAACATGAAAGAACAGAAATGGGTCTGTAATTGGTAATACAGCTACGATCACCCTTTTTAAAAACTGGGACGACTTTGGCAATTTTTATTTTAGAGGGAACAGTGCCAGTCCTAAAGGAAGTGTTGACAATATGAGCAAGAGGCGGGCATATGGCAGAGATAGCCTTTTTTAACAATGGAATTATTTATCAAGTCATGACCGGAGCTCTTTTTGTTTTGCAATTTGTTGACAATGTCAAGAATCTCATACTCGTTAAACAGCTGGGGTGAAAAACAAGGTGTTATGATTAGGGTTTGATAAGTAATCACAGAAACTAAGGGGTCGGTGAGTAGGTGGGATGTTATTGGCAAGGTTAGGGCCAATGTTGATGAAATAATCATTGAAGTGATTGGCGATTTGGTCAGGCTTATCAACTAATTCCCCATTCACAAGAATGCTATTAATACAATGAATAGAAGAAATCTGAAATAACGCAAGATTTGTTATTACAGTCAGCACGTGAGCATATAATCTGAAGGGTTGTCATGAACTCATCGTGAACAGCTGACAGCTGACGGTGCTTTGTACACCTGCAATAATGTTTCTAGCATTAGGAATACAAATCTCCAGAAATAGAGACTCAAGAAAATCATCAGAAAAATTCAGGTCTTCCCGAACAGTAACATTCAGCTCACTAGAGATATAGAGGGCACCTCCACTGCCAATTTTTGCGCCTTGTCTGTTATTCACGACGAGCTTATACCCAGGCAAATAAAAGTAACTGTGGGGAACTGATTTGAGCCAAGTTTCGGAGAGTGTGATAAAAGACAATTTATAGTTGATTGAGTTAAGAAGAAATTTGAGTTTGTCAATGGTTTTATGGAGACTTCTAATATTAACGTGAAGTATGGAAAATGGAGCTATCACCAGCCGGCCTAGGAAATTGATCTTTTGAATAATAATGAGTGTTATCAGATAAATTAAATGAAATTTCGTCATCAATATCTGTATCAAAAATCATAAGAACTTGTTGCTGGTTGTACGCAAGAATCAAGGCACAAAAAGTAAGTACAAGTAAGTTGACCAGCAAGGAGAACACAAAACAAACAATTACAAAATACTAACAATTCACAAGGACTTTCACAAAAACACAAATACAAAAATTCAACAACACAGATAGAGAGCACTTCATGATTGTGAAGTAAAAAAAGACCTCTTGTCTATCAGACAGCACTGGAAATCCACAGTAAGTTTGGTAATGAATTTAAATGCGCGTGTAACACTTACAAAATAAAACAAATAAAGAAACATACCAAGGAAATGTTAGGAGGGAGGAGTACGATACTCCTTGCCATCAATGTAAAGTTTACCGTTAGGGAAGGCAACCTTCTGACCCTTATCAAAGGAAAGTTTCATAGTGTTATGAAGTGATCTTTTCTTCATGGCATCAGCGTGGGGAAGATCTTGTATAACAAAGAAGCCAGTCCCTTGTATTGCAGCTTTAGATTGATGCAGGAGTTGTTGTCTTTCGGGTCTATATATAAATTTGGCGATGATGTGGCGAGGTTTGTCGGATGGAGATTTAGGTTTGATGTGGCCGAAGCGATGGGCATTTTCGATGGTGATGTCGGGTTGTTCAAACCATGTTTAAACTTATCTGCCAGGAGCTTCTTTACAACTTGCAGAACATTTTGGGGGATTTCGGCAGGCTCTTCTGGGATCCCAACCAAAGCGTAGATTGAAGCTCCGAGAGTGTCTCTCCAGTTGAAGGACCTCATCCCGGAGAACATTTAGAGTGCTGGCAGACTTTTGCAGCTGCTTGTCATATTTCGCAATGTTAGTGATTGAGATGTTGGCTTGATCTTGGAGCGCTTCAATGGAGTCAGAAGCGAAACTGATAGCCATTTCAAGATCAGCCTGCTTTTCCTCCATGGTTGACACTCTGTTGAGAATGCTCTGCTGGTTTGAGATGACCGTATCCAATTTTGAGTGAACGACGCTTATCATGGAGCGAAGATTCTCATTAAGAATGTTAAAATCGGTACCAGGAGACCCCCCAGTAGAACTGGTTTCACTCTCAGCAGCCGTGGTTGCGCCACTAGTCCATGCACCGATGTTAGCAGGCGACCTTACGTTGGACACCACCGAGGTTGCAGTGCTGGTACGTCGTGGTGGCATTTTCGGATCTAATATGACTATAAAGCTTATCCTTTTAGACCTGAGTGCAGCGTTCGATACTGTTGATCACGTCATTTTATTGAAACGTCTGCAGTCTAAATTTGGAGTCACTGGCAAGGTCCTTGATTGGTTTTCGTCTTATTTGTCAGATAACGCGTATCTATTCAAGGTACCTTATCAGAAAAGTTTAATATCAACTGTGGTGTTCCTCAGGGATCCTGCTTAGGACCATTTTTATTCATTGTCTATGCCTCTGAATTTTTTGACATCGTTGAGCATCATCTGCCTGATGTTCATTATGATGCCGATGACACTCAGCTGTATCTATCTTTTAGGACCTGACGATATATCTTGTCAAGCTGCTGTAACTATAATGGAAGATTTCATTAGGGACATCAGGCAATGGATGTTGCATGACCGGCTTCTAATTAATGATGCTAAGAGTGAATTTTTGATCATCGGATCAAAGCAGCAGTTGAAGAAAATTAATATTTCCAATATCATGATAGGTGATGCTAAAGTTTTTTCTACATCATGTGTTCGTAATTTGGGGTCATGGTTTGATTCTGAACTTACAATGAACACCCACATCAATAAAGCTTGCTCTGCAGCCTTTTTTACCTTCACAACATCAAACGCATTAGTCAATTCCTAACACAAGACTCTCTTTTAAAACTAATTCATGCATTTGTGACCAGTCGTCTTGATTATTGTAATAGCCTTTTGAATGGTCTGCCAAAGTCACAGATAGCTAAACTACAAAGGGTTCAAAACGCTGCAGCCAGAATTGTTACTAACACACACCGGTTTGAACACATTACTCATATAATTCGTCAATTAGATTGGCTGCCTGTTTTGTACAGGATTAATTTTAAAATCCTTTTGTTGACCTTCAAGGCTCTTCATGGTCTCTCTCCAAAGTACTTACAGGATCTTGCTTCCATCCGGAAAGTATCTTCATATCAACTTAGGTCAGGGAATAACGGTATTTTCTTGGATTATCCTTCTGGTAGAATGTTGACTACATTTGGTGATGGGGCTTTTTCTGTGGCAGCCCCCTAAGCTTTGGAATGCGCTACCGTTTCATATACGTAGCGAACAGAAACTTACCTCTTTTAAATGTAATATAAAACCCACCTTTTTAAAGCCGCTTCAGTGTGTTTTTTCTTCTATGGTCGCCTTGCCAGTTAGTTTAGATTTTTAGCATAAGATAGGGTTAGAAGCGTCTGTCTCCTGAAAAGGTCGAAACATTACCGATGCCAACAGCGATAGGCCTATGTAATAAGTAACTATTAGTTCACTGTTGGCGGGACAGACGTGTCCCCATACTTTTGTTTGGGCACTGGCTTGGTGACCAGTCTTTTTTCTTTGTCTTTTTCTTCCATTCTGTGCTTTTTAACATGTGTTCTGCGCCTTTGATCATTTTGTATGTAAGGGGCGCAATATAAATTGTAAATATTATTATTATTATTATTATTACTACTATTAAAGCTTATTCCGGTGAAACTTGAATATATATTACTGAAGATAGTGTAACTGATAACTTTTGGACGATCATGGAAATTGAAGAAAATGTGGAAATTCCGGCCTGTCGGATAGCAAGGTCTCAAAACACGTCTACCTCATGCTGTATTTATATAAAGATCTTGTAATACTGCATCTTTAAGGTGACGTCACGTGACACTTGATGACGCTTTAGAACAGGACCTCTAAATTTGGGCAATACATATCCCGGCTTGAATACATCAAAAGTTTCAAGTTGATCACACATTTTTCCCTGTAAATATAAATCTTTGAAAAGTGCACCTTTAAGGTGACGTCACGTAAATGCTTGATGACGTCCTGATGATGTAATTCAAATATGATTGAAGTCTCATTAAGGTCTTTATGATGGTGTAGATTTGAAGTTTGATCCAATGTACAGAAGTTTGGACCTTGGCCCAGAAAATGTTTTTTTTTAAAGAAAAACAAATGCAAACTTTGACCTTCCTGTAGGCCCCTTCCTGTAGGGTCATTCCATTTTGGCGTAATCTTTTAAAATGTTGCAGACGTCTCGATCTATCAGATGCCCATCTTTTTAACATCATAGTTGTACAATTCGCAGAAATATAGTCAATAGAAATTTTTAATTTTTTTTAACTTAAAAACATTGTAATTCAACACCCGATGACGTCATTATGACGTCATTGAGTTTGTGCCGTCTTCATATTGAGGTTGAATAGTCTGATGAGTTTCAAGGCTCAAGCTGTAGACAAGAGTTGAGGGGAAGAAGAAGAAGAAGAAGAAGAAAACAAGAAATTCAGTTTGTGACATCACAAAAACAAGGTTTCGTGTTGCTGATTTATGATCCGAGTTTTATTCTACATGACCTCGTGGTTAATGTTTCATGATTCAAGCTTTGTATCGTAAGAAAACCGAGAACGGGACCACAACGCTACAAGAAAAATGACCAGTCTAGCAGCACTACTGGTACTGCAACCTCGATGGCGTCCAACGTTAAATCGCCTGCTAATATCAGCACATGGGCTCGATCATCCTCGGCTGTTGATAGTGAAACCAGTCCTGCCGTGAGGATCTTCGCTCCATGACTGGTGTTATTCACTCTAAACTGAATATGGTAATCTCTAATCAACAAAGTATTCTGCATAGAGTGTCTACTATAGAGGAGAAACAAGCTGGTCTTGAAGCGGCAATCAGTTTCGCTTCCGAAACCATTGAAGCACTTCAAGAGCAGGCCAATATGTCAACCAATGCCAAATATGAGAAACAACTGCAGGAGTTTGCAACCAATCTTACTGATCTCCGAGATGGGGTTAGTCAACTGGAGAGATACTCTCGAAGTTTTAATCTGCGCTTTGAAGGAATCTCAGAGGAGCCTGCCGTAAACCCAACAGCGCTACTGGTAGTTAAGAGGCTTCTGACAGATAAATTCTATCTTCCTGAAGTCGTTTTCGAGAGTGCTCTTCGATCCGGTCACATCTGTTCCTTGCTCTATGGTCACATCAAGCCAAAATCAGCCTCTGACAAACCTCGACACAACATTGCAAATTCATCTATCGACCTGAAAGGCAACAAATCCTTCCACAAGCTAAGGCTTCACTTCAAGGCACAAACATCTTTGTGCTCCAAGATCTCCCCCATGCTGAGAGTTGCCTTCCGTAACTTGTATTTCATATAAAGCGCTCTCCATCTTTTTTGTTTATTGATTGCATGTATGTTTTTGTATCAGTCCTTGTGAATTGTTTAGTATTTCGTAATTTGTTTTATTGTGTTTTCCTTGCTGGTCAGCACACTTGTAAATTATACTCTTTGTGTGCATGCTTTGATTCTTGCATACTATCATCATCAAGTTTGGTCAAACTTTTGATGTAGATAATGATGATGACATTTCATTTAATTTATCTGATAACATTCATTATTATTCAATTAGAGCAATTTCCTAGGTCGACTGGTGATAAAAGCTCCATTTCCTTACTTCAGGTTAATATTAGAATTCTCCATAAAAACATAGACACACACAAATTTCTTTTAAACTCAATCAACTATAAATTTTCTTTTATTGCACTCTGTGAAACTTGGTGCAAATCAGTTTCCTACAGTTACTTTTTGCCTGGGTATGAACTCAGCGTGAAAGTGGAGTTGCCTTCTATATCTCTCGTGAACTGAATGCTACTGTGAGGCAAGATTTGAATATTTCAGATGACCCTCTTTAGTCTTTTTGGTTGAGACTTGTATTCCAACTGCTAAAAACATTATTGCAGGTATTGTGCACAAAGCACCGTCAGCTGTTCACGATAAGTTCATGCCACCTTTCAGATGTTATGCTCTCGTGTTGACTGTAATAATAAATCATGCATTATTGCAGGTGATTTCAATATTAATTTACTAAACCAAACCAATCCTAGCTCCCTGTCCTTTATCGATTCATTTACATCTCACTCCTTCCACCCCAAATCTCACACGTATCACTGATACTTCTGCTAAACTTATCGATAACTTCTTATCAAGTATTCTTTCTTCCCTCTTCCAAATCTGGCATTTTAATTTCTGATATTTCAGATCACATGCCAATTTTTATGTTTATACAGGCTCCAAAATTCAAGTGCATGTCATAATCACAAATGTTCTTTTCCCGGTAATCATTCAAATTTTAACATTGAAAAGTTCATTGACGACTTACACTCTTTTGACTGGGATAGTGTCCTCAGTAGTAATAATCCCGATACTGCATATAATACATTCCTGGATAGTTTTATTAACGTGTACGATCAAAATACTCATTCAGTTAGACCTAACAACAATACCAAACTACTAATAATTCAATTACCCCTTGAATCACATATTCCCTTCTCAAATCTATTAAGAAAAAGAATGAATTGTATCGTCAGTACTTGTCCAATCCTACGAATTTTCATAAATGCAAGTTCACCAAGTAAAAAATACTTTGATTAACCTTCTACGTCTCTCCAAGAAAAACTACTTATCCCTCCAGTTTGAAAAATAAAATAAAATAAAGATCAGTAACACTTGGAAGGTCATTCATTTTGTTTTGAATACTAAAGACTTCTTCTCTTTTCATTGAATTAATATAATAACATTTATGAATGGAGAATTAGTTGACCAAATTGCCTGACCAAATTGCCAAAGACTTCAATGATTATTTCATCAACATTGGTTCTAACTAATGCTAATAACATCCAACCTACTCATGCACCCCTTAGTTTCACTGATTATATTCCAAACACTAATGCTAATTCCTTCTTTTTTAGTCCAGTTTATGAATATGAGATTATGGAAAATGTCAACAAAATGCAAAACAAAAATAGCTCTGGTCATGACTTGATTATACATTTCCATTGTTAAAAAGTCTCTCTGCCCCATGTACATGTACACCTCTTGCTCATATTGTCAACACTTTTTTTTGCATTGTTCCCTCCCAAATTCTTTCATGTTTCTCTAAGGCTTTTGGAAAATGTGTCTATGCCCATACCATTAAGTTTCTGAGAGTTGGGACATTTTGACAAATCAGCAATTTGGTTTCCGTATACATTCAACCGTTCATGCACTATTTGATTTTATTGATAAAGTCTCTAATGCAATTGATGACTAACATACTCTGGGGATGTTCCTTGACCTTTCAAAAGCTTTTGATACAATAGACCATCAAATACTATTGCATAAACTTTCCACATATGATATCCAAGGAATTCCCCTAGAGCTGTTTAGGAGTTATCTCTCCATCAATGGCATAAATTCTGAGTCTGATGTCCTTACATATACATGTATGGTGTACCACAAGTATCCATCCTTGAACCTTTGTTGTTTATCTTATACGTAAATGATTTTACTAATTCCTCTAGTGTACTTTCTTTTATATTATTTGCGGATGACCATTTCAATGCATGTAATTTCCTCGGTGGGATCCCCTCAGTGGGATCCCCTGGGTGGGATCAGTTTCGGTTCGTACTTTACTTGCTGACCTGCAAGGCTGTTGTGTAAGTCTTAGTGCACTGTTTTGCTTTTGTCCTCCGTCTATTTGTTTTAAAGTGTCTACTATTTCATTTTCGAGTACTTGTGCATTAAGACCTATTATTAAATTTTGTTTCTTAGTGGCTCAACTCGACCATGGACCTCCTTGGTTCACTTTTTTTTTCTTTTTTTCTCTGTCTCAATGCAAATGCATGTATTTGGGGACCATTGCAATTGCATTCTAAAATGGATCCCTCTGCAGTGTCATATTTGTTTTCATCTAGTTCTTGAAATATATACTGTAAAGTTGTATTCTTTGTACTGATCTCTTTTGAGTGATAATGTCTGTTTTGTTTTAATACTGTGGAAAATAAATGAACCTTGAACCTTGAAGTATAGATTGACAAATTCCAGTGTGTGGTTCAAGAGTGATTTATATAAATAAAGTTTGATTTAATGTAATGTGACACCTGATGACGTCATCATGACAACATTAAATTTGTGCCATCTACATATTGAGGTTCAATTCACTAATGAGTTTCAAAGTTCAAATCAGTTGACTTTTTGACTTAAAAGAAATCATAATTTTACACTTTGTCACCAGAGAGCACTGTTGACTATTATTTAATTTGAAACGTCTAAATTTTAGAGCTTCCTGTTTGAACCCGAATTAAAGGTTAAAATTTGGTCACAATTATAAATGAAATTTTACATGTGCTGTAAACTCAAAAAGGGCACAAACTCTATGACATGCGGTATATAAGATATGTTTATTTTTTTATATGAACTTTGAATTAATTCGTACAATATTTCTGTTAAAAAAAGAGCCAGAAGTTAGAAAAAAATAAGCATTTTAATAATCCATTGAAATACGTGAAGCAATATTATATTAGAAAAAGAAGAGTATTCTTAATTTGGGGGATGACAAAAGAAGTGAGAGAGAGAGATCCCCACTGCTA
Source organism: Plazaster borealis (assembly GCA_021014325.1). Taxonomy (NCBI): domain Eukaryota; kingdom Metazoa; phylum Echinodermata; class Asteroidea; order Forcipulatida; family Labidiasteridae; genus Plazaster; species Plazaster borealis. The sequence goes on along the minus strand of CM037459.1, from coordinate 16,614,123 downwards.
TGACCAAGTAAGTTGCAAGCTTTGACTTTTAAAAAGCCCCCTGGGTGTGAAACAGACTTATGGCAGTTCCACCATAATCTGTTTCATACCTTTTGACCATTTTGAGCCTGTATATAAAGGATTTGTGTTGTTTTCTGGAAAGTACCACTCTAGATCATTCTATTAGCACCGCCCACTAGGGTTAACGACCTTACACACAAAGATTGATTGACAGCGTGCGTTGAACACACGTAACTAATGTACATGTATTAGGATCTCATAACAATACGTTAGAGGAATGTTACTCGTAGGTTGGTATACGTTGATGTACAGTGTACGTCGGCTGACGGGGAAACGTACAGCCAACATAGTGATAACGAGATGATAACGTATATGTGCCGTATGTCTAACCTATGCCTGGCGTATCTCCAACGAGTCTTGATGAATTCTGACGTATCCACCTTATGTACAACTTATGCCTGACGATCGTGTAACGTACATATTGTGTTTCTACAGTACAGCTAGTGTATGTGCCGTACAGCTAGCGAGCATTCGGCGTTTTGGGAACTTCTGGGGGATTTGAGTATATATATATATGGGTCCCTTGAGTAACTCATCCTCATTTTTTCATAGCCTGTCGTGCTGAACTCATCTACCCATCATCAACCAATCATCATCAGAAACCATGGCGGATGATAGGCTGCGACAAGAGTTGCGTTAAGTATACGTTACTCATACGCTCGCATACGCTGTGATATGCTGTCATATCTTTGTTATAAGTTAGTGATACGCTATCAATACATTAGTGATATGCTATGTATATGTTCAAAATGCTATGGAAATGCTATGGATACGTCCTGTCCAACACCGATGTTGACTTTTCCGATGCAATTCGTTGGGAAGTTGGATGTTCTTGGACTTTGAAAATTGTCAAACTTTTTTTTGTATACGTCGGCATACGTTCAGGTGATACGCCATGGTGTGACAGGGCCTTTACATGGATAATAAGCTATAAGATGACACAAAGATTATTAGTTAATGTCATTATTAGTTGATGTCATGTGCTTCTTTAAGAGAGATGATTTGTTGTTGTTTGCATTTGAACTTCTGGTTTGGAACAGAAGGAAAGGTCAACTGGGGTATTATCTGTTTATGAAATGTTAAATGCGTAAAAAGATATACAGAGATTATTTTGTAAAGTCTTGTGGCTCAAGAGATATGATTATTTCACTTAAAAGCTTCAAACTCATGTAATTCACTACTTGATTGTATTAATTATGTATTTTGACTAAGTTAACTGTCATAACCTACAGTACAAGGTATCATTTGCCCTGATCTGCCAATCAAGTTTTGCAGGTACACAATTGAAAATTCAACCTATTCAAAACCTTGCTAGAGGGCCCTCTTATGTAAGCTGATATCATCCAACCTATACAATCCAAAAGGGTACATGATTTCATAAATGGAAACCATATCCATATTGGCATTTTGTTTGACACTTCCATGACCATGAATGCTCAAATAACATCACTGTGCAAAAGTCTCAACTACCAGATGCACAATATTCATTTGAAGTGTATTAAAAATTATTTATACTCAATCTAATGCGCTGCGTTTTTAATGTAGTTGTGCTATAATAAATGCCATGTACATGTAAGTATTTTGTTCTTTATTGGCTGTAGACCTCCAACTATAGTTTAATTTTAACCTTGGATTTGGATTGGAAGAAAAGCTCACTGGTGTTGGGTCTTTTCATAAAATGTCAAATGGGTAAAAATATGGAGCAAAGATCAATAGTGATCTGTTGGGGTTCAGGAGTTATTCGTGCTGACAAAAGAGAAAAAGAAAACTTTAACAAAATCAAGAGCTGTATCATAGCTGTATCGTCTACCAAAACAGCAAAAGAAATTACAAAAACAAAAGGCGTTTTAGTTATGCTGGTGCTGATGAAACCCCTACAAATATTACTAAAAACCTTGTTGAAAACTAAGTTTTTCCACCGAACTTGTAAAAACAGCTAATGAAAAGTGCTAAACAAATTTCAATTACTTTATCATCTTGGCCCTCATGAAGTTTGTTCTACCAAGGAAAAAATAGTTATTAAAACTTCCACACAGTCTTCTATTTGTGGAAATTCCAAAATAAGCAAAATTGTAAAATTATTTACAAGCAATAGTGTCTGCTTTAAAAGTAAAACAATGATCCTGTTCATACTCACTTGTGCAAAGTACTCCTGTGATATCCTTCTGGCCCAGACCATACACATTTCAAGGGGCCTGGTAGGATTTGACACATCAGCGCACTTTATTAGCATTCGTCGAATTAATGCACGATTTTCAGGTGTAGTAAGGCTGGTGGAGTCAGGGGTACTTCTGCCAGTGCTTTGCTGTTAATTTATTGACAGGGAGATGAACAAAGATTTGATTCATTTAATGGTGGGTATGATAGAATTTGCAAACTAAACAGAAAACCAAGTAAATGCAACACCAATTTCACAGTATTGAAAAAAGTTGTTGGGTGTTTTAAATATATTTTTATGGTATTTTATTTAACAAATCTCACACCTAGAACAACATACCTGGACACTTCAGGATGGTTCCCATTATAAATGGTCCAAGCTTCTTTTTGGACCTGACCATTCTTAGTATGTTGGAATGTATCATTTTGTGACCATACAGCTACTGTGTTGCAAAGTGGGGGGGGGGGGCTTGGGGAATGATTCTGACTTTTTGGTACATTAACGGTGTGAAATATAAACATAAATGCCAATCAGTTTAGTTTTTTGTCAACATATCCATCTTATACCATAAGGTATGACAATGGGGCAGGTACTCATCAGTATGCAACACCAACTGCAACAGCACTGGAACGAGGGCCAACTGCAGAGCCCCCAATTTCTTTTTGAATTACAAAGCCCTCTTTTGTAATCTTAGCCTTCCTGTGTTATCTTTTCAGCAAAATAAGTTTGAACGTTTTGTATTCTCCTTATTTTTGTCCTTTTTTTATAAAAAGGAAAAACAAAATTCGACAAAAATAAGGGAAACGTGCAAGTGGGCATCACAAAGTTAAGGGGTCAGGTGCCCTATCAAGGGCCCGAAAAAATGTTGTAGATGAAGATGCTCGGCCTTCTTTGTTATCTTTTAAGCAAGATTAGCTTGAAGTATTTATAGGTTTATTTGTTTTCTTCTTTACCTTTGCTCATCTTTAAAAAGTCAGTTGGCGAAGTATTAGAGCTGAATTATTTCATGAAAATGACGGATTTATGAGGAATATCTGACCTCTAAAACCCACCGCCAAAAAAAGTATGCCATCAAGGAATGTTAATACTGTGAGATAAGTAGCTTCTTACAGGTAAGAATTGAAATGTTCCGCTCAGAAACAGACCCTTATAGGACTCTTTTTCTGTGTAAAGCAGAGGAAGAGTCTGTAATGTTTTGACCTTGATGATTATTGATGCATTTCACACAACATATTAACATGGAACAACTGCATTCTGTTTACATGATGGAACTACTTATTTATTCACTTGACCTCTGACCTTAACATAATGTTGTTGTATAAGGAGTATAACCAATGCATGGATACTTCAGAGTCCTACACAGGGTTACATCCCCCATAACTCCTTGGGGTTTACACCTATGTCTGTGACTTGCGACTGGCAGGAACAGAAATGATGCCAATTGACACTATGAAACTGAATTTTAGTTGGTGACACATGCAACTCTTGTCCTCGCAACAAATATAAAAACAGTCACAAATCAGGTTACAGTGACGCTCTCTTCACACACCAAAACGACTGCACACACAATAGCCAAAAACACACACAAAACACAACTTTGGAGTAGGGCTAGCTTGCTGACTGTGGTCATCGCTTTCAAAATCACTTAGACAGTGTTTTACATGAAAATTGCAAGATTTCTTCTGGGAACCCTTTTGACTGAATGTTTTGTGATATGAATTGAACTTCCATAAATGCATTCAGAAAGTATTCTTTTGCTGGAGTCTTTTCTGAAGGCTTTTTGAGATTCAGCTGACGGCCTTATTGGGGCTAGGCTGTAATCCATCAGACACCATGGAAAACATCAGACGGTTTGCTTTCAATTTCAGTTCTGCCACTTACTGTGCGTCTGTCTTACTGCAGTAGCATTGTCGTCTGGGGGTCAATTGGCTTGCTGGATCCAGTAAGGTTCAGCCCCGCAGCTTTTAAGGTCCTCTACTCCCAACTCAGACAATTTGTCAAAGACTGTTAATGGAAGCTTGTAAGCCCCTCCGCTGAACCGATGTTTGAAGTTGACGTCACAGGTCAGTTCGTGACGCACCAAATCAGTTGATCGAGTGAATACTGTGCAACACTTGGAACAGGTGTAGGATCGGCTGTACTTTTCAAAATCGCGGTCCAACCACCACGAAAATGTAATATCTTTCATCTTGTTCTCCACTGTCAATTATATTGTTTGATGATTCCGAAGGGTTGATGCAGAAGGTGAGATTCTCAGAAAAATGTTATATTCCTCACAATTAGTTGTGTACATACGCATTATTCCCCCAAATCAAGGGTGATTTGGGCCTGCAGTGGGACGTTACTTACCTGTTAAACCCAAGAATGCACAATTCCCTAGCAGAAGGCTTTCCTCGCTAGATTCTTTTTTACCACACTGCAATAGTGCCCTCGAGAGTCTGACCCTTCCACCATGCCTCTGCATGCGAGACAACTCGTCCTCTTTTTCTCAAGTGTGAGTAAAAAACAATAACCGAGCCCAAGTGGGGAAGGAGGGTTAGGAGGAAGGTTTAACAGGATCAACCCTTCACAAACTCCCAAATCATCCTTGATTTGGGGGAGTCTACTTCAGGGACTCCATTACCTGTTAAATCCACGAATGCACAGATTAACACCAATGAATTCCTTTGCATTCTCCTGTAGCATGAAAAAGGAGAATCGGAAAGAAAATAATGGATACTCACCCAAAGGGCAGTTTCCAGGGGCCTTGAGGTAGGACATCCCATCACTGTGGAGGTGTGGGACCAGAAGGCGTAGCTGACCTTAGGGAGGCCTGAGCAGCTCGCTCATGTGTTCGCATGACATCTCAGCAGGATGTGATGGTCCTGCAGTGGGAATCCTTTTAGGAAGGCCCAAGAGGTTAACACGGCCTTAGTCTCATAGCCATGGATACTGCCGCCAGAAGCGACGGGCCATTCAGGATTAGATCACGGGATAGCTTTAATAGTCCAGTGTGAGATGGTTGTCTGGGGAAACTGCACCATGGGGACTGGTAGTCGCAATGAAGATCTGAGAAACCTCCCCCCTGAGTGACTTCGTGCAGCCAAGTACCACTTGAGTGCCCGAACTGGACACCAAAGTTTATCCTCCCCAACTGTGGAGACTTATTTGATATCTGGGATAAAGATATCGGGTGGCTGATATGATTGTGATTGGTTCTTCGTAAAGAAGGATATATGAGGGTTCAGACGTACCCAATCTGGTTCCCATCTGATGTGGCCTTGGTCAAGGCCCTGAGCTATGGTCCATTCCGGTACGACCCGGAGGACTTCCGTCATGAAGTAAATCCAGGCTTGGAGCCATGGCCACTGCCAGTGGCTGGAAAATGTCGGAAAATGTCGCGGAAGTTGCAGTGGCAGATCGAAAGAGCTTCAGTGGTTTCTGGGGAAAGAGCTGACCTTTAATCCCTTGAGCGTTCCCCTTGGAAGAGCTGGTTGCACCCTGACCTGAGGCCTTGCCAAGGTTAATTTTATCCTTAGCCTTAATTTGCTTGGCCTCCAATTGACCATCAAACACGCTTGCCATCTGTGTAGCATGTTTTTCTTACTATTAAAAATAGCAGTGTAGTCTGGATCTGGAAAGAAGGGTAGTATTTGTGTCAAATCACGACGACCGTCCCTTTCGGGTCGTCAATAGTCTGGACAACAAACCGTATCATAACGGCTTGTATGGACAGATACCAAACCCCAAACCCACGAAGCGTCATGATGCACAACAAATACACCCGAGTGCCTCCAAGTTCAAGTTGACCGTTTGATAAAAGATACAAGAATCGGATCTACCTCGTTTGTTCAAAAACCTTTCTTGATATTACTCTGGTAATGATTCCCTATGATCTTAAATAATCCAATATTCCTTTAAGGACGTAGAATTACAACATCGAAAATAATGACAATTGCAAGTGACCACAGACTGAAATAAAAACGTTGAAACACACCCTTTTAAAAAGTTACAACTTCACGATGTGCACAGATACGACCACTTTGTCTTTAGTAATACTCAGGGTCATTGAGGCCTAACCGTGAAACCGAAAAACCTGCCCTTGGGAGACCCCCTGCTTGTTTTCCAGTAGATAGCGATCTAAAGACTCTGCGGTTTGTAAACAAACGATCTCTGGTGAAGGCCAGTCACTGTGAACTTATCCCATGGCCCATCTGATGAAGTAATCACTACAAGGGAATTCAACGTGGGACGAGAAACCTGGTCCTGGACCGGCGCCATCCAATGGCTGTCCGGGATTAATTTTGACAAGGTCCCTAAGGCAAGTGTTGCCACCGGAACCGCCTTTAGTCTTCTTTTTCCCGGTAGTATACAATTTAAATCTGAACAGGGCTCTTCGGTAATGTGTCTTGTCTTCACGAACACCAGAGAAAAAGAGGACGAGTTGTCTCGAATGTGGGGCATAGTGGAAGGGTCGGACGCTATTACAGTGTGGTTAAGAAGAATCTAGCGAGGAAAGTCTTCTGCTAGGAAATTGTGCATTCATAGGTTTAACAGGTAAAAGAGTCACTGAAGTGATACAACTGTATCAGAGGTACAACTGCTCCCGGCTAAAATTAAAAAGCTCACAGCTCAAATGGAAAAACTGGTCTCCCAAAATCAGATTCAACACAGCAGGAGTTGTTATGAAAGTAGCCAGTATCCAAGGAGACAAGATTGCTGCTCTTCTACACATTGGCCCCAGCTCCTCATGGTTGCTGGTGTTGAGGTCAGTATTTTACAGGAGGATGAGACAGGTTAAGATTGCATAATACTGCATTGTGGTCAGATGGTAATCCAGTTTGAAATATTAAATCGGAAATGAGTTGTTCTGATCGTCGTGTGATGATGAGATCAAGAGTGTGTCCACAATGTTGTGTAGCCCTCTGCACATGCTGGTGAAATCCAGATGACTCCAAGAGGTCCTTGAAAACTGTTGCATTGTGATTATTGGGAACATCCACATGAAAGTTGAAATCTCCTGTCACCAGAACATGACTCAGGTAAATTGCTACTGTCTCTAAAAGAGTAGAAAATTCATCAAAGAACAATTTGGCTGTCATTTTGTTCTTTTTCAATGGTGGAGCACGATAGATGATTAGTAGTCTGAGTAACGATGGTCGACGGCATATAACTGTGTCCATGTATTTAAATGAACGGAATTTCCGTGTTCCATACTGAGACATTTTGAAGCCTTGGTAAGCGAGAAGGCAGACACCTCCTCCTTTCTGATTTACTCAGGGTGTGTAGTAGACCTTGAAATGTGGGAGAGTGTTTTTTAAGATCGGCTAGTGAATGATCGTCACGGTTATCTCCAGTCAACCAGGACTCATCAATAATCCGGGGTTGATTTCACAAAACTCTTCCTAACTTTGGATCAATCCTAGGATTTAGGAGGAGTCCTAGGCGTAAGATCGAACTTATAATAATAATAATTTATTCATTTATATAGCGCAAATTCCAATATAATTTTGTTTAAATGCGCTGAACAATCAAATATTAATAAAAAATACAAGAAAATACATTTAAAAATATACCCATACGCGCTATTACACACATTAAAATGAATAATGGTAACAGCAATAAAATTACTTTCAAAATGAACAATTAAAATTTCAATAAACTTTGCCACAATCAAAAAAAGATTAAAACCAATATAAAATGCAATGAAGTAACAACAAAATCAATAAAAGGCCAACTTGAAAAGATGAGTTTTTAACATAGACTTGAAGTTATCAACACTGTTAGCTCTCCTAATGTTGATTGGGAGGGCATTCCAGAGGGTAGGGGTAGCATTAACAGACACAAGGGCTGATTTCCATATAGCAGCAAAATGGCCAGTGTGAAGAGAAGTATTAATCATACTAGAGACAACAGGTAAAATAACCTCTAAACGTTCAATAAGCAGTCTAGTTGGTATCAGACCAAGAATACAGCATTTCTTACTGGAGTGTAAAATGAGCTTACGAACTGAAGATTTATATAGAGCAGAGGTAAGCTGGTTTGTGTATGGTTGTTAATTATGGTTGTTAATTGTACATCATAGGCTCTACGGTGACGACTATCTCGTAACTTTTTACAGTCTGATTTCTGATGATTTCTAATAAATAAACAAATCTTAATAAACAACACTTTGTTTAGTTCGCTTGCCTGTTCGAATTTTAAAATTCATTTTCATTCGGTTTAGCTTTAATAGCAAGAAAAAAACAATGTTTTTGTCAACATTTTTGTGTGACTTCCAATTCAAATCCCAGTTTCCGTTTCCGCGAATTCCGTCCGTTTTCAGTAATCGCAGAAAATCTTTGGCTCTACCTGTTTTTCATGCTGTACTTGTCCACCAACCCTGTCTAGCAGTATCTGGCCTGCCTTGTAAATCTGTATCTATGGATGATTTCCTCATCATTCAGACTATCTAACGGATTCCATTTGCAACGGAAGAGGCGTTCTCTTGTAGCGCCCGTCTCTCTTCGCGGTCAGCCAACAGTAGCAGCGCCATTATTGTATCAAGCAACATAACATGTACGTTAATGTACAATTAACACAAAATCATCCGCTAAGACGACCCTCATACCAATCTTAAGTTAGGAAGGGTTTCAGAGCCGTTTCCAAGGTAATTAGGACATGTTAAACCCTTCTTATCTTTTGTGAAATCGTTCCTCGGACGCGTCTCAAGTTAGGACAAGTTACTCGAGATAAGACGAGTCTCAACTCTTTGTGAAATCCACCCCAGGTCACTTACTGAAGATGTTTCGTTTCTAATGGAGTCAGCATTCCAGGTACCTAATCATTTTTTAGGATATCTGGCCGATATGTGAGAATTTAGCAAAATTTGTTTAAGATTACTGGTTTACTGATTATTGATTTAATGATACAGTTCAAGTCCGTGGCGCTCTATAAGTCCGAGCAGTAATAAGTGTTGGAATACATAGTGGTCTCAGCAAACAGCCACCACGAAATCCCTGTTTTGTGGTTTTGTTTTAGCAATGTTAAGTTTCTTCAGTATTTGCCAAATGTCAGCTGCAAAAGGCTGATCAGTAGCACTGTTCATTACATCTTGACGTGGACCCATTAACATCTCCTTTGAATAAAACAACCTTCACTCAAAACACATCACAACACGACAAAACAGTTTATAAATTGTCACAGTTAACTGACGAAAACTGTTCAATAAGTGTCATCTGAAAAAGGTCTAGCTGTATACCTGAAACAATTAATACTCACAGAGGAGCTGATAAGTGGTTAAACCTGAGGTTCATTTGTGGGCTAAACGACCTGCATGCATACCATCACTCCTTTGGGGACCTTCATGACACCAGATACCAAGTTTGATCATGTGCATGTAGACATTGTCAGCCAACTTCCATAGTCCAAAGGCCAGTCTTACCACATCAGCTTCACACGGCGGCCGAAAGCCATACCTATTCCAGACATAACTGCAGAAACTACCATCAGAGTATTTTTAAGTAATTTGGTCCACCGTCGACAATCACATTGATAGATGGAAACACTTCCTCTTGTTCTGCTTGAAACACCAGCAGTTGTTGAGCGGGACAATGATTGGCACTACACAACGTCTTCCTGAACAGTTTGTAGCACCAGTTACTGAAAGTTTAGACCCTAAAAATTATGTGCATAACCTCCAACCCTATATGCGTCAGATAATACCGGCTGTCACATCCACTGGCATGCACACTACTCTCAGTTCGACAGTTGCTCTCTGTGGTGTTCACCCCATTTAAAAACCTTAAAACTATATCTCATAACAATTATCCAAATTACTATCAAATGCATCCTCTTAAAACTGAAAACAGACTGTAGCCTTAATCTAATTCAAATGTAATGTTTTAATATGAGTTTGGAAGTGTATCTAATTTTCTTCAAGGAAAATTTCATGAAAACAAAAAATATGAAGAGGATGAAGACCGAGAAGAGAGAAAACAATGAAACTAAATAATAAACAAATAAATTAATAAATCAACAAATATTGACACTGACTTCACAAGCAGTCATTACCATTGATAAGGTATCCTCACTGTCCCTTACAACAGGTTTGTTGGTGCAGTTGACAAACTTAGAAAGATGTTCAAAGTGTTTAGTCATTTCAGTAGCAAGAATCATGTCGATAACAGTATGTCTCATGGCGCGGTAGTCTTCTCTGTAAAGAAACAACAACATAGTTTTTAAATAATGTTAATATAAGCCTGTGCAATTTTTAAAATTTATTCACATACCATCAAATTTTATAGCCTAATACAAGTGAATTTATTCTATTTATTCCAAACATGTTTTAACTATTTAAAGTATAATTCATGTTTATTCAGGTGTTCGTGCTTAACGAAGTGTTGAGTTGAGTTAAAACATATTCATATGAAAGTTTTGTGGTTTTTTAAAACTTTTTAATCTGGGTTAGTTTTATCCGCAGGAAGTGTTGAACTGGTGTGAGTTAAAACTGTCATTATATTGGTTTCTTTTTCCCCCAACAAGTTACATGTACATATTCATTCCTTCATAACAAACTATTCATTTGCTTCTTTTATTAACTCCTACTTGCACAGTATATTTTAAGTCAAAGCTTACATTGCTCTATAAAGCATATTATTTCATTTTCATTTCATTTCATTTATTAATTCTGGTTGTGAAGCCAAGGACTCTCAGAAAAGCGAACTTAATCACTATACTAGCAACTAAAGAAGGAAAATTCAGTTTTAGAAAACCCACGCAGTCAGGTAGGGTCAGAAAACCCAATCCACATAGTCCCCCCGTTGGGATTCGAACCGGGGTCCTAGAGGTGGAAGGCGAGGAAAGATACTATTACACCAACCCAGCCGCCCCAAAATATTTGTTTTGTTTCTTTTGCTGTTCTTCTTCCAGAGTGTGTTTTGGTTTAAAACTTAAAATCACCCTATCTTATGAACTATATTGTAACAGTTGTTTGTGGGAAGTTGAGTTGACTTGAAATATGTTTACTTAGTCACATAAAACTGCTTCTTTACTTTAAAACCTGTTATATGGGAAGTAAAATTTGAGTTGTAGATTAAATAAATTCCATCATATGAAACTATTTATTTATTTCAATTGTTGCATTCTACATAACATTTGAGTTGAAACTCCACATAAACTCCCCAACCATAGTAGTGTGTTTGGGGTCTACAAGCAAATACTTACCTGTAAAGCGAATTACTATTTGCATATTTCCCTAGGCCGACAGGCATTACTGCTAAGGGATTTACCAAACAGCGCCCTCTGGCGCCCCCCCACAACGCCCAAGATATCGAGGATAGTGGGGATGGAGGGGGGACGCTCTACAGGTAAGTATTCGCTCGTAGACCCCCAATCACACTACAGTGGTGGGGGAGTCTATGTCACTCATACATTACCTGTAGAGTGAATTACTACATTTGCAGAGACTCACACTGAGACCATAGGCGGAGGGAATGCAAGATGTCAAATGATAATAAAGGGTACGTAAGAAGGATACCCAAAGGACCAGTCCACTAGGTTTGAGTACAATGTCTTATCAATTAACGCGTGTGTAATGCGGACCCCGGCACGGGATCACGTGACGCATGGAAGAAAACCCCGCTGGAGCGTAAGCAAATGGAGGGAGGAAAAAATACAAGTCAATAGGTTAATATGATATAAAGAAAAAGGGGATTATAACTACACAGGCTAAGTAAAAAAAACAGGAAAGGGGGAACTCACCTATTTGGTGGAGAGGCTGTGAAGTGTCCTGTCGTCGGAAAGAGGGCTGACTGGCTGCTGTCAGAACCGTCCTCCCTGCCCTGCCTTCTGTCTGAAGAACATCTCTGAGATAACATTCGGTGAATGTATTCAGATTACTCCAGCAGGCTACCTGTGTTATATCACAAAGTGCCCACAAAGTCGTCGCTGCAAGGATTTTGTGGGCCCCGATCGAGGTCGGGACTCTAAGGTCGGGACACTTGTGTCCGCGCGAATTGCCCTGATCAGCCAGCGCGTGATAGTATCATGAGATGCCGGGCGATGTGGCGGAGTCGCGGTTATAAGCAATTGGAGTGGGTCGAACGAAGTGATTTCGTGTGACTGACATACCACTTTAGTGCCCGAACAGGGCACCGAAGTTTGTCGTTTACCACCGACGAATATAACTTAATGTCAGGGATGAAAATGTCTGGAGGGGTAAATGTACTTGACTGATTTTTCGTCAGAAACCCTAATCTTGGTATCAAACGGACGCTATGCAGTTCCTACCGGATGTGACCAGAGTCAATTATCAAAGAATGTAGGTCGCTACGTCATCGTGATGTAGCGACCTCTAGTAAAAGGTAACTTTGATGGACAAGTGCAATAGGGAAGCACTGCCGAGCAGCTTAAAAGGAGGCTCCGTTAGCTGAAGAGATCCCAAGCTGGCACTAGTTTATGAACCGGATGGCGGGAAACAAACATGCCCTTGATAAGTTGACCAAGGGCCTGATTGTCTTAAATTGAGAACCTGTCCGGGAAACCACCATAAACAGCCGCAATGGCTGAACGGTAATTCTTACTGGTGCCCGCAGAGAGGTTGAGCTCAAACAGATATACCAAAAAGTCTGCAACCTCCCCTATAGTAGTATGTAGAGACTGTGTCCTACACCATTTGTAGAAGTGGCGTAGTCTGCTGTCATACACCCAGCATGCTGCAATGGACGCAGTGTGTTGTGAACGTCCCGCGGGGACTGCATAATAAAGCATGTCAGGTACAGATCCTGAGGTGCTGGGTGAAGAAGGCCCGAGCTGGGTTGGACTAAAACGTCTGCCATGCACGGGAAGATCACCGGCCGATTTACCAGCAGCCGGATCAACCATGGTAAATACGGTTGAAGAGGCCAAAAAGGGGCTATGAGGAAGACATGACAGTCCTCCTGCTCCAACTTAGTGAGGACTCGCGGTATCAGTGTAAAAGGGGAAAAGGCAGATGCTAACAGACCGTCCCAACCGGATTGACAGAGCGTCACTCTGCCACTCGTTGGGGTCTGCGCCCCTCGTGCAGTAGATGGGAAGCTGATGGCTGATCCCTAAAGCAAACAGATAAACGTGATGACGGTCTACGAGTCAGAAGAGGGACTGAGTGACTTGTGGGCGGAGCGTCTACTCCATCGGACAGATCCAACCTCTGGATAGGGCGTCGGCTGTACTGTTTTCCTCCCCTGTGAGGTGGACAGCAGAAATAGTGACCCTGTTGTGTATACACCAGTGTAGGAGCTCCCATGTGTGGGCGCACAACTGGCCTGACCAGGCCCCCTTGATGGTTGATGACGGCCACCACTGTGGTGATGTCGCTGAAAATCAATACTGCTTTGCCCCCACCATGCTTGAGTGCATTGGATATTAGCATCCTTCGTGATTGTGACTGACGGCTAGGGACTGTGGAAGGCATGCCCCCTGTCAGATTGGTATGGTCGGGCCACCATTGAAGGTGGGGAACCAGCCAGGCTCTGGTCGGCAAAGGATGAGGGATGCTGTGCCGACTGGGCCTGTAAAAGGACAGCAGGTGTAATTGAATGGGGCAAATGTGCAGCCTGCAGAAGTTGACAACGTCCACGAGGGTGGCCAAGAGACACAGTAGGCAAAGCCAGGCCCACGCCAGAGCCACAAAGCAAACACGCTACGAAAAGGGACACGCATTGCCGAAGATTTAGCAATTGATCCTCTGTGGTGTAGGCCAGTAATCCTACCTGAAGATCGAGGAACGCCCCCACAAAAGTTGGAAACTGGGTTGGGATCAGATGGGACTTTTCAGTGTTGACGATGAAGCCAAGGGCTGATGCGAGGCACTGAGTTCGGTAAGCGCCTCCTCCGCAGTCTTTAGGGACCGGCCCACAATGATCCAATCGTCTAGGTGCATGAAGATCTTTGCAATGCTGCCCCGACCGCTCACACAATCCAGGTGAACACCCGCGATGAGGTTGACAACCAAACAGGATGCTGAAAATTCGTAGCGAATCCCATTGTACTAGAATCGCAGGAATTTGCAGCGCTGTTCCCTAATTGGGACATGAAGGTATGCGTTTGTTAAGTCCATTGAGGCTGGGGGTATTGCTGACCAGAGAACTGCTGTAGTGGAGTCGAGCGCGCACCCGCTGCATTGTCCGTACGGTTGCGAAAAACTACTGCGATTGGACCTCAGGGGTTTGCGCTTAGGTATGGTGAAGATCGCTTAACTCTTGGCTGGCGGTGTTTTGGTAGCGGGAGTAGTCGCTTTTTTAAAGATGATCTTCTCCGTCGCATTCAATCGTTTAGCTTCCACCTGCATGAGCTCCTCAAACTTCCCAAGAGGTTAGAACCAGATAATTGGAGGGACTAAAAACGCTTGCGGGCCCCAGGGGAAGGAAGAAAAAGTGCATCTAGCATGTTTCCCAGTTGGGCCGATGTAGCTAAGGTTGAAACCCGTGTGAATTGTTCAAGTACTGACCGGAGACCAAAATCGAGGCCTGGGTTAATCAAGCTGACTGAGCCATGGAGACTCGCAGTGTCAGGTCATCCCGCGTTCAGGGGCGAGACGGGGGTGAACAAAGACTCGACTCAGCGCCTCATTTACCCTGTCCCTGGCAGGCCTTTTTGGGCTTCGCTCTAGCAGTAGTGGTCTGGTTCGTACGACCCTTGCCGGAGCATGCCTTATGTTTAGATGTCTTGCTAGTAGTGGCCGCAGGGAAGAAGACTGGTTCGAGACAGCTACCCTGGCCGCGGAACTGCATGCACTGGATGGGGGGCTGGTTTGGAAAGGTAGTTTTCCCTGAACAGTCCCCCAGGGACTCGGCTTGTCCCAGGGGTGGTTCATACCCTCGGTAACGAAAGGCAAAGTCCTGGGTATACCTTTCTCCATTCTCAACTCTGAACACAAAAGAAAACTCTACAAAACTAAATTATTTACTTATCTTTTATTAAAAAAACTTTTCTAGCAAAAACTAACGGTAGACAGACGTCTTTCATTCTACTTAGTAGCACCGGAAAAAGAAATGTCATACCCGTTCAGTGGCTAAAAGAAAAGAGGAAAATCATGATGCAGGCATGCCGTAGGGCATTGTTGGGGGCGCCAGAGGGCCCTGTTTTGTGAAACTCTAAGCATTAATGCCCGTCGGCCTAGGGAAATATGCAAATGTAATAGTAATTCGCTCTACAGATGTATATGTGACGTAAAATCCATCATTTTAAACAATTAATGTTGTTATTTGCTGAGTTCTTTATGCAACATGTTGAGTTGGGTTGAGTTTAACCTTGAATAATCTCCATCGTAGTATAAACAATTTAATTGTTTCATTGCTAAGTTTAGATGCCAAGAAGAGGGGAATATATTTTTCATATGGAAGAACAGTTCCTCGCTTATTTGTATTAAATCAGTCACATGTCTATTGTCTATTAGTAATTTCCCACAGGGATAGCTGATCTGATTTAGAAGAGAAATATTTTGATCTTAAGTTTAACTAAGACTGCAAGTTTTGATCGATCTAATGAAAGTTTTGAAAAATACTGTGGTTTTTATAGATTTTGTGGCGACTTCACTCCCCAAACTTTACAGAACCAAAATTTGTTATTTGATTAATTTTGTTTATATTTAAATGTTGATTGAACTTCAAGGACATTTTAAAAACTAATTGATTCAGAATTTTCAGCTTATTGCGTTCTGAAATAAAGTCTCTCTTTGATATTTAATGCTTTGAGTGGAGTTAGCTTAACAATAATTCATTTTATCAAGTAAACGATCAAATGCTTTATACTCAGCTCGTCACTCCCATGTATTTTGCGCTGGGTATGCTCTTGTGACTTATGGTAAGACTGGTTTTCCAGTCTAGTTTTCCCCCAATGGTTTTACATCGGTAGGGTATTGTGTGCGTTCAGAATTCATATGAACAGTCTGTGACCTGTGAACCTATTTATATGAAAATGAATGATCCAATGCAACCACTAATCGCAATGCCTACTTAACCACTTCACTTCGGATAATGTCTGCTGTACATGCACAAATTTTTGGGACAGACTTATCGTGGACAGTTTTTTAACGCCAGGAACAACTTTGTATTTTCCTCCTTCGCTGACATGCGGACTGCTGATGTTTTTATCCACCTGGACTTTCAAATTTGCAGCATGTTCTGCCATCTTTTCATGTGTACATGTATGTAGCTATCTGGCCCCTGATGGTGAATTTGGCTCTCGATCATGACAATGAATGAGAGATATAGTGTTATGGAATACTTACCTATCTAATTCCTTGAAAATGTTGCACCTGTCTTCTCTTGTAGTCAGCTGGAATGCAAGTGCAGCATGATGACTTTCTAGTACAGCACTGAAAAGAAATTGGAAAAAAACCCTATAAAGAATTGATTGTAGAATTACTATCAGTGCTTTCATTCAAGAAGACTATACTTCAAGCACTTTGATTGTTATCTACTGGAAGCCAGGTTTGTGGTTACACCACCATGCATGTTTGTGGTTTCCTGGACAAGAGTACCCCACACTGGAGTATGGACAGGGGACTTCAATATTTATCAAACAAATTTGACATGTTTTATGCAGTTATCATTCAGCAGTTGGTAAATTCTGTTTGACATTATCAAAACCTGTGCTTAAAATAAATTATCTTACAATAAAACACATTTTTCTTTTGCAGAAATTTTTCACTGAGATTTAACAGCATTAAAGCATAGAATTTGCTCTTTTAAAATGTATAAACAAATAATAAATGAGCTGAGTCGACATACGACTCATTTTGCTTCATCATATCACAATTTTTCAAAATAGGACATCTCAGCTCATTATGTACTACTTGTAAAAACTAGCTGTACCAAATCAACGGAGCGTCATGGTAATTCCTATAGACTGTGCAAGGCTCGCCCGTATCGGAACGAGAAAACACGTCAAACGAAGAACATTTTTTTCTATGAAAATCAAATCTTTTTTTAAAATTAAATCTAATGACAAAATCTGAACAACAAAATTACTCATTCCATGTTTATAAAAATAGTTTTAGTTTCTATGATAAATACACAAATAATTTATAATTATTACTGAAGCAAAATTAAAAAACTGGGACAAGGATGGTTATTTGATCTTAACTTTTCAAAAACCACTTACGTGGATTTGCGAAGGTCACACGGGCATAAAATTAATGCTTGACGCAGTTTATAGAGGACGCTGACGCCTCAACAACCATAGACTGCAATGAAAAGGCTTTTGGGTTAATCATCGCGCATCCAAAACAAGCGTTTACATCAGTTTTGTGATCGGAGGTAAGGGTTAATCATCGCGCATCCAAAACAAGCGTTTACATAAGTTTTGTGATTGGAGGTAAGCACAAAATTCTTAATATTTTGCAGCAACCGGAAGCTGAGGTCAAGTTTAATTCTCGGGTTTTCTTCTTCAAAAAATTGTTGATCGTCCTTTTTTGATGGGAAGTGGGGGAGGGAGAGCGTTTTTTTTTTTTTTTTTTTGACATGGCAAAATATGAAATAAAGAATAAAGATATCATCATAATCACTATAAAACAAAGGGTTTGTGTGATTTTGATGTTTTCAATTGTTTTGTTAAACCCTTTCAAATCCTAGATGACATTTTCTGTAAACATTTTCAAAAAACTAAAACGCAGCCTAAAAAGTAAATATTAGAAGAATTTTTCTTGTTTTGCGAACATGAATAATCTTTCTTCAATCATCTATTTCCGACCTATGGATTTTGAAAAAATATCAGCTAAACAAAAATCTGGGAGCCAAGTTTGACTGAAAAGATCATTAAAAATACCGTTTTTTATGATAAAAAAAAAAAAAAAATGGGGGTCGGGGGGTTTTGTAGGGTCGGGCGGGGACGATCAACAATTTTATTTTTTTATGTGGCCAGGCCACATAAAAATAAAAAATTGTTGATCGTCCTTTTTTGATGGGAAGTGGGGGAGGGAGGGCGTTTTTTTTTTAGGTGTTCGGGCACACAGCCCGGAACACCTCTTGTTTTTGTTCAGTTTTTTAGGTGTTCGGGCATTCCGCCCGGAACACCTCTTGTTTTTGTTGTTTTTTTTTTTTAGGTGTTCGGGCATTCCGCCCGGAACACCTCTTGTTTTTGTTCGGTTTTTTTAGGTGTTCGGAGAGCTTTGCTCCGAACACCTCTTATTATTGTTCGTTTTTTTTTTTTTTTTCTTCTGATTCTCTCCGTCCCTTGTCCGGTAACTAAGACACTTTTCCCAACATCACATGAACTTGAAACTTCACATATAGTTAGATATTTATCAGGAGATGAAACCGCTTCAGTTACGTCATGATGACGTCATCAGGTATCAAATTACAAGCCATTTAAGGTAAAAAAGTGACCATATGCGAAAGCCTGTATGTCCCCGAATATTACAGCTACAGTATTTATATTTGGACATATGATAGATCAAGACACGGGCAACATTTGAAAAGTAAACGCCAAATTCACATGACCTTTACTTCTGGTCGCAACGTAAGGTCAAAGTTTGCCTTGGTGTAATTCTTCAAAAAAACACTTTCCCGGCAAAAACATTAACTTTCGTTTATCAGATCAACTTCAAATTTACACCATGTAAGGAACTTGATAAAACCTCAATCAAGTAGTTGTGACGTCATGATGACGTCATCAAGTGTTAAAATACAGTAAATCGAAGTTTAATCATTTAAAAATTCATAACTCAAGAAGTACATAAGCTATTATAACAATCTATACATTATCGGAGAGGTCTTGACAAATGTAGCAAATACTACACAGAGTCTTATACTGTTTGACCTTGTCTTCCTGTTCAAACCGGAAGTTGAAAACTTCACAATTCATACTTTAAGGAATACTCGTACTTTTTACATACACATTACTCACAATTTTTACGTCATGTTGTAGATTTTTAAGCCTTCTCAAACTTTTCCACAGAGATGTTACCTTTTTGACCTTCACTTATGGTTGAAATCGGGTATACATTGACCCACTGTCAAACCGCGGGAATAAACTGCATTGAAAACACATACAATACGCAATCTAAACCAGTTAGACGGTGAGCGGCTGCTTGCTCCATTGAATCAAACCGCAAGTTCAAAGTCCTTCAATCATGCTTGTTGTGTAGTCTAGTCTCTTTTCAAGGTTCGCGCAACCTGATTTTGACATTATGCTTTGTTAGTCTCTAAAACAGCCATCCGTGCAAACCTCGCTAACAATCAAATGTCAGATTTTAAAAAAATTCATAATTCAAGAACTACACAACCGATTTTCAAACTGTTTTCAGTTATAAAATCCTTGGGCATTGGAGATTAGCCTTGGGTAACCGTGACCCCATGTTGACCTTTACTTCCGGGTCAACCGGGAGTGAGACCATATCTCAAGAACCACTCAACCGATTTTCAAACTTTTTTTCAGTTATAGACTCCTTGGGCATTGGAGATTAGCCTTGGGTAACCGTGACCCATGTTTACCTTTACTTCCAGTTCAACCGGAAGTGAGACCATATTTCAAGAACTACACAACCGATTTTCAAACTTTTTACAGTTATAGAGTCCTTGGGCATTGGAGATTAGCCTAGGGTACCGTGACCCCATGTTTACCTTTACTTCCGGGTCAACCGGAAGTGAGACCATATTTCAAGAACTACACAACCGATTTTCAAACTTTTTTCAGTTATAGACTTCTTGGGCATTGGAGATTAGCCTTGGTAACCGTGACCCCATGTTGACCTTTACTTCCGGTTCAACCGGAAGTGACACCATATCTCAAGAACTACACAACCGATTTTCAAACTTTTTTCAGTCAAAGACTCCTTGGGCATTGGAGATTAGCCTTGGGTAACCGTGACTCCATGGTGGGTTACTTTCGACCGTCGTTTTAATACTATTTTTATAATAATTACATGAAGATGGTTTCATTTGTTTCTGAAATATAGTCATGACAGAATATAGTTTATACGAATTTGTGATATTTGTAAGTTTAACATTTTCTGATTAATTGTTATGAAGTTAAAAATGAACCTGAAGAGTGAAGTTGGTTTTGTCGAAGCATGGTCATGGGACATGGACTCAGACATGTTGGAGGTTCTGGTACTTTGTATGACTAGTGGTACTTACATTTGAGATGTGTCGACATTACGTAAACAGAGACTCATTCACTAACTTTTGATGTAAACTTATCGTCATGTTTACCAAATATTTTTCAATTACATTTGAGCAACTGCTAGTTCGTACAACAAGTATAAGCACGGAACAACTTTAGTAATCAAGCTGAAACTTTGCATGTATCCAGGTTGGGATATGTTACATCCAAAAAAGTGGTTCACACCACGATGACGTCATCAAGAGTAACATGACATCACCTTGAAGGTGCAAGTCCAAAATTTATATTCTGAGTAGGATACTTGGTCAAGCAAAAATGTAGCATGCCATTTCAAGCAAAACTATTTCAATGGAAGTTTAAACCCCTTCCAAACTTCTGAATCCGACCGAACACCTCATTTTTGTTATCAACAAAAAGTTAAGTCTAGTACTTCTTCTTCTTCTTCTCAGCGTCCCTTGTCCGCTAACAAAAGCACCCTTTCCAAGCTCATATGAACTTGAAACTTCACATAAAGTTAGATACCTATTAAGAGATGAAACCGCTTTAGTTACGTCATAATGACGTCATTAGGTGTCAAATTACAAGCCATTTAAGGTAAAAAAGTGACCATATGCAAATGCCTGTATGTCTTCGAATATTACAGCTATGGTATTGATATTTGGGCATAATGATAGATCAAGACACGGGCAACATTTGAAAAGTTAAGGCCAAATTCACATGACCTTTACTTCCGGTCGTAACGAAAGGTCAAAGTTTGCCTTGGTGTAATTCTTCAAAAAAACACTTTCCCGGAAAAACATTAACTTCTGTTTATCAGATCAACTTCAAACTTACACCATGTAAGGAACTTGATAAAACCTCAATCAAGTAGTTGTGACGTCATGATGACGTCATCAAGTGTTGAGATACAGTAAATCGAAGTTTAATCATTTAAAAATTCATAACTCAAGAAGTACATCAGCTATTATAACAATCTATACATCATCGGAGAGGTCTTGACAAATGTAGCAAATACAACACAGAGTCTTATACCGTTTGACCTTGTCTTCTTGTTCAAACTGGAAGTTGAAAACTTCACAATTCAAACTTTAAGGAATACTCGTACTTTTTACATACACATTACTCACAATTTTCACATCATGTTGTAGATTGTTAAGCCTTCTCAAACTTTTCCACAAAGATGTTACCTTTTTGACCTTCACTTATGGTTGAAATCGGGTATACATTGACCCGCTGTCAAACTGCGGGAATAAACTGCATTGAAAACACACACACTACGCGATATAAACCAGTTAGACGGTGAGCGGCTGCTTGCTCCATTGAATCAAACCGCAAGGTTCAAAGTCCTTCAAACGTGCTTGTAGTCTAGTCTCTTTTCAAGGTTCGCGCAACCTGATTTTGACATTACGCTTTGTTAGTCTCTAAAACAGCCGTCCGTGCAAACCTCGCTAACAATCAAATGTCAGATTTTTAAAAAATTCATAATTCAAGAACTACACAACCGATTTTCAAACTTTTTTTCAGTTATAAAATCCTTGGGCATTGGAGATTAGCTTTGCGTAACCGTCACCCCATGTTGACCTTTACTTCCGGGTCAAACGGAAGTGAGACAATATCTCAAGAACTACACAACCTATTTCAAACTTTTTTTCAGTTATAGACTCCTTGGACATTGGAGATTAGCCTTGGGTAACTATGACCCCATGTTGACCTTTACTTCCGGGTCTTCCGGAAGAGGGACCATATCTCAAGAACTACACAACCTATTTTTAACCTGTTTTCAGTTATAGACTCCTTGGTCATTGGAGATTAGCCTTGGGTACCGTGACCCCATGTTGACCTTTACTTCCGGGTCAAACGGAAGTGACACCATATCTCAAGAACTACTCAACCGATTTTCAAACTGTTTTCAGGTATAGACTCCTTGGGCATTGGAGATTAGCCTTGGGTAACCGTGACCCCATGTTGACCTTTACTTCCGGGTCAACCGGAAGTGACACCATATCTCAAGAACTACACAACCGATTTTCAAACTTTTTTCAGTTATAGACTCCTTGGGCATTGGAGATTAGCCTTGGGTACCGTGACCCCATGTTGACCTTTACTTCCGGGTCAAACGGAAGTGACACTTTCAAAGTAACATTTTCTTTTAGTTCACAAGTCATGACATGTTTTTTGAGAAAAATAAAAAACTCTTCACGTTACCACTTGTATTGAAAAACGGCTCGTCATTCCCCCACCCCCGGAACCGAACACCTTGAGTTTGTGGTAAGACAAACTCTAAATCTCTAGTTTCTTCTTCTTAATACTTCTTCTTCTTCTTCTTCTCCCCATCGCGTTTCCGCTAACAAAAGCACACTTCCCAAGCACATATAAACTTGAAACTTTACATATAGTTAGATATCTATTAGGAGACGAAACCGCTGTATTTACGTCATGATGACGTCATCAGGTGTCGAATTACGTTAAATCAAAGTTTAATATTTGAAAAAATTATAACTCATGAACCACACAATGGATTTTCACAATCTATACATCATCGGAAAGGCTTTTGGAAACTTCAAAAACGCTACACAAAGTGTGACCCCATTTGACCTTGACTTCCGATTCAAACCGGAAGTTGAAAATTTCAGAAAATCATATCTCAAGAACTACTTATACTTTAGTCACAATTTTTACATCAGATTATATGTTGTTCTTCCTCCGCAAACTTTTCCACAGAACTGTTACCAATTTGACCCTTACTTCCCGTCAAAATCGGACGTTAACGCTCACGTATTACAAGGTCACCAAGGCCTAAGCCGAGGTTTGAGAAAGGTCCCAGCATACTGACATGCAGCCACGAATTGTGTGCAGGTTTAAATGTGTCAAAGTTCATTGAACGTCATTACGTTGTTGTTGTATAGTACACACGTACAAATATCAAATCTCAAACTCATTGAAAGTTCAGCATGAATTTACTTCCGTTTTGCACATCTGATGGTGTAGTGGAAACCAAGGAATAAAAGTGGAGGCTTCACTGAGATGTCCACCTGCTCTAGTGATTTGTTTGGCTTTTAATAACTGATTAAAAATCAATCTGAAAAAGAACAACACTGTTCGCTTAAATTCCTCAAACACCGAGACCGTGTCACGCTGATCGTCGTGACCATGCCAGCCAACGGCGTTCTAGACACGCTAAGTATGTCCTTCAGACATGGTGACTAAAATGGTAAGCTTTATTCCAATAGCATTCATTCATTGATTAAAACAATAATTGTTTGTTCATTTGATGTCAGCCAACAAAGACACTTCCCAAGCTCACATAACCTTCAAACTTCGCACATAGTTAGCTCTTGACTAGTACAAGACTTCGCTTTAATGACGTCATCGGTTGTCAAACTCAATTTGATTTACGTTTGATTTTAGAAAAAATCATACCTCAAGAACCTCGCAATGGATTTTTAAATTGTATACATCATCAGAGAGGGCTTCAAACAATTATCAAATACAGAGGGTGTGACCTTTCTTGACCTTGTCTTCCGGACAAAACCGGAAATTGAAGTGAAGACAATATTCCTGCGCCTCGTTTTGAGGTCTGTAAACAATATCATCGTAATTTTCGACATTTTCTCTCTGTATGAAATAAAATTTGACACCTTTTGAACCAAATATTATAAGGGGAAAAAAAAAATAATGTTACTCCTTTTTAACAAAATGTTCAAGTGTTAAGCTGATGATATCATTCTCCAGTTGAAAAATCACAAACTTGAACTAATAAACTTAAAAAAAATTCATCATGACTTGTTAACAATACTATACAGCATCAGTTGTTTGCCAACCGTTTAGATGGTGTACATATATTTTAAGATTGAACACAGATGCCTATACGGAACAACCAATAATTTGTCAAGATTTTAAAGTATAAGTTGAGAATAAAAATTGTATACAATTGTTCTAAACTAGCATTGCCTCCATTTATCTATGATTCGGATATATTCCCCGTAAGCCTACACCCACCAACGGCACACAGGAGAATGCTGGCATATTATCCCAGCACACAAGAAACTTTGTTAATTAACTAGATTTGTTTGCAAACTATCAAATTCCCATCCACAAACCACAGTGCCCTTGTTGTTTACGTTAGAAGCTAACTCCTAGTCCTAGCCTTAAGCTAACTTCCACAAATGACGTCACATGGAAGCGCACCGAAAACGGCAGAAGTGTTTTTAGTTTTTCAAAAACTTGAGGTTGGGGCCTAACTTTTTTATTGATAATTACGAAAAATCCAGAAATGTATACACATCAAAATTACAATTAAATGACAAACAGACACATTATACACAAGTTTAAATAACATCCCCGTTCAAATATTCTCGCTCAAGTAACTGTTTGAACTAACCATGTACTTAGACCGTAGTGTGTCAATGAAACCGCAAAGGTTTTGGGGATGATGACGTCACCAATGACGTCATAACATTAAATCAATGTTTAATATTGAAAAAAATTCATATCTGAAGAACCATAATTGCTTGTTTGTTTGTAATTTACAAACAAGATAAGGCTAGTTTTTTTTTTTACTTCTTCTTCTTCTTCTTCTCGCCGGCGATTGTCCGCTAACAAAGACACACTTTCGAAGCTCACATAAACTTGAAACTTCACACATAGTTAGATATTCATTAGTAGATGAAACCATTTTTAGTTTTGTCATGATGACGTCATCAGGTGTCAAATTACAAGCCATTTGAGGTAAAAAAGTGACCATATGCGAATGCCTGTATGTCCCCGAATATTACAGCTACAGTATTTATATTTGGGTATAGGATAGATCAAGACACGGGCATAATTTGAAAAGTTAAGGCCAAATTCACATGACCTTTACTTCCGGTCGTAACGAAAGGTCAAAGTTTGCCTTGGTGTCATTCTTCCAAAAAAACACTTTCCCGGCAAAAACATTAACTTTTGTTTATCAGATCAACTTCAAATTTACACCATGTAAGGAACTTGATAAAACCTCAATCAAGTAGTTGTGAAGTCATGATGACGTTATCAACTGTTGAAATACAGTAAATCGAAGTTTAATCATTTAAAAATTCATAACTCAAGAAGTACATCAGCTATTATAACAATCTATACATCATCGGAGAGGTCTTGACAAATGTAGTAAATACTACACAGAGTCGTATACCGTTTGACCTTGTCTTCCTGTTCAAACCGGAAGTTGAAAACTTCACAATTCAAACTTTAAGGAATACTCGTACTTTTTACATACACATTACTCACAATTTTTACATCATGTTGTAGATTTTTAAGCCTTCTCAAACTTTTCCACAGAGATGTTACCTTTTTGACCTTCACTTATGGTTGAAATCGGGTATACATTGACCCGCTGTCAAACCGCGGGAATAAACTGCATTGAAAACACATACAATACGCGATCTAAACCAGTTAGACGGTGAGCGGCTGCTTGCTCCATTGAAGCAACCGCAAGGTTCAAAGTCCTTCAAACATGCTTGTAGTCTAGTCTCTTTTCAAGGTTCGCACAACCTGATTTTGACATTACGTTTTGTTAGTCTCTAAAACAGCCGTCCTTGCAAACCTCGCTAACAATGTCAGATTTTTTAAAAATTCATAATTCAAGAACTACACAGCCGATTTTCAAACTTTTTTCAGTTATAAAATCCTTGGGCATTGAAAATTAGCCTTGGGTAACCGTGACCCCATGTTGACCTTTACTTTCCGGTCAACCGGAAGTGAGACCATATCTCAAGAACTACACAACCGATTTCAAACTTTTTTCAGTTATAGAATCCTTGCATTACGGGAATGCTCCATTAAAGCCTTTCCGAGTTTGAAGCCCCAAACTCGGAATTCCACATCCTTTTTAATGAACGACTTGTTTACATTTGATCTACGTGTGTCAATAAACTTATCGGATTAGTAAGAGTTAATCCTCTTAACCAATGTAAGCACTAGGACTGGAAGTTTGTAAAAAATAAATATACTACAGAAGGCCGTTTTCTTCTTCTAAAATCCTAATACATTGTTAATATGTACAAAAAGTTAACATAGTTTCATGTTTCAATCATGAAAAAGGACCAAGTACGACCTGAGAACCGATCTTGTACGTCGCCTGCGCTGGCTCGAAAAGGCCGAGGTACGTGCGGATTGATTTGTACTGATTGTGCATTTGTTGCTTCGTCATGTCGTAGAGCATGGCCATGTCTTGTAAAATGATTATGATTGCAACATTTATAAAGAAACTAAGTAAAGATATTTAGTTTATTTGTATACCAATATGTGTTTTGTTTGATTTAACCCAAAGAGTAAAGCAATTCGCGCAATGGTGCACTGCACTATTTTTTCTCTGGCGTAGTTTTATGTACACGTACGACACATGTAAACCCATTGAAAAAGTGGTACCATCATAAAGCTTGCTGTCTGCAGATTCTATTTTCATTCATAAAATTTGTCAATCACGTCATAATAAGCCAATAGCAGTGCTTGTTACAGAGCTAAAACACGTAAACAACTATTTCACTTGTGCTGTGGTCATCTCTTACGGGAAATGTGATTCGCCAAGTTGTATCACATGATCGGTTTCATCGTCTTACTCCCTGAACGTACATGTACATTATCAGTACAGTTTGCACGCCGATATCGAGAGCCAGACTATCTAGTTCGTTCATGAATTAATGCACGCAAAACCTGTTCGACGTGTATCGAGGGAAATCTTCGGTGTGTCGGAGCCAGAGTTTGACATCAATTTAGGCATTTTGAGTTTGAGTTTGTACCCGTAGTTTCTGAATTACTACAGTATTTGTGTTTTTAAAACAAATTTGTGATATTTTACGACAGAAATGTCACGAAATGAGACCGATTTACCGGGGACATATTCGACCGAGCGGTGTGCGCTGATGCGTGTACTATGTGTGTGTCGAGTTTTCTTTCTGTGCACAAACAACTGGTTTTCTCGGAATAATTTTTTTTTTGGTCGGGCAATGCTTGGGTCTAAATCCCCTCTCCTGGGGTTCTATGGAGGGATAATCAATACAATCTATATACCATTGGAAAGCTGGATTATTGGACAATATGAAAATACTATAAACTCAATTTCAGTTTTTTGCTACTTTGTCCGGGTTTCGTGGGAACAGGTCACCGTTTAAGAAGTGTACGTTGCCTCAGAATTAAGATTACCTACGGCAAATGTTCCCGTCCGTCCAACAGACGATCGTTTGCACGTAAACATGTACAGGCAGAAACAACTTTCTCAAAAAAACTTCTTAAAAAACGTCAAATAGCTTGAGGATTTACGGACGTAAACTAGCCTTGATCAGGCTGTGCAAAAGCTTTTTACCCCATTGCCCGAATACGATGCCTCTCTCTGCAGCTTCCGAAGATGGTACATGAAGAACCAATGGCAGGACTATAAGTCAACGACTTACATGTATGGATGTACATGTAGCCTACTCTGTAGTGTATAAAGCCCATATTCACACATGTGTGAAATGGGCTTTATTAATAAGATGGCTAGTGCAGCCCCAAAAAAATACCATGATCCCTTGCTACGAATTTTACGAGCGCTGATGTTGTCGCCTTGCATGACTGATTTAGCAAGCTTACATTGTACATCATCCAATATATTTTATAATCATACAACCAGAATGTATTTGATAATGCATCAGTAAATCCACAAATCAATTCAACATGCAGGTCGCTTGTAAGCTTGGACATTGATGGCAGGGTTTTAAATGGTTAATCAAAACTGTTTTCGCTTGTATGCATTACTTTTAATACAAAATCATTCTAAATTATTTTGTTAAAGCGCTAATGCTTCAATACGTTTCCATCTTATCATAATATTGCCGTTGTGGGACATTTGCATATTTGATAATATTTGTAAAAGGGGGTTAAGAAAGTCCAAACTCCTTTGATTAATAATATTTCCTTTCTGTGAAGGCAGAATATTTGTTTAAAGGGTAAGAAAGACCGAACTCCATATTTGTTATTATATGTCCCGTTGTTGGGACACTTCCATAGTGGAGAAAGAAACACAAAATTACATCCGGGTAAAAGAAATCGGATTGCATTCAGTGCTCGGGCTAATAATACGAAATGGATCATGGCCCTACTTATGGGGCTACATGGACTAGCCCACCTTGTAGGGCTGTTATGGCTCTCACTTCTAAAAGATCGGTCTTAACGTAGAGGAAGGTCCATTACAGCCCACCCCAGTGTCTAAAACGCTAGGTTTTAAAATCAAAGTACGAGCAAGTTGTACCACATTGATTGCAAATATCTCCCCTTATAAACATCACATACTACTCCTACATACTTCACCCTATTCCTTAAATTTGTGGAACATGATGGGGCTTACCAAACGATTATTTTGATCGTGTATGCACTGTGTTTAAAATAGTCACCTCATGCATATAATAAACTGGGCGTTCCTCTTTTTGCATTCAGTCGGGTACCGGTGCCCTTTACATTTCATGATCAATTGTGCCTGAACTTGTTTGTAGATGGCAGCATCGAGTCAGTAGCGATGCACATGTAATTTAATGCATTTTTTCGATATGTTTTTGTGTTCGTCATTTTCGAAGTAATTTACATCTGAACAAAAAAATCCTATGCCTTTACTGTTGTTGGCCCAATAGTCAACATGTGGTACGGAAAACAAATTGCTGGCTGGCGCCGCACAAAGCATGGCGGGTCTGTATCACATGTTGGATGGAGAACTCTGCAACCCTTGCTCTATGCATGGAGGAAGGCTCTATGCACGCCTCTATGCATGCTGCAACGGACTGCTCCACGCATCACTGGTTAAAAGTAGTACCGGCTTCTTACACTCTTCGTCCAGTTAATGGGATTAAAAGTCTATGTTTGTCGAAGGGATTACAATGAGATAAGGAGTTGAAGTAGGTAAACTTTGAAAAGGATGTTTTAGCTTTAATGGAGCATTCCCGTAATGTTGGGCATTGGAGATTAGCCTTGGGTAACCGTGACCCCATGTTGACCTTTACTTCCGGGTTAACCGGAAGTGGGACCATATCTCAAGAACTACACAACCGATTTTCAAACTGTTTTCAGTTATAGAATCCTTGGGCATTGGAAATTAGCTTTGAGTAACCGTGACCCCATGTTGACCTTTACTTCCGGGTCAACCGGAAGTGACACCATATCTCAAGAACTACACAACCGATTTTCAAACTGTTTTCAGTTATAGACTCCTTAGGCATTGGAAATTAGCCTTGGGTAACCGTGACCCCATGTTGACCTTTACTTCCGGGTCAACCGGAAGTGACACCATATCTCAAGATCTGCACAACCGATTTTCAAACTTTTTTCAGTTATAGACTCTTTGGGCATTGTAGATGCCTTGAGTACCGTGACCCCATGTTGACCTTTACTTCCGGGTTAACCGGAAGTGACACCATATCTCAAGAACTACTCAACCGATTTTCAAAATTGTTTTCAGGTATAGACTCCTTGGGCATTGGAGATTAGCCTTGGGTAACCGTGACCCCATGTTGACCTTTACTTCTGGGTCAACCGGAAGTGAGACCATATCTCAAGAACTACACAACCGATTTCAAACTTTTTTTCAGTTATAGACTCCTTGGGCATTGAAGTTAGCCTTGTGTAACCATGACCCCATGTTGACCTTTACTTCCCAGTCAACCGGAAGTGACACCATATCTCAAGAACTAAACAACCGATTTTCAAACTTTGTTCAGTTATAAAATCCTTGGGTATTGAGTTTTTGTAAAACCACGGGATGCACACACACACTACGCGATCTAAACCAGTTAAACGGTGGGCAAACCAACCGCAAGGTTCAAAGTCCATCAAACATGCTTGTGGTCTAGTCTCTGTTCAAATTTCGCGCAGCCTGCTTTTGACAATACGCTTTGTTAGTCTCTATAAGACTTTGGTCACCAAGCTGAAACTTTGCATGTATCCAAATTGGGATATGTTATATCAAAAAAAAATTGTTCACATGACGATGACGCCATCAAGTGTGATATGACGTCACCTTAAAGGTGCAGGTTTCAAGATCTATATACTGAGTAGTAAATGCTTGGTCCTGGGGGAAAAAAATACGCTTCTCGAACACCTGCTTGCAACAAAAACTTATATCTAATTTTTTTGTTTTTTGTTGACATGGCAAAATATGAAATAAAGAATAAAGATATCATCATAATCACTATAAAACAAAGGGTTTGTGTGATTTTGATGTTTTCAATTGTTTTGTTAAACCCTTTCAAATCCTAGATGACATTTTCTGTAAACATTTTCAAAAACTAAAACGCAGCCTAAGTAAATATTTGAAGAATTTTTCTTGTTTTGCGAACATGAATAATCTTTCTTCAATCATCTATTTCCGACTTATGGATTTTGAAAAAATATCAGCTAAACAAAAAACTGGGAGCCAAGTTTGACTGAAAAGATCATAAAAAATACCGTTTTTTATGATTTAAAAAAAAGAAAAAAAAAAAGAGAAAAAAAAGAAAAGGGGGTCGGGGGGTTTTGTAGGGTCGGGCGGGGACGATCAACAATTTATTTTTTTATGTGGCCTTATATTGTTGGATTGATTTTACTTTCCTATTTTTTATCACTAAGAATTACATTTCCAACAACATATATAATTTTCATGGTCATACTACGTTACACTAAAATAATTGACAAAACAAAATCTTGTCCACGTAAATCTCCATATGGTTGGGACCACAATGGTCCCGGAAGTTCAAATATGCGCGAGACTTGCACAGTCTATTGCTGGCATTTGTGAGAGAGAGAGACTCAGCTTTTGTTTGAACTTTGAGAGATTTATTCACATGAACACTTGGCAGACATGTTGTACAGAAATGTACACAGAAAGGGTTATAACTCTTGAGGGCGCTCTTCATGTATGTATGCATGTTTAAATGTAACATCCTCTCTTCTTTAAAGATTAATACAATAGAAATGATGATTAATCCAAAACCACTTAAATCAATTAGTCCAGTTATTCTTTTAAGAGTTCAGTCCTCAGTTTTGATTTTTTTTTTCCCTAAGAGTCAAGATTGTTTTAACTTTAAAATTTCACTGTCCTTTGTTTGATTGCTTGTCTGTTTGTGTGTGTATTTGTTTTGTAATAGTCATATGATGGATTTTTTTTACAAATCAAGTGTTTTTGGCTTGTTGACTCTTCTGCCTGATCGGGTCACTGTCAGTATTCCTGAGGGTTGGAAGAAAGTGGTCTGCTCTGAGGTTTTGAAGGAGCATTGCAATCAGACGTTGGATTGGTAGATCTTAGAGGAGCTGGTCTCAAATGAATCTTATTTCGTCTGAGGCGACTTCCACTGTCTGTTTCCAAGTTGTAGGATCAGGGAGTGGTTGATCTGCTCACACTACCTTGGCTCCAGGTTTTGTTGATGGGATTTTGGATGTAGATGGACTGGTCGTTGAGGAGTTCTTGGATCAGGGTACCGGTAGAGCGTCTGTTGTAGTACTGGGCTTGTGAAGACTGGTCTGCCTGCAGTCTTTCTCGAACATCATCAAGGTCAGGTGGGGGGTGATGTACTGAAGGTAGTGTTGTCTTGTACTTGCGTCTGTACAGTAGCTCAGCAGGGGATGCAAGGTTTGACTTGAGTGGAGTGGCACTTACGGTTTTCGGATCCAGACTTCTTCACCCCACTAGTTCGGATCATCTCCTGACTCTTGACATTTGGTGAGGATTCTCTTCACTGTTTGGATGTGTCGTTCAACGAACCCATGATCTCTTGGGTGGGGTGAAGAAGTCTGGATCCGAAAACCGTACTGCTGTGCTAGGGCTCTGAACTGTGAAGAGGTGAACTGCTTGCCATTGTCACATACGATAACCTCTGGGATGCCTTGCTCGGTGAAGAGCATGCATGAAACTCTAGTAATGGTGCCGGTAGTGAGGTTATCCAGTTTGCAGATAAACACAAATTTGAGTAATAGTCCGCGATGATCAGGTACCAGACCTGTCATGGTGGAAGAGGTCTGCTCCCAGGGTGTGCCATTGACGGGGTGGGACTTCCATACTGATCATTGGCTCACACTGCTGAGACCGCGGTACTTCTGGCATGTATGGCGAGTTGTCACAATATTTTCAATGTCTTTGTATATACCCGGCCAGTAGACACAAGATTTTGCGCGCAGCTTACATTTGTCGATGCCCTGGTGACTACTGTGGATCTGTAGTAATATGTTCTGTCGCAGAGAATTAGGAATCACGATTCTACTGCCAACCAGGACTATGCCATCTTCTATAGCTACGTCATCTTGGACTGACCAGTATGGTCTGATGGAGCATTGAATTTTCTTGGTGCTGTCAGGCCAACCATCTGTGACTTGTTGCTTCAGCAGCTGGAGGGTCATGTCTGTGGCTGTTTCCTGCCTAATTAGCTCCAATTTTGTTGGTGTCACACTCACGAGGTGGTATATACGGACTCTTATCTCTGGTGCTCATGCTTCTCCATGGGGGAGAGTCTTGAGGGTGCGGCAGCAAGGACCATCTCTTTACCAGGCATGTAGTGTATCTAAGGCTGTAGACGCAGAAGGATACATTGGAACCGTGGTGGGGCCATGCATCATGGTTTTCTTGTGGATATGCTGGATTGGGCGGTGGTCACTCTCCACAAGGAATCGTCTGCCATACAGGTATGTATGACACTTCTCGCATCCGTATAGAACTGCTAGTGGCTCTCGCTCTATGTTTGCATAAAGTGTCTCAGCTGGTGAGAGAGATTTTGATGCAAATGCTATCGGACGACCATTCTGAACCAGGGTGGCTCTTAAGTCCTCTGGTTGATGCGTCAACCTGCAGTATCACTGGCTGCTTCTGGTCGTAGTAAGCGAGTGTGATTTCTGATGCTATCAGAGCTCTGATGGAGTTAAACACTTTTGTGTGTGATGGAGACCAAGTAAACTCAACATCCTCACGAAGTAGTTCCCACAGTGGCGCGGTGTGTTCAGCCAATTTGGGGATGAATGGGCCCATGTAGTTCACCAGGCCTAAGATGGTGCGCAGTTATTTTCTATCACCTGGGGGCTGCATCACCTCAACCACCTTCACTTAATCTGGGTAAGGTCTCACTACATCGGTTTAGTATATTAGTAAAAAGAAACTACATTCAGTCGTTTTGATGATGTATTTTTCAGCATTCACCTTGATGCCCTGCACTTCCGGTGCGTTCCATAGCCTCATGAAGGTGTATGTCGTGGTCTTGTTCGCTCCTGCCGCATACTAGGATATCGTCAGCGATGCCCACAGAGCCTTCACATCCACGATAGGTTTCATCTATCTTTTGCTGGAATACATCCCGACTCATCTGGAGACCAAGGCATTCTCATGAATTGGTATCGACCAAAAGGGGTGTTGAATGTGGTGAGGTATGTAGACTCCTCATCCAACTGGACATTCCAATAGCCATTTATGGCATCAAGCTTACTAAACATGTTAGCACCAGATAGCTTAGGTGTGATTTCTTCAAGAGTAAGCACAGGGTAGTGATCTCTTTTGATGGCCCGGTTGAGGTCCTTGGGGTCAAGACATAGGCGCAGTCTGCCATTTACTTTCTCTCGTATCAGGGGTGATTTAACACAGTCTGTTAGCTTGAAAACCTTCCTGATAATGGCCTTGGCTTCCATCTCATCTAACTCCCCCTTGAGTTTGTCTCTAATATCCAAGGGAACCCAACATGGTCGGTGTATAACCGGTCTGGCTTCCGGATCGAGAGTGATAAGGTACCTAAAGTTCTCGAAGCAGCCAACAGTGCCATCAAAGCAATCAGGTACATTTGAAGAAGTTCAGATTTACTTCCGACATTCGGCCTCTCAAGCAGTGGTGTACTTCTGTGGATGTATTTTTGGAGAATGTTGTTGGTGGTGATTCGGTTGTCTTCACCAATGGGTCAGCGAAGTGGACTCTTTGATCACTATCTGCCTTGGACCTTTCCTGCTGTAGCTGTTCAGGATTTCTTCTTGGCTCAATCTTGCTGGTCTCCACCACAGGTTTTGTCCCCACAGCACAGTGAAGTGTTACCAGGTTTAGAGCTTGACAAGTCTCCAGGCCAAGGATTGCTGGGCTCGCTGCATCAGTGACGTAGAAAATGCAATTGTGCTTTGTGTCGTTGTACAGGCAGGGAATCATCACTGTGCCCAAACAGCTGGTTGATTTTTGATCCTCCTTAAGCAGTGAGTGTCATCAAGAGTGCTGGGCTCTGGATAGCCATTACTGTCATTTCTCTGTAAAAATAATGCGGAATAGATAAACTTGCAAAAGTGTGTATACTTTTCATCGGAGCATTTTTGGTCGTCTGCCCTTCTGGTTTATGCTTATCTTGGTATAAACTTCATCTCCTGGTGTCATCGGAGGAGCCAACACTACTGACTTCTATGGTGCCTATGGTGAGGTATTCGTCTACAATTTCATCTTCGTCAAGGTAGTGCACTCGTTTGCGTGGAGATTTGGGGCGAGGTCTGTGTTTTGGGGATTTGCCCAGACCTGCATACTGATTGCCAGTGGTTGTCTTTGCCTCATTTTCCGCATGTGCTGCCGGCCATAGGTGGGGCAGTTGCTCTTTGGTAGTAGCTTGTACACCCGGCCACAGTTGTAGCATCTAGGTTGTTTTTGTCCTCTGCCTGTGTGTCTTGATCTGTTCATGCGTGATGCGTTTATTGTTTTTTCAGTCGCGCCGGCTGTGTGAGTGTCCCAGCCTGTTTCTGGTAGGGACTTGAGTTGATTTGTTTGCTTCATGGCTCCGAGCAACGTCGATGGCATCATTCAGTGTTAGTTTCTTGTCCCTGCCGATCAGCACTTTTTTGTACGTCTTTATGTGACGAACCCCAGATCAATTGGTCAACAAGGCGGTCTTCTATTTTTTTTGAAATTATCACTTGCTTGCCGTCATAAATTGATCGCGTATCTTCTGAAGGAAAAAAAATACTTCACTTTTCCAACTCAACACAACATAGTTAAGGCTTTTCGAAAATATTTAATTAAATGGAGGTACATTTTCATTTTACTAACTGAGGAGTTTAAATATAATAATATGATAGATAGTTTGTGTGTGTATATTTTTTCATGATGGTTGAAATGTGTGTGTTCCTTGCCCATAGGTTTTTTCCAATCAGTTTTCTTTCATTATGGTTTTTCCAAGAAGTAAAAGACTTCACGCAGGTAATATTTATGCCCCGATGTAGGATTACATTTACATGTCTACTCAAACAACCAATCCAATGATATTGAGGTTCACATTAGGAGATCAATTGTATTACACCATCCTTCCATCCCCAAAATAACATCAAAGACTTGCAAAATAAGACACAAATGTTTTAAACATTTAATAACATGTTTTGGCAAATGTTAATGGCCAAATGGCCTCCCCACAAAGTCAAATAAATCACGGTTGAATAAATTTCAAGCACTCTGTTGTTGATAGAAAGCCTGGTAGGGTTGTGTGATCTTATCAGCAGCTAAAGGGCAGAGGCACAGCAGGGGAGTATAAACAAACTCTGGGACAGTGTGGTCAAGCACCAGGACAAAGCCGAACAGGAAAGAAACTAAACAACAATAGAAAACCCCGACCAGGACAAATTTCCTAGAAGTTACCCGGAAATAGTTTTGATAAGGTGCCTAAATGAACATCCTCAAGTCTGCCGCTAGATTTGTCCGCAAAGGGCTCCTTGAAAGTTGTGGTTCCCGAATCTGCTGCTAGCTTGTCTTTAGCTGAATCGGAGAGGGAAGGCATGGTGAAATAATTATCGAAATCTGCTAGAGGGAAACGATAATGTGTTTTCACGCTTAGAAAATGGTCGCCATTTGTTGCTAGTTTTCATAATTTGAACCACACACACCTGATCCAAGGGAAGCATCAGGAAAATGTTGACCTTGCTCAACAATGAACCCGAGCTCCGCTTGAATGACTTTTGTCAGACTGCGGGGGTTCGTCAGTCGTTGAGGTTAGTCAATACACCCGAATCATGTCCCACTATAGCAGCCGCACTTCCGTCTCCTTAAGATAGTGTGATGGAATTGCATGAGTTGAATTCGTCATGTGACGTCGCACGTGATATGTGAACGACGTCATCAGTCATGTGCTTGGCTTGCACCAATAGGGTTGGTGCAGGGTGCAAGTTCCCGCCACGAGAAGTCAGGTGAACTCTGATTGGTGCGGTAGTTGTAGTTCAGTTGGGCTAGTTGCCCGTAACTTTAAAGAAGTTAGTTGAGTTTATGTAAGATATTGTGCGCTGTTGGGCGTGCACATGGCTTTCAGGAAAGCATGATAAAAAGCTGCTGTTTTGGGTTGCAGGGAGGGACTTGTTCCAGAAATTTTAGTGCAGCAAGTATAGTAAGTATATGAGAGTTATTCATTACTTTGTGTAAATTGGGAGTAATATTGAGGGTAAAAGGAGCCTGTGGGGAAGAAGATTAGAACAGAGACGTGAGTGTGTTATTTTCTGTGTGAATTTTGGCGGTATTTGTGCATTTTAGGCAGCGTTATTTAAGGCTGTGCGCGTGCAGGCGATCGTCGTGATAAATACACAAGACGATCAGCCGGAGCTAGCTGTACTGCGCTGTAGTTGAACTGGGTTAAGTGCAACGACCCAATGGTTGCCGTCGCTGTGTGCGAGGCAGACAACTACTGGATTCTGGGAGGGCTGTGTAGCGGAGCGGGTCGTGTGTTGTTGCCGGGACCGAGCTGTGTGCTCAAGGCCCAAGGCAGCTGGTGTTGCGCTGGGCTAGGCGTGCAACCGCGGCGTGGTGCTCTGTGTATGTGTTGCCTTTCACTGGTATTGAGTATTGCTAGGTAGTTGTTTACATGACTTGTAGATAATTTGGGGTCTCACATTCTAAGTGCTTACAGGCTAGGTTATTTTGCCCAACTTCTGGAATTGAAGGTGAATGTAAATAAATGACTTTTGAGGTCAAGGTCATTGTTAAACTGTGTCCTATTTGTGTGATTATTTTAGGGAACTGTGTGTACTCTGACAGAGAGGTGTACAATCTTTTATAATCGGGCGGTATACTTCCTCCCAAACGAATCTCGTCACTCAGCCTTAAGTCCGCTTAGTGACTTTAACTTGAGCTAGAAAAGAAAGGGTCCGAGTTAATAATCATAGACTGGATAACGGTCTGTGCCCACCACAATAGTATAGAAACAGTTGACCAACCATTTGATGGTTGCCAAATGGTTGAAAGTAGAAACGGTTCAATAGCATTTGCCAATGGTTGGGAGGATTGTTTGTGTAACATTTCAATACGCTCAGCTTATCTGATCCTCCGGAGTCAGAACAAAGGGACTTTAATCAGATTACCATTCATATTATGTTGGGATTATATACCTCATGTTGAATGAGCTCTGACTAATATTATTAATTTCAAAACTAAAACACAAAAACCTTTTATGACCATCGTCCGTTCAGTTATTTCCAAAGTGCTTGCAAAATGTTGTTAAAGTTATACATTTTACTTTAAATCATAAAAAACGACCAAGTATGACCTGAGATCATAGCTTATTGCTATAATCATCGCCAGCGCCACCTCCAATGGCAAATACCATCATCAACACGAGCAATGGAGACATGTTTCGATCATTCTCACACGTGTCATCTGCATTTTTTTGGCAGGTTACGAATTTGGTACCTATCTCCGTGGCGACAGTGGAACTCTGGTATATTCTGTAGAAAAGCGTTACAAAAAACGGCTATTCGTGGAAGCCCAAGAGCTGAAGAGTTGGGCCGGCGGAAATTCATCTGTCCATCATGCATAATGCGCAGTGCGCAATACTGAAAATACATGCAAAGCAATGCAAAAAATCTTCATAAATATTGCAGTTTGCAAATTATGCGCATAGCTTGGCGGGTACTTTTGTTTTTATGCTTTGGGCATTCGGGTTGGTGTCTAGTCTCTTTCCTCGCCTTCCACCTCTTGGACCCCGGTTCGAATCACACCGGGGTACTATGTGGATTGGGTTTTCAGTCCCTGACTGCGTGTTTTTTCTCTGGAGTATTTCTCTGGGGTTTTTCTCCCACATCTAAAACTGAATTTTCCTTCTTTGTCTTCTCTCAATTGGGTTCTTGGCTAGTATAGTGATTTAGTTCGCTTTCCTGAGAGTCCTTGGCTTCACAACGAGAATTAATAAAAGAAATTGTGCACTACGGATTAGGCCTGAAATCTATATATGTCCTCTATCCATTGTAGATAACGCGCAGTGCGTAAACATGAAATTACACACAAGCAATGCACATAATTCCGTATATCCTTATTGTGTACTGCAGTCTAGAATTTATTTAATTTGATAGCGGAATGATGAATTTTTTTGAGTTTTTTGAGTTTTTTTAACTGACGCTCACTGAAGCTAAAATCATGGAATTGCACCAAACATAAACCATTGTTCTCGACATCCATGACCATGGAGAATTAGTAAAGGATTATTAACAGATTAGCAGCACCCATGCATTGATGCCCAGACAAGCTGACGTTCCTTTGTTAGGTAAAACCACACACAAGTATCAGTTCTTTAGTCCAAGCGTGCTCCTTAAGATGGGTTATACAAGGTGTAAAATGGTTGCTTTCAGATTGCAAACGGTTGAAGCTTAAAAAATTGACCGTTTGGGGCAACCGTTCGACTGTTGCCAAGCCGCTTCTATTTTGACCATATGCCTAGTGGAAAGCTCTTGCATCTGAGCAACCTCCTCCTCATCCTCCGCCAAGTCCCCAAAAAGTGAACCTCGAGTTGTTCCCAGTGAATGTCCGTCATATCAGAGCAGGAAAGCTGCACCGAGTCATGGGTCAGTGGCTGTGCAGCGCGTGCGGAATGTCCCTGGGGCCTTACACATCTGCCGGACCCCCCATGATGCCCACCTGGCAGGTGGTAGATAGGGCTGACAAAGACGCTGAGTGAAAAAGATCAGAGCAAGCCGGCCCGGGTGTCCCCCAGGCAGCCCGCTCTGCATCGCTAAAAACGTGTCCGGCCGCCAGTGCACCAAGGCTGAGTGGGTGGTCGGGAGACTCGTACAAAAGTCCGCCCAGTGCTCTGTGTGGGCTGCCACTGAGCTGGTTTAATAAGCCCATTGAAATACGGAGGCCAGTCCCTCGACTGCCCCGTGTTAATGTCGAGGGTGGAGTGGAGGGTGTATAGTTACACTCATGTCGGGGGCCACGCTTACCCTGTCGTCCTTTCTTTGAGTTAACTGTGGCACAGGAATGTGATCTTACTTTAGCTTTGCCAGAGTTTCCCTTTCTTTAGGTGGTTCGGCGCAAAATGGCCGGAGAAGGAGACCATGTCGGGTCCCTTCCAAGTAAGCAGAACCGCCAGCACCCACAGTCTGTATTGCCTATGGGTGCTGGGAGGGAGACTATTGCTGGCCCGGTAGCCTTGTAGTGCTATCGACGCAGTCTCCCGAGATCTCGGATTGTCCCAAAGGAAGTGTCTTTACCCCAAACGTTTCATGTTAAAAACTTCTCAAACGAACAAGTACACAACTCTTCAACTCACAAACTAACTTTTAACTTCTAAAAAAGAACTTCTCTAGCAATAATGTATACCAAAAACGATTAATAATACGGCGCTATTAAATAGACGTCCTACCCAACCTGCTGCTAAGACAAAAAGGAAGCTCACAAGGGGTACATGCCAGGCGCACTGTGGGTAGCGGCAGGGAGCACTATTGTATGATATATAAAACTCTTAGTGGTAAATACCTACCGGTAATGGGAACATGCAAATGTGGCTGCTCTAAATAAAGGTAGGAAGAATAATGTAGACTTATTGTTAAAAATCGTCCAGCCAGCTATCCTGCAAACCACCCCTGGAGGATTAACTTACTAATCAAATCAGTTTATTGACACATATAATGACATTGTTCACATATATTCATTAATTCAAAAGGTTCCAAGTTTGTAAAAAGGATGTATAGTGACCAAGCTGGGAATTTCTTGAATGGAGCTTTCCCTTAATAGATCTCCCTCCTGAGGAGTTCAAGCTTGTACTTGACGAGGTAGATAAATATTGCCAAATGATCAGCCTGGTATTCAGAAAAAAAACTGTTACAAAAAAAGCACTGTTCATAGTACAGAACAAGTGAAACTAACACCCACAAAAATTGTTCTAGTTAATTACACCCTGGATTTGCCATACTGATTTGTATACAAGGCGTTAATTCATACAAGACCGCTATTGTCATGCTGAAGTTTATAACAATTGATATAGTCCTGGTAGGACGTCAGTCTCTGTTGCACTGGCACTCACGTCCTGGGTATTGCTACTATAGCAAACAATTTTACACTACAACTATTTCATCTTTTCTCACCCGATTGAATTAGCTCCTTGGTTCATGCATGTATGTTCCTGGCAGACTGGCGGGTTCACAAATTTTGTAAATGTTTTGATAACATAACAAAATAAATTGATAGTCAGAGGGTTTTTTAGAAAACTTCTCAAATCATTTGTATTTCACGGACATGCATTGAATATGCTTTGCAAAGTTACCTTGTCAAACAAACACTCAGCCGAATCAATTGTAAATTACAAAACGAGCAAATAATAGTGGTTGAGAGATGGGATTTTTTTTTCAAAAAGCATTCCATTTAAAGGGGCGCACCAATTTACTGTTTACGTAATTTAGTGACGTAGAATTATAGACAATTAATTTAAGATGTTTTTGATTTTCGTTTTTTTACATAAATGTCACGTGATTAACGAGAAATTATCGAAAAAAAATCAAAAGCGGTCAAAGGTCAGCGTATACGCTTTACCAGCCGTTGCAAGTGTCAAATTTACGGGATATTGCTGCGCTCTGTTGCAAGTAGACTGGTGCTCTGTTTATGTAAATGTTGTTACTATGGCTAGGCATGAGGATCCAGTCTACATATCCAACCAACTCAAAGGCAAATACAAACAGCCGACATAATACACGCGTCAGTCCAATGCTTATGGTCCAATGGTCAAATCTACTTTCCCTCGACATCCAAAGACTGACTTCCCAAAAACACAAAGACACAAACCAAAAATATGGTAGAACAACAAGAAAAAGTCAAAAGAGCACAATAAATCCAAAGGCGACTGATAAACGTGGTGCACAAAGTACATGTACCACTAGTATACCATGGAGGAAGGCCCGTAACTGTGGGGTGCTGTACTCCTCCTCGACGACCGAACCGAAGATCTAGTATTTATATAGTAATTGCATTGCCAAAAGTAGCTGGCAAGCGATCGTAACACCCCCCCCCCCAAAAAAAAAAAAAAAAATGGTTGTGTCGAGAGCACCTATAAAGGGACAGGTGGAGAAAAAAATTAATGAAAAAATAAAAGTTGAAATATATTTGTTCCCTCTAAATAATATCTTGTTCCCCCGAATTGTTATTTCACTCCTTCAAAGTGTTATTTTGTTGCTTCAAAATATATGATTTTGAGATGTGATAAGCCTAGATTGTTTTGAAAATACATTGTTCCCTCAAGATACGCTTTGGCTCCCTCAAGATGCGCTTGCGTTCCCTCAAGATACGCTTCTGTTCCCTCGAGATACGCTTACGTTCCCTCAAGATACGCTTTCGTTCCCTCAAGATATGCTTTCGTTCCCTCAAGATACGCTTCCGTTCCCTCGAGACACGCTTTCGTTCCCTCAAGATACGCCTTCGTTCCCTGAAAATTTGTTTTGTCCCCTGAACAAAAAAAAATCAGATTTTATTTAAATTGTTCACCTTTTCAACCCCCCTGTCCCTACTATCGCATTTCCAAGATCCGTATTTTTGCAATTTTTGTCAGAAAACTTTTTCAACACTTTCAATAAACACGATTGCACCGTCACTATTATAAACGAGGTCTTCATATCTTCATATGTACAGACTAAAAACCATTGTAAACAAAAAAGTAAATAATGGTATGGCTCCCTACCCCTCCCACAAGCTCACGGCTAGACTGGCAAGTTGGGGAGTTCATGCTCCCGGGGCTTGTCTCTCTGGCCCCACGAGACACGGCACCGGCTGTTCCGGATATGCCCCAAGGTTAACGTTCCGCTAGCTCCCACGCTGGTGCCCCGTAAAACACACTTCCGTTGCACGGACTCTCTGAATGCGAATCTTACGAAGTTACGTTCATTTTTTCGTCATTATCTACAATTTGTATCCATAATCTGAATACATAGTCTCTTTGTCAAATACTCATGAATAATTGTAAAACAAAATAATAATCATTGGTTCAGTAATTTACTTTTATACGGCTGGAAGTAAAACTATCTCTGAAGATCACGAGGGTTATCCGAACCAAAAAAGTGGTTTGGATAACCCACGTGACCTTCGTTTTTTGAAAAATGCGTAAAAACGACAACATTTGATGGTTTCTTTTCTAAAATGTTCTTCTCCATTCCTGGAAGATCTTTAGAGTCATGTTTTAGTGTATTTTGTAGCCTAAAATAGCCCAACGAAGCCGGTGTGTCCCTTTAAGCTTTTTGAAGCCCCTCTATTATGTCCGGATGAATGCTAGCTGTTCCCGCTGTCTATGCCACCGTGCTTCCGGTAGATAATTTTTTGCCCACAGTTTGTCTACACATCAGTTGAGATTTGATGGGCCCAGCCATCATGGATGGGGGTGGGGGGGGGAAGCCCAATGTGGTAAACAAGCCTGCTTTAAAATTTGTTATTCGCCTTCTTTTGAAAAATATTTGTAGCATGTTGACTACTGCATTATACTGAAAACTTCACAAGATTCTGTGTGCTTTCCATTATTCTTTAGATACGACAGCCAAAATTTTAAAAGTAAAACAATTACAGCAACATTCCTGACAGAGAATAGGGGTCAAAGATTGTTTTACACAAACACATAAATCATAATACAAAACAAAACAAAATAAAACAAATACCCGACTGTGTGAAACTGCTAACGATCCTTTACAATAAATAAATAAGATTTCTTTATATCCCTGAAAATTATTAAAATGAAACTAAACTGACACCATCATATAAGTTTTCATTCATGTAAAATCAAAACCAAAACACTTATCAAAGGCAAACAAAAGGAAAAACTTTATAGCTAATCGGTCTTGCACGCACATTGTTTAAAACACACACAATCCCTGGCAAAAAAATAAGTTACCTTTAAGGAACCTATTCAAAAGTCAGTAAACTTACGTATCATTATAGAGTATTGCCAGGTCACTGCCAGCATTGCAAAGGAATGAGTTGGTTCTTCCTGGATGGTCAACATCATGTAATGTAGCAGCAATAAGTGAAGCAACATCATCTGCAGGCTCAAAGCAACCCTTGACAAATTGTAAGCAACATACCCATCAGGTAATTAAAATACAGTGGCTTGGTCAGGATAAATAATAAAGAAACTTGGTTAAGGTGATGGGGGTCACATGATAAGTCAGGGTTGACTCAACAGATTGGTCATTAATAAGTGATGTTTGAAGCAATTTGCATGGTGTGGATAATATTGAGTTCTCAGCCTATTTTCACTTTTCATGTAGGATATAAGTAAATTGTTCAACCACCCAATTGTTTAGTATTTGTGCTCTACTGTGAATGCTAATCCTTAAAGCACATTGTCCCAGATTTTTCGGTTGTAAATTGTCACTGTTAATCTGCCTATCAAAAGACACAAAAATATGTGAAAACTTCAGCAATGAAGAGACCTTCCCTCAATGCTTCCTGGGGAGCAAATTCAATGCTGGCACAGGGTACATAGCACAGTGCTGTGACACTTTTGGCAGGACTAAAATGACTTATTGGCCACCTGTCTGCACGATGGCATGCATATTAAAATTCAATCATGGTCCTTTATTTAAAAAAATTGTCTTATAGTTAACTCATTGATGCATCATCAGTTAACTAACGCATGTACTGTAATCTTCGGCTTATAAGCCGACCGATGTACAAGCCGCAGTGCCCAGAAATTGTCAAAACAAGATTTATGTGTCGGTGTATAAGCCACCCGACGTATGAGCCGCAGGCATGACCACACACACAGAGGGATCGTGCGTGTTTGCGGTCTGGTGATGAACAATGAACGGCGCCGCGCAGCACACCAGTCATTGTACATCACCACAAAGGGCGACTTTTTTTTTTAGTTCGTAAAAAAGATGTTAGGAACCTAAAAAGCCTTTAAAACGACTTGCGAGTTGAACACTATGTGGGCATATTATTAGACACGGAGTCCCCATACACTGTGCACAAGCAATGGGTACAAGAATATGCTGGCCATATCCCACGTCAACCACGGCCCATGCACTGTGCACAATGAAACGTGTACAGGAATATGGCCATATCACGGGTCCACATCTAGTTTTTGTGTAAATTTGTTTGTTTTTTACTTGTTTTTTGTTTTTCGATTGTTTTTTTATTTAGAAATATTTTACAAACGATCTTTCTTTAAAAAGTGTGCGCTGGTTTCTGTTCTTCATATTAATACGTCGGCGCATAAGCCGCCGATGTACAAGCCGCATTATTATTTTTTTTGGTCAAAATTAACGTATAAGCCACGGCTTATAAGCCTAAGATTACGGTAGTTAGGCTAAGGTTGTCTCAACTAAGCAGTTTGGCAAAGGTTGATGAAGGTAAATGTGGACTTATAATTTAGAAGTGTCAAGGTCAACTCAATGAAGTAGTTTGTGCAAATTCAAAGTAGCTG
Organism: Plazaster borealis; assembly: GCA_021014325.1. NCBI lineage: Eukaryota > Metazoa > Echinodermata > Asteroidea > Forcipulatida > Labidiasteridae > Plazaster > Plazaster borealis. The sequence goes on along the minus strand of CM037459.1, from coordinate 16,569,219 downwards.
CAATTATGGCATGGGCAAATCTCTTGAATGTGCCTGCTTGTCTGGTTCCAAATTTTAAATTATGTAAAGGACTTGTACCTGCCATATAATAATTGGAGTTATATGTGGCAAAAGGAGGAGAGAGTCATTTGACCATGATGAAGTTGATTTTTACTACAATGATACGGTCAGTTCTGCTAATATAATTCAAGTTTCCTTCTTTCCAATTATATAAATTTCGGGTTTTACTATATACCCATGGTGTGAAATTTTCAAATGCTGATACAAAAACATTTTTCAATTGAACTACCTGGGCCTAGCTATAATAAACTTACACACATTTAAGTGTAAACTACTGCGCATGAAATACTGTTAAACCCACAATGGTTTTGAATAAACATCAAGTTCTATTTTTGTGCATAATTAATTAGATCACGCCCATTTCATTCTAGTTATCCAAACAAGTTTGCGAGCTTGCAAAGAAACCATGCAAGCTTGTAGCAAACTTGCCAATAAACCATGCAAGCTTGCAAGCTTGCACAGAAGATTGCAAGCTTGCCAAGAAACCATGCAAGCTTGCAAGCTTGCATGAAGACAAACGTGTTTCATATTAGCTTGCAGCAAGCTTGCTGCAAGCTTGCACAAGCTCGCAAGCTTGCAAGAAGCTTGCAGCTAGCTTGCAGAAATTATTGCAAGCTCATTTGAGCTTGCAGCAAGCTTATTAAGATTGTCACAAGCTTAAAACTAGCTTGCCGCAAGCTTGATTTTCTGTAAGGGTGGTTTACTTCACCTTTTAACTCCTAAGGTTAGAAATTTGTTTGCATCCAGCATTACTTAGGGGGCAAAGGTTGATTTCAATCAGCACAAAAGAGACAAGTTTTCTGTAGACTCCTTTAGTTCAAATACATACTAGAAGGTATTCTTAATCCTAAGTTTACCATCAATACAGCATTCCTACTTATACAATGTGGGCATGCTCATAAAAAATACCTTCAGTTTTTCCTTGCTAATGAAATAGGCTGTAGCCTGCAAGACATCTGCTGCATGTGTTGAGTTGTGATAAGGATTTGAGCTGTGGTAGTTGGCCTCAATTACTTGCAGCCAGTTTCGTAGTACAGTTTCTGAGATTCCGAGAAAACTACCAGCCTTGAAACGATTAAAAATCTTCAATCCAAGGTAGATGAGTGGCCTTCATGATTATTAAAGAATAAAAACAAAAAACAAAACAGAGCTTGATTAGAAAAAAAACTTTTTGCTGAATGAAATGTTAAATTTTCCAAATTTATTGTGATGTTACTATTAAATCAAAGTTCAAGTAAAAAATGCATCAGAAGTGATGCACCACTAGCTGTGTCACAGTATGACATGGGTTTTGCAAGGCTTATTTTCATAGAGCGGCTGAAGAAGATTCCCTTCAGTGCAGTATTGGAATCTAGGACCATTCATAGAGCAAGACCATCGTAATACAATTGTACTTTATTGTGCAGCAGCTTTGAATAAACGTGCAATAGAATTGTTTTTGTGAACACAATCCCTTCTAAAATGGTAAAACAGAAGGCATTACAGGAAAGCTCCATTAAAGAATTTCTGAGTTTTGCCACCAAAACTCGAAAAACTATACATCCTTTTAAGTGAGCGAGTGTGTTTACATTGGGTCATTAAACGTAATGGATGAGCAGTTAATTTGCCTGGGGCAGTCATCCCCAGCACTAATGGTTTGTTCTTGATGCAATTAAAAGATTAGGTCAACTGTTTGGAAAAGGAATTACATGGAGATAACAGGTGTGAGTTGGTAAAGAAGAAAAGGATGTTTTATTCTGGCCTCTTTCTTTGATGGAGCTCCCATAATGGATATAGACCCTGAAGACCCCAGGAAACACTTTCATGCAAAAAATAAATTTACATGTTTGCCAATGATAGGGACAATAATATTGGAATGCGTGCGGTGTGGCATGAGCATCTACACACAACATTACACAATGCAAAAAAAGTACAGTAGGTGTGAATAGCATGCAATAAAACCTTGAAAGCCCTTGCAACAGGTCAGCAGAGAGTCAAATACACCTGCACATCCTATTTGTATGGCCAAACCACAACCAGGTAACTAACAGTGACAGCTGTGATCAAGACAGGATAATTGATTGCCTTGTCTTTGAGACCTTAGAGCAGGGCTCTATGATCAGCTTAGTGAATTATACAAGGCTTGGTGTTTTTATGTCAATTTATGGATCAATTAATCAACTCATGGAGGAAGAAAATAGAAGGAGTCACATCGCCCAGCCTCTTATCTCATAACCGATTAGCACTTCGAAGTGGCACATTGGAAATATGTTACGGCCGCGCGCTGCGCACCCCAGTTTTCTTTGAGTACAAATCCCCTTGTGTACAATGTCTTTTGCCGCTCAGCTTGCTGGCAGCAGGCCTACATAATTGGAGGGAAGAAATCTGTAACGAAAGAATAAACACAAAACACATGCGCACTACTATTAGCGGGCTTTTTACATTGCGCAGTTCATTGTTTTCAACAGCAATTTTTCAACCGAGTATTTTGATGTTTTGATCGTCGAATCTGGCCACTCCGAAGCTGACATACGGTAAATATAACATTCAGATATTACAATAAAGGGTCTTTTTAACAATTTATTTTAAGGATATTTCCGGTTATCTCTGGAAGCCAACCAATTGACAAATTCAAAGCCATGTTGTTTAGCTTTTATAATTTCAATCCTCCTAATATGTGCGATACTGTGCACTGAAGATATTGCAGTGTTGGATTCGTAGGTCGAGTTGGATCGTGATCGAGCCAGTCTTCCATGTAGTGCAATAGGGAATTATTACATGTACCGCGATCGTGTATTGTGTGTATAACAGGACAACGCGTTGGCAAGACAACGCGTTGGCAATGCGTGCAATTGGATTAGCGTGCGCGTGCGCGCCTGCTGTTTTTAAGACTGCGGCAAAAGACATTAAACCTTTGATATGCCTTCGTTGTGACTCCTTCTATTTTCTTCCTCCATGATCAACTCCACCAATCTAGGCTTTTTGACTATATTTCAATACCAAAACATGACGGAGTAAAAAACGTTTGTCTACAAAACTATATACAACTATTGAATAAAGTGCAATGGCACACGACAGGGTTTGATTAAAACTATGGAGATATTATACTCGGACATATTAGCAGGGATGAGATTATGAACAAATTAAAAAGTCTGAAATTCTGTCCGTCATGGGAGGGGTTTCTCTTCATTTTTCCACTCGCCGGACGAGTCAACCAACATTTTGAGTAGCCCACAAGTTTGTTCACTAGCCCACATGTATGTTTGCGCACAATTTCCTAAGCATACCCCCCCCCCCCAGGAAAAAAAAACAACTAAAAAACAAACTACGGAAGCGAAAGTTAAGAACTTACTTTGCGCTGACATATTCACTTTTCAAATATTGGTTTTTGATGCAGCACATGGGAAACACCACTATGAACCTCTTTGAATAGCCTTATTCCAAGGCTGTGTATAGTACAGAAGCCACAGGCCTGCACCTCACTGTGCAGCTACTTTTTACTTGGCTGGTGAAAGTGTACTGAGTCGGGGTCTACTATTGCCAAGCTTCTTATGAATATGGTAATTATCAATGGCCGATTACAGCGTGTCGACTATTTGTTACTTTGGACTGCTGTATAGTACTTAGCCTGAACATCTGACATCACACTTCGAGGCTCGTGAATAACGCCAGATACCGGCCTTGCCCACATGCCAGATGTACCTTTGACCTCTCATCTATTTCACACGGAGATTCGCAGTCAATTCAAATGTACATGTGCACATATTACGTAGTGAATAAAAGAACACTACATGCATGTACAAACATCATACACACGCTGCAAGCAGACGATCGGAGAGTGCAAGCTGACAAACTCATCACCTTGGACCAATTATAACACAGATATGGAAAGCTTAGGTCACTGCTCTTTTATCCAATTAAATCACTGGGCTTGTAAGACCAGTGCCTGTCTTTATCCTTGCGGATAAAGACAGGGGACCAGTCTATTTTGTACTGCACAATCCATGATGTATTGTGTGTGCATGGACGACCGGCGGACGACCGAGCACATTTCTTCCCTTGAAAAAAACAAAATATCCAGGGTCGTCATTATTTTTAGGGTCAGTCGTGTTACGCCAACATTACAGTTTTTTTGTAAAGCCTAATCATTGGTGTACTCGTTAAAACTGTATACAGCACTGTGGTCGCTGGTCCGCACGCACACGGTCTGCGGAGCATAGTTCCTTGGAAATTTTACTTTGTTTACGAAAAACTACCCAAAGTGAAGGTGTAACAGATATTGATCAGTTATTGTGTGATGTAACAGCGCCCTCAAGCGATGTTGACGCCATTCTTTTTAGATTCACGAAAAACGTTGTACCTAAGAAAGTTTGCACTAAAGAACACTTAATTCTTCCTTCCGAAAGTGTTAATTGCTGTAAACAAAGCGGCATGGAGGTTTTCATGGAGTGAGATATAGGAAGGATTGACAGGAGTATCATACAAATAACCTCTGCGACTGAACCCTGACATTCTAAAATAAATGATAAATCCAGACACTTCAGTGAGAACATCTGTTTAACTTTGTTTTATTGCACAAACTCAATCCGATCTCGGGGACAGCTACAGTGAAAACCTCCGCCATCAAACAGAACTGAACCTACCGACTTTGATGCTTTTTGACGCTGTACCTAATTGCGACAGCGAATATGACTACTGAAGAAGCGAGTAGAGACCACAAGCAAACTGAAAAGGGGGTTCAGTGGCAAGCAGAATTGAGACGGAAAGAATTCCGAAGCAGTTTGACATCATGGCGCAGAGCAGGAAACAAGTTGAGAGCTCTACTTTGTGATGATGAAGAGATATCTACTATCAAGTTACAGAGGGATGTAACACAACAGGCCATAGACAAGGCCATTGAAACGCAGAATAATCTGGCTGAGTTATTATTGAAATCAAATCTACATGTAGATGAGGACAGTCTGGAAGAACTTGATGATGCAGAGATAGAACATGCCACCTTGATGAAGCAAACCCATAACATGTTTGCTAGCAGAAAAACCAGTTCTTCATCAACAAGCTCTGTCAGATCCAAATCCGCCAGATCATCTTCGTCCCCCAAATCCCGCAGGTCAGTAACATCCCAAAGACTTAGTGACTGTGAGCAGTGGGTGAACAATACAAACACCTCGCCTCCTGCAGAGAATGAACAATTAGAGCCTGTATCCGAAGAGTTGAAGGTACCAGAGGGAGATAAGATGACTACATGTATTACAGATAGTTTGATTGAACAGTTGAGGATGAACAGACTGCCTCCACCAGAGCCAATTGTGTTTTCTGGAAACCCCATGCAGTATACCAACTGGAAACAGGCCTATGAAATTCTCATCGAACTCAGAGGCAGACTGGTTCCTCCAGCCGAGCGTTTCTTCTACTTGAGAAAATATCTCAAGGGCGAAGCACTGGAGCTAGTCGAGGGTTTCTCTCTTGTAAATGACGAGACGTCATATATGGAGGCGAAGAAAGCACTTGATAAACGATATGGTGACCCCTTCCTTATTTCGAATGCATTCAGAGATAAATTGGATTCTTGGCTCAACGTCGCCTCCAGAGATGCATACGGCCTAAGACGATTGTCTGATTTTCTCCGTCAGTGTGTAACTGCGATGGAAAGAAACGGAAACCTCAACCACCTCAATGATGAGAGAGAAAACCGAAAATTGTTAGCCAAGCTACCCGAATGGTTGATTGTGAGATGGGGACGCATTGTAGCCGATTGGAAGGAAAAGAAAAAAATCTACCCAACCTTTTGAGAGTTTTCCTCATTCCTGGAAAAGGAGTCAAACATCGCGTGGGACCCTGTGACCTCTCTTAATAGTTTGAAGAAAAGACCATCAACCGTAGCAACTAGCGCAAGATCTCTGTCAACCAGTATGACAGGTGAAAGAGACCCCTCTAAACAACAGACAGAATACAAGACCCCAAACAGTGCCTGCATTGTTTGCTCAAAATCACATAGTCTAGACAGCTGTGATGTGTTTGCTTCAAAAACCCTTCATGAACGCAAGGTCTTCATAAAGGAAAATGGTCTGTGTTATGGATGTCTTCGCAGAGGGCACAGATCTAAAGACTGCAAGAGAAGAAACACATGCACTGTCTGTAAAAGACGTCATCCCACCCCTCTTCACGGAGACAGCGGCAAGGCTCACAATCAACAGACAACTTCGAAGCAGGAAACCCAACATGAAGTGGCAACTACCCCCAGTTCAAACATGATGGTGTGCCATTTCAGCGAGAACCAAAGCAGCTTGCGGAGCACCATGGTGGTCCCTGTCTGGCTGTCACACAAATCCGAACCAAAGGAGAGAATGGTTTATGCTCTTCTAGACACACAGTCAGACACAACCTTCATCCTTGACTCTACAAGGTGCTCAATGGGACTGGTAGGAGTGAAAGTCAACCTACTCCTCTCCACAATGACGAGCAAAGCCAAAAGAGTCCCAAGTGAAAAGATTGAGGGACTTGTTGTTCGTGCACACAACAGTGACAAGAAGATTTTACTGCCGGCTACATACTCAAGAGACATTATGCCTGCCAACAGAAACCACATCCCGAGTCCAGACATGGCAAGCGCACATGCACATCTATCAACTCTGACAAAATATCTACTCCCCGTTCAGCCCTGTGAAATAGGCCTTCTCATCGGATATGACTGCACTAAGGCCTTGGCTCCACGAGAAGTAATCCCACCGGTTGGTGATGGGCCTTATGGGATACTAACGGACTTAGGATGGAGTATTGTTGGTGAGATTAATCCGAATAGCCATGAAGGTGACGTTGAAGATGTGATTGGTGTCAGTCATCGTGTCACGGCATGTGAAATTCCCACTGACATAGTTGCTGATGACAGATCTAAGAAACAAGTGGTGTTCACTCAAAACATCATGACAAAGGAAGAAATAAGCCCCCCTCAAGTGACACGTCTGCTGGAGGCAGACTTCTCCGAAGCGAGAGATGAGAGCTCTTCATTTTCTCAGGCGGATGTCAAGTTCATGAAAATCATGGAGGACAAAATTCATGTCACTGAGGACGGTCACTATGAAATGCCTTTGCCGTTCAACGGAAGTGAGCCCCAGTTGCCAAACAATAAGTTTTTGGCAACCAAGAGACTGGAACACCTCAGAAACAAGTTCATTCGAGATCCACAGTATTATGAGAGATACCGGAAGTGCATAGATGCCCTCATTGAAAATGATTATGCAGAGCCTGTGCCAAACTTCACTGGTGAGAATTCTGTTTGGTATATTCCTCATCATGGCGTACAACAACCAAACAAACTGAGAGTAGCGTTTGATTGCAGTGCACAGTACAAGGGCGAGTCACTCAACAGTCACCTGCTCACTGGTCCAGACTTGACAAATAAACTTGTGGGAGTACTTTGTCGGTTCAGACAAGAAAGGATTGCATTCATATGTGATGTCAAGGAAATGTTCTACCAGTTTAGGGTGGATGTTCAACATCGAGACTATTTGAGGTTCTTGTGGTGGCCGGATGGGAACTACCGTCAACATCCCAGTGAGTTTTGCATGAAGGTACACATATTTGGAGCTGCCTCATCACCGGGATGTTCAAATTTTGCTCTCAAACAGTTGGCCAGAGATCATTCCGTTGAGTTCGGCTGTGATGTGTTGAACTTCATTCATCATGACTTTTATGTAGATGATGGAGTAAAGTCAGTTGCCACCACTGAAGAAGCGATCGGTATGATCACAAGAACAAAGCAGCTTTGCCAAAGAGCAGGACTCCGACTCCACAAGTTTGTATCGAATTCAAGAATAGTTTTGGATTCTGTACCAGTAGATGAGCGAGCAAAGGGTATAAAACCGATAAATCTTTTTCACGATGATCTTCCCCTTGAAAGAGCATTAGGCGTACAGTGGTGCGTAGAGTCCGACTCATTCAAGTTCAGAATTACACTTCAAGACAAGCCACTCACACGACGAGGGATTTTATCTACTGTTATGTCAGTCTACGACCCACTGGGCCTGCTTGCACCTGTCGTGCTGGTAGGGAAAGGGATTCTCCAAGAACTGTGTAAGGGGTCAGCTGATTGGGATGACCCTCTGCCAGAACAACTAAGAACAAGATGGGAAAGGTGGAGAACTGACTTACAAAACCTTGAATCGCTGTCCATAAAGAGGTGCTACAAGCCAAGTGATTTTGGTGACATCCAGAAAACCCAACTTCATCATTTCTCAGATGCCAGCAGTTTTGGATATGGCCAGTGTACCTACTTGAGGCTTATCAACAAAGACGGGCGTGTACACTGCACTTTGGTGATGGGGAAATCCAGAGTTGCACCGCTGAGATCTGTTACAATACCTCACCTCGAGCTGAATGCGGCTGTCATTTCTGTCAGAGTCAGCTCCCTCTTGCGAAAGGAACTCAACTTTGATTGCGATGAAGAGTTCTTCTGGACAGACAGCACTGTTGTTCTTGGATACATCAACAATGAATTGAAGCGATTCCTCGTCTTTGTTGCCAATAGGATTAAACACATTAGAGACAACTCTTCTCCTTCCCAGTGGCATCATGTTGACACCCATGATAATCCAGCTGACTCTGCTTCCCGAGGTTTGACAGTCAACCAACTCATCGAAACATCAAATTGGTTATCAGGGCCAGGTTTGCTTTGGAAAGAAGACCTCCCACTGTCTAGTGACAAAGCGGAATTCGAAGTGCAGTTAGCCGACCCCGAGGTGAAGAAATCTCAAACCTATGCTACACATTCCAACACACCAGCTTTCGACTTGGATAGGTTGAGTCGTTTTTCCACCTGGCATGGAACCAAGAGAGCAGTTGCAAATTGCAAGCATTTCACCCAGTGCCTAAAGAGACGGTGCAGGGAGAAGCATCTCCAGACCACATCATCTCTTCCCGCTGTTCCTCAAGTAACAGTAGAGGATCTGCGTCTTGCCGAGGTGGAGATTTTAAAATTACTGCAGGAGTCGTCCTTTGCTGATGAAATCTCCAACCTGAAGAATCTGCGAAGCAGTGGCGAACCAGAGACAGAGAGACAGATCAGACGGCGTATCAAAAGGAGTAACCGTCTACACCGCTTAGATCCATTCATAGATGAGTATGGTCTGCTTAGAGTGGGAGGACGCATCGGAAGAATGGACGAATCCTATGAGCTCAAACATCCAGCTATTCTCCCCAAGAAGCACCACATAACTGAATTGATCATCCGTCATTATCACCAAAAGACCGCTCACCAAGGACGTGGTATGACGCTCAACTTACTCAGAGCCAGTGGCTTTTGGATAGTTGGTGGCAGTGTTGCAGTCTCTAGAGTTATCCGAAGATGTGTGACTTGCTCCAGGCTCAGATTCTCACCTCAGACACAGAAGATGGCTGACCTGCCAATTGACAGAGTAACGCCAACTCCCCCCTTCACTTATTGTGGTATGGACTGTTTTGGGCCTTTCGTGATAAAGGAGGGCAGAAAGGAGTTGAAAAGGTATGGTCTCATCTTTACTTGCTTGGCCTCTAGAGCTGTACACATTGAAACTTTGAATTTCATGAACACTGATGCCTTCATAAATGCCTATCGGAGATTCACAGCTTTACGAGGTCCAGTGCGTCATCTTAGGTCAGACAGAGGCACTGATTTTGTAGGTGCGGAGACCGAGTTCAAGAAGAGTTTGGCTGAAATTGATCATCATCGAATCAAAAATTCTCTACTGAAGGAAGGATGCGATTACGTCCAGTTCAAATTCAACGTTCCATCTGCAAGCCACATGGGTGGTGTATGGGAACGACTCATTCGGCCAACCCGCAGCATCCTGCAAACCTTGATGCATCAGTCTGGCCAACAACTAGATGATGAATCCCTACGCACCTTCTTGTGTGAAGCAACGGCTATCATCAACAGTAGACCGCTGACTGTTGACCCACTAGGTGACCCGAGTCATCCAGAGCCTTTGACACCAAACCACTTATTAACGATGAAGTCAAAGATTCTTCTTCCACCACCGGGAAACTTCCAGAGAGAAGATTTGTACTCCACAAAGCGTTGGAAGAGGGTGCAGCATCTCACGAATGAATTCTGGACACGTTGGAGGAGAGAGTTTCTTCAAGGTTTGCAGGCCCGTCAAAAATGGATGCACCACCAGAGAGATTCCCAAGTTGGAGACATTGTGATGCTTAAGGATCATGACACTCCACGAAATCGTTGGTCACTGGCACGTGTTGAGGAAGTTTATCCATCGGATGACGAGCATGTTCGTAAGGTGAAAGTCGCGGTTGGTGATACAGACATTGATAATAAGGGAAGACGGATCAAACCACTGAAAACTCTAGACCGCCCAATTCACAAATTAGTTCTCCTTCTTCCTGTAGAGACTTGAACATTAAAGGTATGTCACTCAGAGACTGAGGATTCCCAGCCGAGGAACCAGAACAATTGTGCGAAAAATTAAATCAAACTGATCATTTATTAGATTTCCAAGTTGGATCTGTGTTTATTTCTTCAAATTGGTAGAACTGTAATTTCAAACAGTGAAAATTTATTAAAACTGGTCCAGACTAAATTTAGTGTCTATGGACATTCAAGGTTGAAATTCATGACTGTAAAAGAGTGATAGTTTGCTCGATAAGTTTGTTCGAATGAAGTAACAGGCATTATGCAAATTTCGCAGAAGTTTAGGACTTTCAAGTTGTTGAGTTGTACTTTCATTTTTTGGATTTGTTTTAAAGGTTAATTTTCTGTGAAAATGATTGCTCTTTTGAGATTGTTTAACTGCAGGAAAGGACAAGAGCAGCAGATGTGCCCTTGTATCAAGTGATTCGCTGTATTGTGTGTTTCTACTTGGAGGTAAATTAGTATCTAATTTAGAGGAGCCATGTAACAGATATTGATCAGTTATTGTGTGATGTAACAGCGCCCTCAAGCGATGTTGACGCCATTCTTTTTAGATTCACGAAAAACGTTGTACCTGAGAAAGTTTGCACTAAAGAACACTTAATTCTTCCTTCCGAAAGTGTTAATTGCTGTAAACAAAGCGGCATGGAGGTTTTCACGGAGTGAGATATAGGAAGGATTGACAGGAGTATCATACAAATAACCTCTGCGACTGAACCCTGACATTCTAAAATAAATGATAAATCCAGACACTTCAGTGAGAACATCTGTTTAACTTTGTTTTATTGCGCAAACTCAATCCGATCTCGGTGACAGCTACAGAAGGATTCATTTTACAACAATGACACAATTTAGGATACCCTAGATGGACAGAAAGATTATTTTACTGTATAATGTCAGTTTTTGTTTTGTTTTCCAAGCAAAGAGACGTTTATGTGTGTATGTCAGATGCTGATCGTGTGTTTCTAGCCAATGATGACGTCAAGGGGTCAATGCATATCATTATGCTCAGACTCCAAAATAATAAACAAAGAAGCTTTGTTGTTTGAATTCAAGCCACAGTCTTCAACTAAACTACCTAAGTTTTGGCAAACCGGTCACATGAAAACAAGAGCCTAACACCAGGCCCCAATAATTACTTATTTCATAACAACTGATTAACACTGATTTGTGATTACATCAGCGCTATGGCAACTATACTTAGATGACATTTAATGTCATCTAAGTATAATTGCACTTCCACTGATGTAATGAAACTTGCGAGCGCTATGGCAACTATACCAAATCAAAATTTATACAAATTGATACCATTGAGACATAAATCTCAAGCAACTGGCTTAATAAGCCCAACAATTATCACAAAATGTATGTGGTGGCTGTCTGAACCGCTAAAAAAACCTGCCACACGCGTAAAGCAACCCCAAAGGAAAGACAGCTACCTGAACTAGAGTAAAATCAGAAAATCAGTGTTTAGCCATATAGGTCTAACTAACTGTTCCGCAAAACGCACTATAACTATAAGCCCAAATGTAACTTGATACATTGGCGCAAATTCTCTACAAACAATTGGTTTCCGCTTTGGGACAGGTGCACCCCATCGTAACAAAACAATTGGATGTTTCCGTCCACACAAATTGGGGCTGGGTCAGGCAAAACCCATGTAATTCTGTGCATTGAGCTTTAGCCCAGCAATTAATTGTGCGACGTTTGCGCTCAACTGCCACCTGAGAACGCGCACGAATGTAAAAAAACCTGTGGCAGAATATCGATCATACCAGGATAGTTTGCGGGAAGAAACCTACAAAATCATGCAACAACACAGAGACCTGTTGACGCAATGCAAACCCTCAAAAACTTCTATAATTACAAACCACAGCGATAACCGTCAACCTTGGAGTTGAATGGGGAGGTGGGTGGTATATAAAAGTGTGTTAACAGTTTAATTGACTGTGACCAAGTGATAATTCCCGTGTACCTGCACCGCCGCTAAACCCAGAGCAATGATTGATTCTATTTGACCCAATTTCTGTTGCACCCGACCGCTGTCGCTTGGCAACTGAACATCAACAACGTACCTCCCGAATGCCCTGTTGCGCGCCGCCGCACTGACCTAGATTAGATGTATTAACGTTTACTGCTTAACGGGCGGTGAGTTATGCCAAAGCTGTTCGCTGAGCATAAGGCTTTTATCATTTCAATTCAATTCAATTCAATTAATCTTGATTATATCCCAAAAAGGGTAATTCAAATGCTCGCATACACAGTAGCATTAAAATATTACAATCAGTAAGGGATATGTACAATTACAAGAAAACACACTAAAATGTGATAGAAATATTTATAAGACAAGAATAAAATCCTGGGGACTGGACGATACAATTTATAATTAACGTTTGAAATGAAGATTATGATGTGTTATTGCCCGAGGGATAAGGGAGGATGGGTACCGGTTTGTCGCAGCATATAGCACTCGACCAGACCTTGGGATCAGCTGGCTGGCACGCATATCATGAAGCGGATGGTTTGTGTTATTCAGTAGCATAGGTAGCTTGCCAGCCAGCAGGTCCTCATGTGCTGTGTCTACTAGCGGCCGTGACTCCCCAATAATCCTTCCCGCTGCTTTTATAATTCTATCTGTGCGATCCTTTTCACTCCTCCCAACATTTCCACCCCAACAGATCAAGCCAGTAGCCCCATACACTAGCAATCACAGTGTCGTAAAAAGTTGCCAAAATTTTATGATTGACATGAAAAGAAGTCAATTTCCTAAGGCAGAACATGCGAGAATTCAGTTTTTCACAATGGAATCCACATGTTCATGCCAACCCAGTTCATTGTCAAATATGACACCCAAATATCTATAACTAGTGGCACGTTCCACCACCCTGTCTTTCAAGATCACAGGTTCTGGTTGACGACGTGATTTCCGATAGTCTATAACCATTTCTTTAGTTTTAGAGACATTTAGTTTGAGATAATTCAAATTACAGTACTTGACAAATTGTTGAAGTTGATCTTGATACAAGCGATCATCACCCTTACTAATCAGACCAATCATCGCATTATTTAGATCCCTATGAGCTAAGTGTTTCTGAACAAGTTCAGAAACACTTAGCTCATAGGGATCTAAATAACTTTTAAGTATACCACGAATGTTATCAACTTCAACATGGAAATCACACTGATCGAAACGATTATAAAATTCATTCAACCGATTTGCATATTCAACGGATGTGTCTGGCAATTGTCTATTTTTCTTGGATTCATTCGAATACCCACTCATAAGTCTCATTCCCTCCCACACCTTTTGGAGTTCCTTTTGAATTCCTTCAAGTTGCATTTTGTCCCCTTGTCCGAAGATCTGCTTCTTCCTATTAATCACATCTTTAACTTCCTTTGTCACCCAGGGTTTGTTATTAGGGTAGATTTTAACCTCCTTCGTGGAAATGACATTTTTGGTACAAAAGTTAATGTAGCTGCTAACCGCATCTACAAGATCATTCAAATCAGGGTTGGCCTCAATTCCAGTCAGTGCATTCTAATGATGCTTGCAACTCACTCAAGGAATCTCTATTCCATTGTTGAATGGACAAAATCTTTGGTTTCTGAAGTTGCACTAGTGGTCGATAATTTGGTAACAAAAACAATAAATTGTGGTCTGCTTGACCCAGCTGAGGGAGAGGGGAGGCAGTATACGCTCCTTTAACATTCGAGTAGAATAAATCAAGGGTTGCTATACCACGTGTAGGGCAGTTGACATATTGGTGGTATTGAACACTGCTCTGCTTTAAAGAGGCATGATTGAAATCGCCATTAATGATAACCATGGCATCTGGGTTAGATGGGTTCAATATCATGAAAACATAGCTGAACACAATTCCTTGGCACCCTGCTTAGCAACTGACCAGTTAGGAATGTATATCGTTGCACACACAACATGAGAAAATTCCCGGGGTAGGTAGTATGGGCGTAAACTGACCGTCAAAATTTCCAAGTTCGGGGAACATGAATGGCGTTTAATCACAGAATTGTTCGGATGACACCAATTCTCATTAACGTACAAACAAACTCCACCACCACAAGCTTTTTCGGTGTCGTTTAAGTTCCTATCTCCTGGTAGCAATTTAAACCCATCTATTGCCACATGCTCATCTCGGTCAATATCCTTTAGCCATGTTTCAGTGATTGACATAAAAGAAATGTTTCTGTAATCACGTAGATACCGGGTATTTGCTTGAAGTTCATCACTCTTATTTCTCAATGATTGTACATTGCCAATTATAACTGAGGGTAAATATGGTCTGAACCTACGTTTTCGTATAAGTTTCTTTACCCCACCAGCTTTGCCTCGTTTTCGACGTCGCATACCTTTTGGTAAGTCCAGATTCGATAGCCAAGCATTGTCATGCAATGTCGGACGTCCATAGCATGCAGCTCTGCAGCAGAATATCGAATAGGAGAGTTTGTTGGCAACGAAAAACCAACATTTTCACACAATCCAAATGTTCAAACTAGTAGTAACATACACAGTCCCAGGCACAAATATTTAATACTTATGTTAGTGACATCCATGTCGGTATTAAGATCAGTCATACATAAAAACAGTTAAAAAAGCACAGAGAAGAAGTGCGAGCAGTGTCGCCACATGAGCAGCGCCAACAATTTAGGATGATAAAAGGAAATATCATAGATAAACAGTTTTTGACATTCGGCTGAAAAAGCCGGGCGGAGAGGTGCATTTTTGACTTGAATTCTTTATTACTAAATGCAAATTTTAAGTGTACAATAGTTATTAACCTGTACATCTATGATGTATACTAATACTATGCCATAAAAAGGTAATAATTAAAATATTAATAGCATCTTAGGGCCGCTCTTTAATTATTTTTCTATGTTTCAGTACTGACAGGCATTTGGTAAAAAGTTTTGACTGACATGCTCATACATATTAATGAGGAACACTTAAAATACTCGGTCATCCAACAGACAGATTTAGGTTCATGCATAATATTAGGGTTTCGGCCATCCGCCGAAACCACCTTTATTTTCGTCCAGATTTTTTTCTTTTTTTCTTCATATAATTGTACTTCCATCCGAAAAATTCTGGTTCTACACGTGAATTTTGTTATTGTTCGATCTCAGGAGCTAGAGACTTAAAAGACACAATAAACAATACATCAAATAAAAGCCTATGCTTTAACTTAGATCCAGCAGCAGGTCGATCGATGTTTTTTATTCCTTTGTTGACGATATTAACGATTTAAGAACACCCGTAAATGTATCGTGAAACAAGCACGATCGCAAATTATTTAAAAAAATGTACATTGCTCGTAAAACGCACTGTATATTAAATACGGTCCGCACACCACAGAGCAATTGTGTCCGACCTTTGGACCTTTCATTCATTCATTTGGCTGACTGCTTCGTTTATCGGTGGTCCTATGGTTTTTAACGATGGCAGGATCAGATTTGGGAATCTACAAACAACAGTGAACTTGTATTATCGGTAGTGCTCTCTCGCACGTGCAGAGTCTTCACAGCGGGACATGATATCCGTTCACAGATTTCTCATATTATACCGCTCGAACTACTAAATATGGAAGCGTTTAAATTTAATTTAAGGGATATGAAGATAAGTAAAGATAATTAAATATGGAAGTGTTAAAGGGGTTCCAAGACAAATAAAAAGAGTTAAGTAGAGATTCAGTTTTTGTGACATCACAAAAACAAGGTGTTCGAGAGTAATGTCATCAAATTATGAGTGAATGATTTGGTGTCGACAATTTACCTTATCAATCCAACGTCTGGTTCAGGAGTTAGATTTTATCATCATAAAAATTCAACTTCCGGTTTGAACTGGAAGTCAAGGTAAAATGGGTTCACACTTTGTGCAGCGTTTGTTGACTTTTTGAAGACCTCAACATTGATGTATACATTTTAAAAACCAATGTCTGGTTAAGGAATTATGATTAAATAAAATATTAAACTCAACTTCCGATTTGAACTGGAAGTCAAGATCAAAAGGGTCACATTTTGTGTAGCGCTTGTTGAAATTTTAAAGACCTTTCTAATGGTGTAAAGATTGTTAAAATTCATTGTGTGGCAGGAGTTATGATTTTTTCAAGTATTAAATTTAATCTTCCGGTTTGCACCGGAAGTCAAGGTCAAATGGGGTCATATTTATTATTTTCTTAGGTTGTTACATACTTTCCCAATGATGTATAGATTGTAAAAATCTAATGTGTTGTTTAGAAGTTACAATTTTTTGAAACATAACTTTCAACTTCCAGTTTGAAATGGAAGTCAAGGTCATATGAGGTCACAATGTGTAGCGTTCTTAAGTCTTTGGAGCCCTTTCTGATGATGTGTAGATTAAAAAAATCCAATGTGTGGTTCAGGAGTTCTTATTTTTTCAAATATTAAATTTCATCTTCCAGTTTGAACCGGAAGTAAAGGTCAATTGGGGTCACATTCTGTTTATCGTTTCTTACGTTGTTACATACTTTCCCAATGATGAATAGATTGTATAAATCGAATGAGTTGTTCAGAAGTTAAGATTTTTTTTAAATATTAAATTTCAATTTCCGGTTTGAATCGGAATTTAAGGTCAAACAGGGTCACACTTTGTGTAGCGCGTGTTAAGTTTATTAAGACCTTTCAGATGATGTATGGATTGTAAATATCCAATGTGTGGTTCAGTAGTTATGACATTTTCAAATATTGAATTTTTCGCTCGTTTCTTTATATTGCACAGTCAAGCCAAATGTATTCATACTATGTAGCTGTACAGTACATACATTAGTCTTCAACTGGAGCGTCTTGGAACCAAGACTATACACAATGTAAACTCACTACACGTGCTACGTGCATGGTTCAGCGTATGCAAAGGGCCTTCATGTGTTAATACACTGTCGTGCCGTCGTGCGTTGTCAACGTGACTCACGTCAAGAGACACGTGGGCTTTAACCAACGTTGGCTTTAACGTCTGGTTTTGACCAGATGTAAAATTCAAAATGTTGTCATTTGTGTGCAAAAGTTTGAGCAGGCTCAATCACCTATCACCTGATGCAAAAAAATTGATAAAGAAATACGTGTTTTTTGAGATACAAATTTTGTGAAATTTTTAACTTCCGGTTTGAATCGGAAGTCAAGGTCAAATGGGGTCATGCTTTGTGTAAGCGTTTGTTGAACTCTTAACGACCTATCCGATGATGTATAGATTGTAAAATTCCAATATGTGGTTCATGAGTTATGATCTTTCTTACAGATATTAAACTTTGATTCATTGTAATTCAATACCTGATGACGTTACGGTCATCATGACATCATCAAGTTTGTGTCGTCTTGATATTGAGGTCCAATTATCTGATGAGTATATAAATTTTGGTTTTTTACCCATACACCGATGTGTGTTAGCACTGTATACTCAGTACTTTCCCGAGTCCTGTGAAAAAATATCACAGGCTTATTACTCGGGTGGGATTCGAACCCACGACCCTTGCAATTCTAGAGCAGTGTCTTACCAACTAGACTACCGAGATTGCCCGGTAGCTAGAGGCAGTTCGAATCCTATGTTTTGGCAGCGGGTACCGCAACGACACACATCGGTGTATGGGTAAAAAGAAAAAGAAAAAGAAAAAGAAAAAGAAAAAGAAAAAGAAAAAGAAAAAAGAAAAGAAGAAGAAGAAGAAGAAGAAGAAGAAGAAGAAGAAGAAGAAGAAGAAACCGAAACCGAAACCGAAACCGAAACCGAAACCGAAACCGAAACCGAAACCGAAACCGAAACCCAGAACAAAGAGGTGTTCGTGCTTGTATTGCACGAACACCTAAAAAAGCAATCAACATACAATCAAAAAATGCAATCAACATACCGATGCAGTCAACATGCATCAACATGCAATCAAAATACCGATGCAGTCAACATGCAATCAAAAAATGCAATCAACATACTGATGCAGTCAACATGCAATCAACATACCGATGCAGTCAACATGCAATCAAAAAGTGCAATCAACATACCGATGCAGAGTTATCCTTTCTACTTCTATGATATTAAGATCCCAGGCCAATTCTCTCTCAAGCATCTTCAAAACTTCTAAAGGTGCTTGACTCATATGAGATGTTGGACTGCTTGGAGAATGTTGTGATGAGCCTGAAATAAAACAAATACATCATTTGATTATTAAGGATTTTGTGTGTTTATTAAAAAATGTGACCCCTCTTTGACCTTTACTTCTGGTAAAAACAGGACGCTCTTAAATTTAATTTATTTTATATTTGATTGGTGGAACCTGCATCACGTGTCATGCATTATTTTGCTATGTATACTATAAATACTGATCCGGCACTGCAAAATTTACTATAGGAGTCCTATATTGATAAATTTAGGGCGCTTTGGACGCTTTGCATGTACTAAATACAAATATTGAATTCTATGTGAGTGCATTGTCGCAGAAAATAATCATGAGGTTAAATCTGAACTATTCTTTTTCATTCGGCAAAGCCGAGTGAAATGGGAAAGCCAGACTTCACAAAGTGAGTATATTCTTTGACAATTAATGCACGAACGAAATGCATTTAATATTTTTGTAATTTGGAACTGTTTAACAATAAACACAAAATTGACAAGGCAACTCGCCACCCCAAACTCCGAAACCTATAAACCCCCCTTCTTAATAACATGGACAACTCCATGTAGACACCAACCATGTCCGCTGTGACACAACCTTGCCTTGTTTTGACAAACGGGATCAAATGTTTTGGAATGAGGCTGAGAATTAAGTCTTGAAAATCAATATACCTGTCTTATATTTATTTCCAAATACGATACGGGTTACAATAGTCCAATGTTGCGGCAGGAAAGGCAGTGGAAGTTCTTGAGATATGAATTTGTTTTTAATTTTCAATTTCCGGTTTTGACCGGAAGCAAAGGTCAAACCGGGGTCGTTTTTGTGTAAAAGTTTTAGGGCATTCAGCGACCTACAGTTTGATGTAAAGATTGTTATTGAGTGACATGTGGTTATAGAGTTATGATTTTATGAAACATTCAACTGTTAATTAATGTAATTCAACAACCGGTGACATCATGATTACTGGGCAATTTAAAATAACATTGGCTTGAACAAAGTGATGCCTGGCCATACAGCAGTTACAGATTGTATGGCTTCTGACTGGCACCTCGAACAAAGATATTGACAAAATAGGGAGACCACCAACATTAGGGCTATATAGCTCAGTTGGTATAGCGTTGGCAAGTTAATCTAGTTCCAGTCTTGCTCTATTCCTTTTTTCTTTGTTCACCCAAAATTATCCAGTCAGTTTCCCTTGTGGTTACTTGATATGTTCATTTCTGTACACGGTATGTACATGTATCATGCACAAGTTTGTTCATGTATGTTGTTCTTTACAATTTGAAAATGGGTCAATATGTACACGCACTTTAACATCCAGTTATGATATAGGGTCAAACCGGTGTCATATCTCTGTGAGAATTTTTTTCAGCAGGCTTAAAGAGGGGCTCCAGGATGTTTGGAAATATTTAGCTTTTACATTTTTCCAATAGATGGAGTCCCCAAGAAATATAATAAATTATTATGAGTCCCTTACCTCACGCTAAAACAGGGTAAAAATGTCTTTTCCTCGAAACACTCCCAGCCCAAAATCTGAAAACGCGAGGTCAAACAAACCCTGCGACGAGGAACTCATGACGCCACCGGCAACTAGTTAGTTTGGACCTGCCTATATGAATGCACTGCGCTAATGCGAAATACACCACCAAACTTCACCATTTGCAATCAATACGGCCGTAAATGTGACTTTTTATAGGACGATCCAACAGGCAAATAATCAGCAAGCCAATTTACAACGGATTTATGATTTGGGGTTTTTCGTTCTTTGAGAGGCAAGGCAATTTCGCAGCTCGGCTTGATTTTCAGTACATCGCTCTACGCGTCAAATTCAACCCTAACATACACACACCGCGATTCCTGCGAAAAACAACATCAACGCAGACCGCGGCATTATCACGGGGGAGACCCCTTTATACACAATGCACATTCAAGCAGTCGCGTTTTATAGACTTAACGCTTCTGCGCATGCTCAGGAAAACGGTTATTCCCATGACACTGCAATAATCATCGCTGGTGTGCACACGTTCAAACTGTATACAGCACTGGTCGGCACGCTCATGGTCCGTGGAAATTTTAGCTTGTTTATAGCGGAAAAACTACCCAACGTGTAGGCTTCATTTTACAGTTACACAATTTAGGATACTCTGGATGGACAGAAAGAGTATTTTACTGTATGATGTAACTTTGGTTTCTTCTTGATTTTTTTTTCTTTTTCCCAAGCAAAGAGACATTTACATGTATGTTTGTGTTTATAATGCTAACCGTGAGTTTTTAGCCGCCAACGACGTCAAGGGGTCAATGCATATCATTATCACAGATAAACAGGTTTTGACTTTCGGCTGAAAAAGCCGCGGGGAGAGCTGCATATTTGACTTGAATTCCTTTATTACTAAATGCAAATTTTAAGTGTAAAATGGTTATTAACAGATATCTACGATGTCTATTCGGCCATAAAAAGGTAATAACTCAAATATTGAGAGCATCCTACCCTAGAGCCGCTCTTTAAAGCTCTTCAACCTGGATGATGTTGTGGAAAGTAATTCTTGAGATATGATTTTTTCAAAATTTTAAAGCAAATGTCAAACTGGGTCATATTTGTGTGAAAGTTTTAAGATGTAACATTTGTTTTTATGTGACAAGTAGTTATTTAGTTATGATTTTTGGAACATAAAACTTTCAATTAATGTAACTTGACACCCAATGACACAGCGATCTCGTCTACTTGTGCAGTGTCAGCTTTGTTTAAAGTTTGAAGGTTATGTGAGCTTGGGAAGAGTGTCTTTGTTAGCAGAGAACAGTGCTCACATTTTACTTTTAACAAGGTTTTGCATGGACGGCTGTATTGAATACTAACCAAGCATAATACAAAATCTGGTTGCGGCACCTTTAAAGGAAACTATATACACTGAATGGTCATGGTTGAATGCATCCATACATGTAATGTACATGTAGAGTAACATGTACGGTGTATGTGTATTTGATAGTTCTTTATGCCTTATCAATGCAAGTCAATACGTGTGCACTTTAACGATCTGGTCCCCACAACATTTTTCCTGTAACTTTTTAACTTTGCATCCTATTACCACTAAATTTCCCAATATTTATTTTGGTTTATATTGTATAAAGATACTCTTTATCGATTGTCAGCTGTTATCATAGAGACTGTTTGTTTGACCTGGGGTCAATTAGTTTTATTGTTGAGTCACTGATGTGTGGAGGCTCACTTACTTTTTGACAAACCGTCAATTGCATTTCATTGTTTTCTAATGATTATTTAGAATCTTTTGGTAACAAATAAATAAAAATTTGTTATGAAATCTGAACCCTTACAAACCTATACACTTTCAGCCCTGCATCAGATTCAGATTCAGGCCAATGTATCTGTGTCCCTACTAGAGTTATAATGTGGAGTGACAGAAAGTTACTACAAAAATATGATTTTTTGGTTAAACTTACTGTTTGTTTTGGATAATGCAGCATCAGATCCCGATGTTCTTCTCTTGGCATTGTAGCTCCCATGCTAACAAAAAAACATTTGAAAAAGTGAACAGACAAACTAAAATAATTTGTTCATACTTGTAGCGGATCATGACTTAGAAGGACATTGGTGATGAATTGGACCTCAAAATTTGCTGTTTAATTTTGTATAAGTATCTAAACCCAAAAATCACTTGTAAAATCTAATTGTTTTGTCTACAGTTTGAGTGATACAAACGAAAAATTGTGTGTCGAATCAGGTATCATGTCAGTGGCCTTTATTGCTTACAATAAACAGGGAGGGACTTAATTAGGCAATAACAGTGTGAGGAGCCGGTCTCACTGTGTAGTAATGACCGGGTTGGTGGCTGGCTGGCTTGCTGGCTGCAAGGTCCCTTAACAGCGTCCAGCCACCTATCAAGTCCATAATTACCACGCAGTGAAGATCGGCTCCTCACACTGTTATTGCCATTAATAAACACCTTTAATAATAAAAAAGGTATTTGAATTTTTTTTTTAGAGTTGTTCTTTTCATGTTCAAGGGCCATTCTTCAGGCTGCTCAATTTTAGCATGGGACCTAATCTCTTACACATAATTATCTATTTATGCTAATTTTCAAGAACCAGACTATGAGCTTTGAAAAATAACAGCACCATAAATATAAATACTTTGGTTGGTGTTCAGCTTTATGCTTTGCATTCACATTGGCTTAATATGCATTCCAGCTACCTTAAATTAAAACATTTTCTGCGTGTTCATGTGGACTTATGCACAGGCCCTTGTGGGGTCTTTTAAACGATGGAACAATGGACCCCTCAAAGTTTTTTATTTGTTCAACTTGGAATCCTCAGAGAAATTCTTTACAAAAGGGAATAATAGAACAACAATAGCAAAGAGCATACAAACCCAGTCCAGAGGGTTGTGTGTACGCCCAAAAATATAAAAACAATATGCACATAGTTCCAGCACAACAAGCACAGTGCATACAGAACCTTTACACATCAATGTGCTTGTTGTGAGTTGTTGTGAGGGGTCATTTATTTGCTAGTTCACAGAGCCGGTCCTTATATCAAATGTTAATACACCCCCACTAGACCAGTCTCCGACCAATCAGAGGGCATAAATTCTCTGAAGTATTTAATAAAACAACTTTGAAGTGGGTTATCAGGTTAAAGCAGGCATGATAATGCAAAAGTATAAAACATTTGCTTTATCTACTCTAGGTAGAAGAATCTTTTGAAATGCAAATGTGTGAAGATCTAGCACTCATTTGCTCAACCCTGGGACTTGTTTACTCAACACAGGAAATAACTCAAAGGTACAGTATTACAGTTGATCAGATCTATCATAACCTAGAACATTTGGTAACTTTCCCAAACCAACTTTATGTTCAAAATATTAGTCCCTGTATAGCCCAGGTTGGAGGCCACTGTTGCATACAACATGACAGAGTCCAAGGTATGAAGGTCACCTGTCGTTGCGAACAATTTTCATGGTTATTACCTGATGAAGTTAGCTGAAGTTTTGTTCACATATTCCTTATGTTCGGGTTGAGATTATACTTTTATTTTTGGGTGTGACATTATTTTTTAAAATAAAATGAAAATTGATGTCTCTGTTTCTGTGCTGCCTCTGAATGTGAAAACTTGAGTGCACAAACACCCACAATATTTGTAGCAAGTTTATTACAATCAGGGTATCGATAATTTACAGTTAATTCGAGTAATAGTACCAAGTACAGTATCGACATCTTCACTTTACAAAATGTAGTTATATTACCATACCATACCATACCATCAGAGAATGACGTACGGCGATGTAGAACAGTTGCATGGGGGAGGGGGAGCATTCTGGAAACTATGAAGGATATGGAAGTCAAGCGTCCACTATGACCAAAGACCTTATACTGAGCATCTTTATGACAAATTGCCTACCCATACTGTTATATGGCTGTAAGTCATGGGTCATACCAAGCCCCTTGCTGCATATCTCAACAGCTATGCACACAAACTGCCTTTGGGTCATACTTGACATAAAGCGTTTTGACAAGATTACCAATCACCAAGTTGTAAAGCGTCAGCCAGCAAAATGCATTAATACACATTAGCCAAAAACGACAACTAAGGTGGGTGGGACACATGCTATGGAAACCAACTGATGAGCCACTTAACATCTATGCTCTATACTCCTCATCTCATGGCCTGCGCAGACAGGGTCGTCAGCACCTACTATAACCAGAGTTTGTCACAAGAATATTGTCACAAGATGTTCTGCTTTCTCCCTTTTTAGTACGGAAACCCACACTAAATTCTACCCTACAGGTGGAAAAATCCCAGCGAAAACAACTACATTCTGATAATAATTTATTTAGTTAAAGGAGGTTATTTATATACTCAAAGAGTGAATTGCTATTCAGAGCAACAGTTCAAACTAAAACATTGAGTGAAAAAAACAAGTGAGAATAATGAAATGTTCCTGTTACTCATTTAAAACAAACAACCACAACACACAAAGCGCACATGACAATGTCCTAATCAAAATTACTACAAAAGTACTAAATGGTCTTTTACAATAGGATAAATATTGTTGTTT
Source organism: Plazaster borealis (assembly GCA_021014325.1). Lineage (NCBI taxonomy): Eukaryota > Metazoa > Echinodermata > Asteroidea > Forcipulatida > Labidiasteridae > Plazaster > Plazaster borealis. Next base: position 16,544,579 of record CM037459.1, on the reverse strand, counting down.
GACACAACAAGTGACCTTCCGTCTACTATAAAATCAAAATAATTTTTATAAAGAATGGAAGCTTCGTTTGTCTGTCTTGTTCTGGATTAAAGTTCAGTGAGGAACTTGAAAATTGTTCCGATTTGTGAATTTATGTTTACGGTTATCTGCTAATTTCAAGAGGTTAACGTCCAGACCGATGTCTGAACAGCTCAATGGGTGGTGTTGCCCCTAAATTGTGGAACAATCTGCCGTGTGCTATCAGGGAAGCGACATCTACCGCGACCTTCAAGCGCCAACTCAAAACTCACCTATTTCCCAGCTTATGATTTGTTTGTTTTACTGCATTTTCTGTATTTCATTGTATTTAATTATGTTGTTGATGTGAGGCGCTGTGTTCTTTGTAGAGCGTCATATAAATGCCCTGTATTATTATTCTTATTATTCTTATTTATTACAAGCATGATACTTGTTCCTTGGAAAAAAGTAGGAACATTTTATTGAGTACAAGGGCTGACCTAAATATAGTCAGATATTATGACATGAATCCATGATAATTGTATTCGAACTCTGAATTTAACTATGATCATTTAGTTTATAGAATACCTTTGAGAATTTTATGAATAAGCTCTTGGTTGATAATTTCTCAGAGCAAAGAGGATTAAAGTTCAGTGAGGAACTTCAATTGTTCCGATTTGTGAATTTATGTTTACTGTTAATCTGCTAATTTCAAGAGGTTAACATCCAGACCGATGTCTGAACAGCATGGATTGATTGATTAGATTGATTGAATTGGATTGAATTGTTTGGCTTGATTCGATTGACAAGATTGATTGGACAGCTCAGATGAATAATTGGAATAATTGGATTGATGGGATTGATAGGATTTATTGGATTGACAGATTGGATGACTGGATTGATTAGGTAGATTGGATGGATTTGAATAACAGGATTGATTGTTTTATTTGTTTATTTACATAGGCTTCCCTGCTTATTGATACTTAGTTATTAAGTGTTTGGAGCAAAGCTCGGAACACCTTGTTTTTGTTCTGTTTTTGTATTTTAATTTTTTTTCACACTTCTACTTCTTCCCTCTGATCTTTGTCTGGTAACAAAGACACCACCAAAAAGCTCATACAACCTTCAAACCTAACACATAAACAGAACATAAATGGTAGATGAATCTGTTTGTATGATGTCATGATGATGTCATCTGGTGTCAAATTACATTAAATCAAAGTTTATTATTAAAACAAATGTAACTCATAAACCAAACAATGCGTTTTTACAATCTAACATCATCGGAAAGATCTTCAAAAACTATAAACAAAGGCTACACAAAGTGTGACTTCATTGACCCTGACTTCCAGTTCATTACGGAAATGCTCCATTTAAACTCGGAATTCCACATCCTTTTTATTGAACGACTTGTTTGAATTGGATCTACGTGTGTCAATAACCTTATCGGATTAGTGAGTTAATCCTCCATAAGCAATGGAAGGGCTAGCTGGCTGGGAGTTTGCAAATAATACTTATCATACCGAAGACTGTTTTTTTTCTTCTAAAATCCTCATATATTTTTAATAAGTACAAAAAGTTATCATAGTTTCATTTTTCAATCATGAAAAAGGACCAAGTATGACCTGAGAACCGCTTGCACGATCGCCTGCGCCGCCATAGAAAAGGCTGTGGTGCATGTGCATTAATATGTATTGATTGAAAAATGAACGCAATTCACTACTTCATCGTGTTGAGTCAAATTATTTTAAATGTAACTTTTAAAATTTTTGTGATTGTAACTTTTAATTGATTGGTATGCCAATTTGCTTTTGGTTGGATTAAACCCTTAAAAGAAAAGGCATTCGCGCAATGGTGCACTTCACTATTTTTTCTCTGGCGTAGTTCTATGTACATGCACGACGACACAAGAAAGAACCGAATGTTAATTGCCTTGATATCGAGCTGCTTTTTTAACAGACATAAAGAAGGAGAGAGCCCAACTTTGTGGGCATCGAAATGTTTGTCAAAATGTGTTGATTTTTATACGAAAATGGAAATCTATGTCAAGTGGTTTTTGGAGGTCCCAGACCAAAATTACAGAGTAGTGTACCTTTGAACTTTGCTTAGCTGTACTGTCGGAAATAAACGGTTTGTGAACTGTGGAAGAACTGCGCTGGAATATTGTGCATACTTTCGTCTTTTCTGTGGTGAATTTTTAGCCGGATATTCAATACCAGTGCGATTTGGGACTCTTTTTTGTACAGCTCTGGAAAATATATTATTTGGGGTGCAATAGGGCCCAAATCGACTGCCCGCAGCCGTGAACCCGGCTCACATTTAGTCCGAAATACTGGACCCAACAACGCTTAAAAAACCCCCACATTTTGGACACTATCTGATTTGCGCAATCTACAGATTGTGCACAATGATGGGAAGAACACTGCAAAAGACTGCTCCACTCTTAACTGGTTAAAAAGTAGTACCAGCTTCATACACCTCTCAGTCCAGATAAGGGGATTAAAAGTCCTTTGTTTGTTGAAGGGATTACAAGGAGATAAGGGGGGGGGGGAAGTAGGTAAAGATTGAAAAGGATGTGCTTTCTTTAATGGAGCATTCCCTACTGTCAAATCGGAAGTCAAAGATTCATATCTCAAGAACTACTTATAATGAAATCACAATTTTTACATCAGTTTGTAGATCATTGAGCCTGCTCAAACTTTTGCACAGAGATGACACCAGCTTGACCTTTATTTCTGGTAAAAACCGGACAATGAAGGTCAAGTACGTATTTTTGACCCACTTTGATAACGTGTAAAGAACTAGATAAAACTTACTGGACATATTACGAGTATGGCTGCATTCAACTAAGACCATGTGGTATCCCAGCTAACACAATACGTTGTTACAACGTTGCACAACGTTGTGATAAGGTTGCAATTTGGTTGGTGGGATGACAACGTTTTGACTACGTTGCAAGAACGTTAGATCTTAACATGATTTTCAACCAATGTTGTACATTGGTTGCATGTTGGTAATTTATGCAACGTTACCGAAAGATTTTATATGTAACGTGTTCACAACATTGTATTTTGGTATTATTACAACGTAGTATTTAAGTTAAGGCAACAACGTTGTCGATAAGTTATATTTTGGTCTTAATAAAATGTAGTAAATATGTTGTGACAAGAACGTTGTCTGCACGTTGTATTGTGGTTTTATCAAAACGTCATATTTAAATCGCGGCGGTCACGTTGTCTTGACGTTGTATTTTGGTACAGTAAAACGTAGTAATTAGGTTGTTACGAGCACGTTGTCTACACGTTGTATTTTGGTAACATTAAAACGTAGTAATTATGTTGTGACGAGCACGTTGTCTGCACGTTTCATTTTTGTTTTATCAAAACGTCATATTTAAATCGCGGCGGTCACGTTGTCTACACGTTGTATTTTGGTAACATTAAAACGTAGTAATTAGGTTGTGACGAGCACGTTGTCTACACGTTGTATTTTGGTAACATTAAAATGTAGTAATTAGGTTGTGACGAGCACGTTGTCTGCACGTTGTATTTTGGTTTTATCAAAACGTCATATTTAAATCGCGGCGGTCACGTTGTCTGCACGTTGTATTTTGGTATTGCAAAGAAAAAAGAAGCCAACTATTCAAGTTGTGACAGCTACGTTGTGTCAACCTTCAAACGTATATTGTAACCAGCACACTGTGGCCTTGTAGTTTTATCACAGCAAAGTATCTTTGTTTTTACCATCACGTTGTGACATTAGTTTAATTTCAACGTACAAATATAGTATTTATGTTTTGACCATGACATCATATGCGGCGTTGTATTTGAGTTTGTATTGGCGATGTTTAGACCATGTGTTGAATAGTTCAAGCAGCTCGTTTGGTTTTGAAAGACATTTATTAGCTAACTATTGGTAGGCCTAATGTTTGACCTTGCAAACAATGTTTGTTCTCAATTTAGTTTTTTATATTGGTTGTCATAAATAAAATAGGCACTTGAGGAGCGGCGTTGCTATCACAATGGCATTTAATGATCAATCTGAATAGTACCAATCATTAGTTGCATTTAATTGAGCTTATTGTGTCAAGCAGCAGTGCGCCGGTATGGGAGAGATTCAATTCTATTGCCCCCCCCCACCACCTCCTGTACAGCGGCATTCCAAATCGTAGATCTTCTAGAGAGACATTTTCCCTTGATAGGATTTTCTATCCTCACTTTGTCGTTTTGTCCCCCGTTAAAAACTTCCTCTAAAACCAAAATTTGCTCCTTAACTTCAAGACACTCAAAGTTTGTAGTACTTTTGGGTAGGCCTACCACTAATGTGTTTTGTTTCAGTTTTGAAGAACAAATTAAAGACCTACGTTTCCGCTCAGGTACGGTCAACTTGCCGCATTAACCAGCGTGCGGAATGCTGCTTGTCTATTACAAATTAATGTGACAACGTTATGACAACGTAAATATCACATATGCAAATTAGTAGATTGGGCTAAGAAGTTGTACAATTCCTACAAAATATTTTACGAAATTTACCAAATTTATGAACTAGGTGTACTGGTTTCTTCTTGTAATTGTCTAAATTATCAGAGGATCATATGGACAAATAAAATTCAGTAACTAAACATGTAATTTTATATTCAGAAATATTATTAAAATGGAAAAAATTAAAAACAATTACACCCATGACTGCCAAAGTCAGGAAATCGGGTTGTATATATTGTACATGCTGTACGATGTATAGTATACAGGTGCAGTGAAGTCAGGTAACGGCAACGTGTAGTAGGGACCTAACCATGGTAAGTTTGTATATAAGTAATTCATTGATCATGTTGACATATCAATTAACAATATTCATGAAACTATTGTATAATTAACTGATGATAGCAAACAATAACTTAATATTGGGCTGACGTTGTGACAACGTTCAGGGTACTAGAAAAAAAACCGTTGTTGCAACATTCTTTTTAAATGATTATTTACAACAAGACAACGTTGTGTATACGTGCCAACAACGTCGTCGTTTCGTTGCATCATTACGTTCTAAAGACGTACAGGGGAGTCGACAAAGATTCGTTGCTACAACGTTACTTAGATAACGTTATAACAACCAAACAAACACGCTCTGGGAACGTTGTTGCAACGTTTGTATAAGTTTGTCATGAGGTCACTGGAAACATGTCTTAAACGTACCAACAACGTGGTTGTTACGTTGCGTTATTACGTTCGGAAGACGTATAGGGGAGTCGACAAAGTTCCGTAGTCACAACGTTATATTCATAACGTTACTTACACCAAAGTCTGACTTCATTACAACGTTGTGAGAATGTCAAATTGTTAGCTGGGATGTATATTCTCCATTAATAAACACCTTGGAGAGTTAATAAATTCTGATTGGTCGTAGACTGGTCACGTGGGGTGTATTAACATGCGATTTATAATTTTGCAATCTCTTCAAATAAGAGTTGAAAGATCCGAAATGCCCAACACCTACGGAGCGCCATATGGTTGTGTACAAAAAAGCATTTCAGATTACAAATCACACTGAGAAAAGAAAGACAAAGAACTTTGACAGTTATTGACCGATCTCAATGATTTTTTGATTTTATGAAAGAGAATTCAATAAGAAAGAACTGTTTTATCACTTATTTTGCTGTAAAACAGTATCTTCAATGAGATAATGAAGTTTGTAAAAAAGGTTCTTTGAATGAAAGCTCTCTGTTGTGTAAGAATGTGTGCTTCACGCTTGAGTGGTCAAACAATGCAGTCACCAGTGGTTGTTTATCTCCAAACAATTCGGTAATGAAAGGGTTAAGGTAGCTGGTACGCGCATGAAACCAAAATAAATCAAAGTCATAGTCTGGTTCTGCATAAACAGTTAATTACGTGTACAAGATTAGGTACCACACAAAAGTTGAACAGCCAAAGGAATCTCCCTTGAACATGAGTAGAACATTTTTAAAAATAATGGCGAGAGAAAAGCACAAACTCTGACGATTTTTACCGTTTTTGTTTTTGTTATAAGGTATTTGTTAATACCTCAGGTGGTGGCTTGCCGCAGTTAATGGACCTCGCCTTCGGCTTGGTCCATTAACAGCGACCAGCCACCAACCCGGCAATTACTACGCAGTAAAGACCAGGTCATCACACTGTTAATCCCTAATTCAAGGTGGACACAATCTGATTTGGCATTCTTGGTTAGAGTCTTGAATACAGTCGTCCATGCTAAACCTCATTAACAGTCATGTGAGCAGTGTTGTGTCCACTAGGACACACTTCCCAAGCTTACAAAACCTTCAAACTTCACACATAGCTAGATCCGCATTAGTAGGTGACAGCTCTGTAGTGACATTATCGTGACCTAATCAGGTGTTGATTTACAACAATTCAAAGTTCGATATTGAAACGACTCAACATACTTCATAAAGGTCTCCCGGTCACAACTGGAAGTTGAAGTGAAACAAATATTCCTGAGCCTTATTTTGAGGTCTGCAAACAAAATGATCTGGAATTTGGACATGGTCTCTACGTATGAAATAACCATTGACCCTTAGGCCTTCCAACGAGAGTAATGACGTCATTATTCTCAATAGCGCCATCTATTGAAAAGTTTAAAAAAAACTATTTTGCTTAAAACCTGTCGCAAGTAAAACTAGTTTTAAAACACCTTATACTTAAATCTCAACGCATATTTTTTAGTGACCTCACTTCCTGTTCAAATAAAGTATGCATCATTAAGCTCTATTTAATGGTTTTCTGTATTCATATTTACATATATTTTATTTGATTTAAGTCTTAATATTTACACTCTTTTCAGAAACCCAAACACCTAGAGTTTGTGGTAAGACAAACTCTAAGTTTCTAGTTTTATGATTCTTGCTTGCATTTTATCAATGAAAATAATTTATTCTGTTTGAAAATATCCAAAAAGGTAAAAACAACTTTGTAGGCTTTTAAGCATTTCTAAAAAGATACTAAAAGATACATTTCTATAAATGTTTAACTCACTTTCATAAGACCGCCAACAAGATCTGTAGTCATCTGATCTTCCTCTTTCACCTGTTGTGATGTCAGCTGAGGGTTATAGAGTTCAGATGAGCGCAATATCTCAAGTACACGATCTAAAGCCTGCACTACAGTTACAGGACTATTTTCCTGGGCAGCATTTATAATGTTAATCACCTGTAATTTAAAATGAGATCAACAGAGAGAAAAACAGTTATTGTGAAGCCAGATTATTAAGAAGTAATTAATAAATAAATAATCTGCCAACTTATAATGAAAACCCTTAACTTTCAAGTTTGTCATGCTGCTAAAAACAAAAAGATCAATACAAATACAAGAGCTGAAAGCTAGGGGTACCCGTTTTCTTTAGAAGTACTGTACATAAATGCAGATGGCAATTAGACTACAAAAACTAATGTGATAATTTATCATATGAAAACATTTGTCTCACCAATTCAACTCACTGACTGAGAAGTCAACTTACTTTACCTCACTAAGATTTGCGCCTGTACCCAGCCTGAGGTCCAGCCTGATGTTGAGCAAGTCCTCTTAGCAAGATACATTATCATAGAGAGGTGAGATCAAGTATTTTGTTATCTGAATAAGTGTCAAAGCACTCCTGGAGCTACTTAGGCCATCTGGTTTAGTCAGACATTTCATTGACATCCTCAGTATTTTGTTTAACAGCTTATCAAATTTGGTTTTAGCCCCAACATTTTATTAACAAGAAAACAGAAAAGCTGTCATAAAAAAAGATTACAACTGTGAAAATAATGGCCTTTTACACTAAAAGTTACTATTGTATGCTACCAGTCAAGTTTCATTGCCAGCAGAGGGTCAAAGGTTTTTTTGTTAACTTAATTGTTTGTTCATAATGAAAGCAGTTGTATAAACAAAGTTTGTTGCATGCATACACAAAACTGAATCTGGGGATATCAGAAGATAATAAGTGTAGCTAAGGATCGAAGAGCCTGATAACAAAACAGCCTGAGGTGCACAGATGCATATTACCACCTTTATGACACTATAGCCTGCTTTTGTGAATTGTTATCCAAAAATAGATATTTGTCTCTCATTTAAATACTGTAATTTTCGGACCATAAGCCGCCCGGAATATAAGCTGTAGCACTGAAAAATCCCTTTTTTTCAGAGGTCAGTGTACAAGCCGCCTGGAATATGAGCTGCACCAGAAGTGCCAAACTTTTATATCACATACACAGAAGACAGGGTTTTAAACAGCGTTGTGCGAGTGAAAACCTTCCCTTTGTATTCTGCTGGGCGAGGCAAATAAAGTTCCTTTTTTTAAACAATAAATAAGGGGTACGGTGGTAAAATTTAATAGCAAGATTATTTTCAAGTTTTGACAACATAGAACTACACACCATCGATACAGTACATGCAGTTTTAGTCGAGTATGTAAGGGGACCCTCCATGCATCCCCCAGAACTAACCCACACCAATGTTTTGGGTGCCTTTTAGGGTCCTTAAGCACAATCTGGATTTTAACGATGAAAAAACCCCCTGATACTTTGGAGATATCCAAGATGGCAGCCAATATGGCCGCCACAAATAGTTAAAATTGTAAAAAGTCAAATATCAGCCAAATAATGTAACAAAAACATGAATAACTAGATCCAACTTATGTGACCGGCTTTAAAATGAGTATGATGGGGCACAAATGACTCCACTTTACACTGTCATTCCAGACTTTTATTCTGTATTAAGAGACGGTGAAAGTTGTAGTACATGTAAGTCTTTCGACGTCAGAGGTGAGAGTCATTAAATAAAACATTGATTAAATGGTACATCCAGAATAAAACTTACAAGTCACCGATACTATTTACAACTAGACATTCTATTTTTGTTAAAAACAAAAACAAGGTATTCGAGAGTGATGTCACCAAATTATGGTTGAATGAATTGGTGATGACATTTTACCTTATCAATCCAATATTTTGTTCAGGAGTTTTTCCAATATAAAACTTTAACTTTTGGTTTAAACTGAAAGTCAATTCAAATGGGTTCACACTCTGTGTTGCGTTTGTAAATTGTTTGAAGACATTTCCGATGAATTATAGATTGTAAAAATCCATTGTTTGGTTAAAGAGTTATGATTGCTTCAAATATGCAAACATCAACTTCCGGTTTGAACCGAAAGTCAAGGTCAAATGGGTTTACACTTTGTTCAGGAGTTAGATTTTTTCCAATTTAAAACTTTAACTTTTGGTTTAAACTGAAAGTCAAGGTCAAATGGGTTCACACTCTGTGTTGCGTTTGTAAATTGTTTGAAGACATTTCCGATGAATTATAGATTGTAAAAATCCAATGTTTGGTTAAAGAGTTATGATTGCTTCAAATATGCAAACATCAACTTCCGGTTTGACTGAAAGTCAAGGTCAAATGGGTTTACACTTTGTTTAGCGTTTGTTGGCTTTTGGAAGACCTTACTAATGATGTATAAATCGAAATATCCAATTTGTGGTTAAGGAGTTTCAATTTTTTCAAATAATATCTTCAACTTCCGGTTTGAACCGGAAGTCAAGGTCAAATAACGTCACATTTTGTGTAGCATTTTGTAAGTCTTTCGACAGCTTGCTGATGATGTATAGATTGTAAAAGACAATGTATAGTTCAGGAGTTATGAATTGTTTTAATCTAATTGTTTTAAATTTTCAGTTTGAACCGGAAGTCAAGGTCAATTGAGGTCACACTTAGTGTAGCGTTCATTAAGTTTTCGGAGACCTTTCTGATGATGTATAGATCATAAAAATTTAATGTATGGTTCAGCAGTTATGATTTTTTCAAATATACAATTTCATCTTCCGGTTTGAACTGGAAGTCAAGGTTAAATGGGGGCATATTCTGTGTATCGTTTGTTAAGTTGTTACATACTTTTCCAATGATGTATAGATTGTAAAAATCCATTGTGTGGTTCAGGAATTATGAATTTTGAAACATTAAATTTCAACTTCCGCTTTGAACCGGAAGTCAGGGTCAAACGGGGTCACAATAAGTGTAGTGTATGTTAGTTTTATAAAGACCTTTCAGATGGATTGTAAAAAAACAATGCTGCCATGGCTGTTTGTCCGATTTTGCCCGCGCCCGAGGGTAAAGAGGAGTGGTGAAAACTGCATTTTATAAACAAATTCTAAACATTCTACAATTCTGTCACAGTGTTATTTTGGTATATATAGTCTCATTTAAGGATTTAAAACGTATTTTAAAGTAATTCTTCCTATCACGGCAGATCCTCTTTAAGGAGATAAGATTTTTTTCAATTTTTGAGCTTCCTGTTTAGACCCAAATAAAATGTCGCATGTGTTAAAAGCTACAAGACAACACAAACATTACGACTTTAGAACATGTGGTTCAGAGATATGATTTTTTAAAGGAACAAACTTTGAATTACCGTAATTTGACACCTGATGACGTCACAGTAACAAAAATGTAATTTTCATACTAACAAATTTAATAAGGTACACGATGGTATGCGACTTATCCCAATCCAATGCCTTTTAACAAAAACCTTATTAGAACAAATGTATGTCCTCTCTCGGTTAGCATTCCAATATCAAGGTGTTCTTCGACGCATTGCTGTGATTGCGAAATCATGGCACCATCAGCCAGCTACCCATGGTGTCCTAAATCGTTAATTATCGTGGAAATACATTGTACCTTGATTAGTTTTAATGGACTGAAACATCTCTTATTAAACTCATCTAATTTTTCATTACAATTTATGTTAACTAGGAAATGAACAATTAACTTATTTTGAAATTATTGTGTAAAACATTTACACTCTATGTGTACTTCTTGAGATATGATGGACACAAGATTGACTAATTACATATTGACACGGCTGTCACGTGAATAATTAATTAAGAATTTTAATCTAATTACATCTAAAAATTTAAGTCAGGGCATAAGCTTTAATATGGTAAATGATTTGTCTACATTTGATAATTCTAAAAAGGAAATATGGCTTTGGAAAGAGTCGCATGTTAAGTCAATACGGTTTTAGGGAAAGAAAGAATAATAATAAAAAAAATTAAAAAAATCTTGACGATTACAATAGCTGTTCCGACTACCACGTCGGAACAGCTAAAAAACAACTAAAAATCTCGACGAAAACAAAAGCTGTTCCGACTATCACGTAGTGTGAACTGGCTTAGTAGGGCCGTAGAAAATGGTACGCAATGTGTTTTGTCTGATTTTCAACATGGAAAAGGTGCCGAGTGGGGTCCCATCTCCTGCCCGCACCCTTCTATATCTTTTGATGACGGTTTTTACAGTTGACATTTCCTTGACAGCCTATTCAACTTGTATTTATTGTAAGTCTAAATATTTAAAATAGAACACAAAGAAATAATTAATTTATGATTTTCTTTGTTCCTTTATTTCTCTCTTTATTTCTTGATTTATATGTTTGTTTGCTTGAGGTGTTATTTTTAGTTCCTTTCTTCTTTATTTTATTATTATTTTTTTCTTGTTTTCTTTGTGTCCTTGTTTCGTTGATTGCTTGAAATATGATTATTTACTTAGGCCTAATACCACTAAAGCTGGTCACGACTATATTGTAATATCATCTGTCTTGTATTTATTTATGTTGTTATTCAGTCATTATCAATACATTTCTGGTATCTTTTTTTTGCTTTGGATTCAAGATTGCGGCCAATGGCAGGCAAAAGTGGTAAAATTTGCGAAAATTTTTTTATCCGCCAAAAACTGTGATAAAGGCATAGGTGAAATAATTATATAGATATGATTTTTAAATCTCTAGCATTATGTTTTGCCACCATGCACCAAATTTCAGATGGCCACAAAATGGCTGCCAAAAAAGCCACCAAAATGGTTGCCAAAATTGGTCAAATTTGGAAAAATCCATACTTAAGAAAACTAGTGGGATGCTGCGCTTCAAAAGGCACCTGCTAGCTTGGCGCGATTCGTGCGTATAAAAATGTTGCATGTAATGTGGTGTAAAGGGGGTAAATGGAGGGGCACTCACGCAGAGGTCATCATTTTGTGAAATTGGCTTGGTAGGGCCGTAGAAAAATAGTACGCAATGTGTTTTATCTAATTTTCAACATGGAAAAGGTGCCGAGTGGGGTCCCATCTCCTGCCCGCACCCTTCTATATCTTTTGATGACGGTTTTTACAGTTGACATTTCCTTGACAGCCTATTCAACTTGTATTTATTGTACGTCTAAATATTTAAAATAGAACATAAATAAATGAATAATTTATGATTTTCTTTGTTCCTTTATTTGTGTATTTCTTTCTCTCTTTATTTCTTGATTTAAATGTTTGTTTGCTTGAGGTGTTATTTTTAGTTCCTTTCTTCTTTATTTTGTTGTTTCTTTTTTTCTTGTTTTATTTGTGTCCTTGTTATGTTGATTGCTTGAAATATGATTATTTACTTAGGCCTAATTGTAATATCACCTGTCTTGTATTTATTTATGTTGTTATTCAGTCATTAGCAATATTGATTAGAAAAATAATAAAAGGGGAAAACATAAAGGGGACCATAGGAGGCCATGTCAATCTTAAAATTGATATGTATGAAGACAAAGTATCATTAATAGGAAATATCTGTATAAATGTGGATTATTGTATCCCTGATCCTTTGAGCAGCATTTAATTCAATTATCTCAGAAATTGGTGTAATGAACTGTTTGAAGGAGCGATAAATTCTGAATTCATTTCATTTGCACTTTGGTATATTTCCCACTTTATTAGTATTTCCCCGTCAGTTGACTAAGGGGTCGCTCCCAAGTCCTATAAAAACACAACACTTTGCTATTAATAAAATATTTATTTGATTGTATTTAGCACACTTGGGTAATTACTTACACGATTTCCGACAAATCATGAAGTCATAACGTTACACAATTGTTACCATCAGGGTATTGTTGCACTAAATAGTATACAAAGAGGGGGGCACAGGTCTCAAATCATAAGCAATGAGCGAATGTTAAACCACACAGCAAGGACCGGCTAGCTCTATGGTCTGATGGTTAAACACAATGCTGATTAGACCTTCAGGGCACCTGGGTCCCACTGGCCACAGTGGAAGAGCAAGAGTTTGGTTTGACCATTGACCTTCACACACAATGGGTTATGCATATTAGATCGTTCTTCATTTTGTTGACGAACATTGCATGAGCATAATATTATGTATGGCATGCCTTGAGTACCACAAAAACTTACCGAACGAAAGTATAACTTTTGAGTAAATAATAACCGGAAAAAGTGCTGGAAACGCAACTTTATTTGTACTAGCGGGAAACCCGCACTAAGCGCGGGTCCCGCCAGAGTTCCCTGCTGTTTCGATTTCACAAAGCACTAAGTTTGATCATAACTTTGTATCAATCTAAATTGCTAAGCAAAGTGTGATGTCACAATACAAATTACCCTGTCCCTGTTTGTATCTCGTTCCTGTCCCGTATCATTTATTAGTCCCTTTTCTTTTTTCCTTTCCCGTATTATTTCCCCAGCCCCGATAATTTTTTCCATCCTGTTCATTATTTTCTCGTCCCGTTTTTTCCCGTTTTGTATTATTTGTCAGTCGAATTAAGTTTGTTCCCATCCCGTTCATTATCCCCCGTTTGCGCACTTATACGCGTTTTTGCAATGTTCTTTGTTTTGTGCAAACTCCTGTACTGCGGGTCCCGCTAGACAGGTAACCTGGGCAGTTAGCACACCTGAATACCTGCTATGCAAAACAATGTGCACTGTTGATGATCTGATCATAGTGCAAGGGGGTGATGCGTTACACAATGACCACGTGACGACAGTAAAGTTGCGATGACATCATCAGATCACATCAAGACATCAGTGTTAGTGTTAGTTTTACTGTCAACTGTGACTTTTATTTAAAAAAAACAATATTCAGGAAACACCCATCAAATTGCTTTATTGGAAATCGTTATTGTTTCGCCAATGAAAGTAACTGCGGAAGTGTAAAAATATCGTTAATGTTGAAACTTTAAAAATAAGCCAATACGCCAAAGACTATAAGAAATTTAAAACCCATCTGGTTAAACGTGCTAGGGTAATATTAAAAACAGTTTGAAATTGAATAATTGTGTTGTGTTTTGAAACTTAAAGAATAAGCCAATAAGCAAAAGACTTTTAGAAATTAAAAACCTATCTGGTTAAACGTGCTAGCGTAATAATAACAAAAAAACGGTTTGAAATTGAAAAAAAAGCCAAAGACTTTAAGAAATTTAAAACCCATCTGGTTAAGCGTGCTAGCGTAATAAAAAAAAACAGTTTGAAAATTAAAATATTGTGTTTGTGTTTTATCTCCTTAAACGTGTTAGCGTAATTTTTTAAGGTGTGTTTTATTCAGTTTGTCATATTTGCTTCCTGGCATTTCTAAGGCGTGTTTTATTCAGTTTGTCATACTTTGCTTCCTGGCATTTCCGAATTACAAAGATAACCTGCGCCTCCGTGCCTGCCTCAGTTCCCCATGATCCAGTGCGTTGGCATTGTTCTTTGCTTGTACTGTACGTGCGCGGGACCCATAGCAACAATTCTTTGCTTGCACTGTACGCGCGCGCGGCCCATAGCAACAGTGAAAATGGCGCACAAAAACCCATACATTTTGGTGGTTTTTTGCTCATAAATCTGTCAATTCTGAACGGATTTTGTTCAAAAATAGATGAGTGTCAAGACGAAGTCAACTCCTTTGTTCTGTGTAAATTTGGCGAGGTTTGATGCGGTATCCAGGGAGGAGATCCAATAACATACACACACACACACACGGCTATTTATAAGGAGATGGATGGAATAGCAGTTGAAGCATCACTAAAGTACTGGCTCAAGAGAAATTTACCCTATCTTATCAATTAAATTAAAAACTATATGAAACCAAGTTTAGGCCACGAATCCAAGTTTTGGATAGTAAAATGTTTATAAGCATCGGGGTACTGCATAGGATTATTCGTCCAAAAATAAAGTATTGCATTTTTAGCAGCCAAACCATCCATACTTTTCTGTTCCCAAGTCCTGCCAAAAACAACCACCCACATCTACCAATTGGAAGACCTGTGAGAAACAGCCAATCAAACATTTTATTACACAGTGAGTTCAGTGAGCGTTTTTGCTATCTGGCGCTCTCCTCGACCCGAGGATTACAAAGTAGGCCTACAAAACACAGGAGTTACCCAACCAAAAGAGCGCGGGTCAGAAGGCAAAGGGCAAGGAGCGAACAGCTAATGAGTCACCCAGGTACACGGCAGTTGTGGAGATTTATTGGAAGTCTGAGGCCACCATCCTAAAGGGATCGCTCCACTTTGACTGACCAACCAGGAGGCCCGTCTCAACCAGCCAACCATACAACTCCCATCAAGGCAGTTCGGGTAACCGTCTACAGCATCTGGAGATGAGGCGACCGCACCGAAGACAGCAGGGAAGTCCCAATACCCCCACGACGTTCTAATCCAGGAATTTTTAGGATGGCGTGCTTCTAATCCAAGATGGCACAGGTTAGGGCTGCAATAGTATAGATATGCTCATTCTGTAATTATTCTTGGGGTATCTCAAATAAAACCACAAGTACAACCAATTTGATTATGACATACGTACATGTACCATTATAATCGCTGAAACAGAACAGTCCGATTCATCAATCCTCTCCGCCGATATCAGTGTCTTCGTCATCTGAAGTTTCGTCTTGAGTAACTTCAGTCAAGATGTCTTTAAGACGGGACGGCAAGACGGGTCCTTCTAACCACACTGGCTCATTGAAGTTTCCTTATCAGGTCCAGCCATGTTCTGTAGGAGGTGGAGTTTCCTGGATGGGCACGCTTGATGTGAGGTACCAGTGACTTCTTGCATGGTGGAAGCTTGGACAACTCGACTTTAGATGACCTCTTGATGGTCCCACCCTCACAAACCATCTTCTTAAGCACGAGAGCCCTCACTGTGTCAATTCCCTTGACCCTGGGGAATCCATAGAGGAAGCATACAAATTCCTCAAGCTCATTTACCAGCTTTTTTAGCATCTACCCAATTTGGTAAAACACTCTTGATACCGTGGATTCTTCTCAAGCTTCTTCAAAGGTGTTTTTAACCCTTTCCCTTGAAGGCACATTTGCATTCCTCACCAGTGAAGCAGTATACGCCAAGTATTGATTGGCAGTATCTAGACCCAAAGTCTTCAGCGACATCATCGATGTTTACTAGTCTCCTATTCGCTCTACTATATGTATCAAAAAAGATGATCAGAGGCCTCAGTTTCTGTGCATAATGCAACAGGATGAACAAGATATCACCACTGTCCGGATTGTGTACAACAGCCTGCTTAACCACGTTGCTTTGCATAAAGCAGGTATAGACTGTTCGAAAGAAGACTATATTTTTCTATGAAATCAAATCTTCTTTTAAAATTCTATTTATAAATACAAAATTCTTGAAAATAAAAATACCATTGCAAGTTGTTATAATTAAATTTTCAATTTCGTATATTACAAATATTTTGTTCAAATTAACATTAAAACAGAATTATGACTTGGGACAAGGATGTTTATTGTTAGAAATCCCATTTGCCAATCACGCCCGAATGTGTGCTTCTATCACATAGGTTTAATGACAACATGCCCGTCAGTTGGGCAGCATTCTTAAATTTTTATGTAACCGGAAGCGAAGGTCAAGTCTTATTCTCGGTTTTTCTTTGTTAATTTGTTGAATTGGTTTTACTTCCATATTGTTTATCACTTAGTATTACATTCCCAACATCAAATATAATTTTCATGGCCATAAACTGAAATAATTGACGAAACAAAATCCAGCCCATGTAAAACTCCATATGGTTGGGACCACAATGGTCCCGGAAGTGGTCCCGGAAGTTCGAAAATGCGCGAGACTTGCAAAGTCTATGACAACATGGCTGTCTGTCTCTTCTTGGTTTGACGTCAGACCTGGGATTTCCTCTTGTTGCACAGATTGTCCATCTGAGATAATAGTTGGAATGAAACATCATCAACTACTAATATGACCTTTCTCCCCTCTAGTCGTTGTGCTGCCTTAGGACAACCCCAGATGCGGAGCATGAACTTGCATATAATTGCCTTTTGTTTTCATCATTCTGCAAAAACCTTTTGAAATCTGCAGGCTTTCTTGTGTTGATCCCTTCAAGGATGATTTTAGCACTGCTTCCCCGATGTAGCCTCTCTGGACTTTTGATGGAGTCCTGTACATACATATCAGTGAAAAAGACTACTTGCGAGATAGCTGATCCAGCAACTTCAGACAAACGTCCCTGAATGTTGTGTGAATCCATCACTGATATGCGCCATAGTTATCTAGGGTTCCAGTAGGCCCTGCTCCTCCACCACATCGAGACTTGGCAAACTTCATGATTGTTTTCTTCCATGGTCCTATCGACAGCACATCAGGTTAACCAGGTATATGAGAGCGGGGGACAAATATAGCTACCTTTTCCAGAAGCTGAGTGGCACCAGGATGGCTGATTTCGATGTTGTTGAGGAAAACATCAAACCAGGTGAGGTATCTGGAGTAATTCATACCTCCAAGGTCAAAGAATAGATCAGCCATATCGCCCATGCACTTGTGGTACAATTTGAAGTTATTGGTCTTGACTGCATATAGTAGCATAAGCACCCGACGAGCATGATCCAGAAAAGACATCCAAAATATACCTGTCTTGCTTAGTTCTACATTCCTAACTCTCTCCTGGAAGGCCATGTAGTCGACTAGGTACTCGTTGATAGTGTCATTCTGTAGTGCTTCTGCAAGATGTCCCGCATTGCATAGTCTTATGATGGCATCAACAGCATCGGCGCAAGTAGATTCGTCCCCAGCAATGTAAGCTGCAAGACATAGCCGTTCTAATGCTTCACTTACAAAGTGAAATGAACATTTGTGGCAAGATTTTAATGTTAACACCATGAGCGCAACATCGTTTGACCTACGGTGATTTGATAACACGACTTTGTTGTCTCGTGGTCATTGTGGCAATCATCATCTTGGTCTAATTTTGTAGAAAATATAGCTTAACATGTTCTCTGCTTAGCAGGAATAAGGCTGGTAACCTTGTTCTGGTAAGCAAATTTTCATTGTCCTTAGCTACTTTTTGTGCTTTTAAAAGCAGCTCTTTGAAATTGGGCCCAAGTCACCAGCAGTGCATAATGAAGAGACCAGGGATGAAATGAGACCACATAATATATAACAAATATTCAGGTGTGCAAACCGCCCTATTTAAAATTAACTCAACTACCACCACATAGCGCTGGTTTCCCGCTTGTAAATGTAAACTGCACAGCGAAGAACCGAAAAAAGTTTGGAAAGTTAACAAAGTATTTAAAAAGGGGACATGGGCAAAACCAGGACCCTTTTTTTAAGGACCCATTGCTCAACAACATTAAACTTAATTCAAACCGATAAACTGTATATATCTAATTCATAAAATTTAACTTCAACCAAAGATTGGTACATCTAAATCATCACATCTAATGTCTACCAATCGGTACAAAGACAATTTCACATTGACCAATAAATTAGTAAATGGAAACATAGCCGTCTAATGATCATTGTATTATCCAGAGAAAAGGTGATCGCTGCAACTATTTATAAAGACTTTGGTTATATCCAACAGTTTCATAAATTAATCTCATGAACTTTGCATGACTTTGCATTTCACAATCAGTTTTTACCTTAGTAATGGGTGCCTCAATTGTCATCGAGTGTATTCTTGCAACTGACTGGCGGCGTACAGATGCACCTAAAAAAAATCCATTACAAAACTAATATTAGTCTCTAAAATACTTCCCGTCATCATAAGAAACAATTTCATTGAACAGATTTTGGAATAGATTTGGAGCACTACATGTAGGTATAAAGTCTACTTTATACTCGAACATATTACTGACAACATATCAAAAGCAACTTGATTTTTGCCACAGCTTAAAAGCTGGATTTATTCACACGCACCAAATTGAGAAATGTTCCCCTAAGGAGATTTAGTAGTAGGCAAGGAGCTGGATAGCGGACACAGGGCAAACCGGCTAGACAGACACACATCAACACATACATTACGACATAATTTTGAGGACTCGTCCCAAAACACTTATGGACTACACGTCCAACCAAAACACAAATGGACTTCCAGGTCCAAAGGGCACCATGCCCTTCCAACATTTATATATGGACTACCACGTCCAAAGGGCACCACGCCCTACCAACATTTATATATGGACTACTACGTCCAAAGGGCACCACGCCCTTCCAACATTTATATATGGACTACCACGTCCAAAGGGCACCACGCCCTTCCAACATTTATATATGGACTACCACGTCCAAAGGGCACCATGCCCTTCCAACATTTATATATGGACTACCACGTCCAAAGGGCACCACGCCCTTCCAACATTTATATATGGACTTCCGGGTCCAAAGGGCACCAAGCCCTTCCAACATTTATATATGGACTCATTTGTCCATACCCACTAAAAACACTGTGTACCAACACAACAATACATGACACACGGGGCACACCGGCACCAGTTACAGGTCATCTACCGGACCTCCACAGTTGAACAACACAAACGCACCTTGCCTTGTTAGTACATTATAACAAACCATTGCACAGGAACAAACAAAATGTATCAACTTAAATTTGAACCTAACACTTGCAATTATTCTCCAAAGTGGAAGTCTGAGGGGATAAGACTGTAGCCCCAATGGAACCGACGGGCGCTACAAAAAGTAACTTAACCCTTTCATTACCATAGGCAACTTTAGTCGACTGCACTCATACCCCCTCTTCCTTACCATTGGCGACTTTAGTCGACCAAGCTTACACACAAAAAAGCACTCAAGCCTGAGCACAAAGGCCATTTGTTATAAAGCTGTAGTTTTGTCCATGTTCACCCTCCATACCCAAGCTTACCATCATTAGAAAGTGAAAGATCGGATCTTGCCAGTGATGGTAAAATAAAATAAGGTTGCTATTTTGCAATCTCTTCAAATAAGAGTTGAAAGATTCGAAATGTCCAACACCTATGGAGCGCCATATGGTTGTGTACAAAAAAGTGTTTCAGATTACAAATCACACTGAGGAAAGAAAGACAAAGAACTTTGACAGTTATTGACCGATCTCAATGATTTTTTGATTATATGAAAGAGAATTCAATAAGTAAGAACTGTTTTATTACTTATTTTGCTGTAAAACAGTATCTTCAAGGAGGTAATGAAGTTTGTAAAAAGGTCCTTTGAATGAAAGCTCTCTGTTGTGTAAGAATGTGTGCTTCACGTTTGAGTGGTCAAACAATGCGGTCACCAGCGGTCCAAACAATTCGGTAATGAAAGGGTTAAGCACCAAGTGTTTTAAGGTAGATTTTGTCCCCATAAGTTGGAACACACAACATGAAACACATAGCCCCAACGGTACGGAAGGGCACTATGATTTTAATAACATAAAGTAAATAGTGTAATTTAATATGACATACGGTAATAAACATTTGCATTTTCCCAAGTTGGCACAAAAAGGTACATGTAAAAGTAGCCCTTGGAATTACCATAAGGCACTACTGTTCATGAAATCCCCCAAAAAATTGTTACTTAAGATTAATATTACCTGTACCTGCTAAAAGTTAACCTGCTGATATAATGCACCTTAGATCCCCAACCAAATCTGTCATTTTTCGACAAAAAACGCCATCAATAGTCGCACAATTTGTGAAGTATCACCACTTACATGTACAGTGAGAATTAAAACTACAACAGAATGACTTTAATCGTATGAAAATCTTGATAATTCTATACCTCTCGAATGTTTAATTAACTGTTTGAAAATCAAAGAACTTGTCCCTTTTGCTTACTGTATATGCTTTCTTTAACTAATATTTCATTTCCATTGTATATAAAGGCCCCTTGACAGGAAGATCAACTTAACAATCAACAAACAAACAAACAAACAAACATCCCACTGCATGTGAGGAACCAACCATGATAGTAGCCGGATACGCAAACTCAAAACCCTGTGGGAAAATGAGAACGTATGCTGGCCCCAATCTTGCTATCTCATGCCACCCTGATGATTGGATTCACCACAAGCAACCAGAGTATAACAAATACACAGGTCAAGTACCATATTAAGTAATTTTGTTCTGATGTATCATGTTGAAAACAAAGAAACATGCTTATGCACCAAGAGCTTTCAAATTCAAACCATATGGTTTTACCAAAGGTGGACTACAAGGGGAGGAGGTAAAAGTTTCTGTAAGCATAAGCTGTGACAAAGTGACAATATTTGCTCCCGCCAAAATTTCAGCCACTCATTTGCAAGGCCAATCCTTATTGGTCAACTTCGTTAATCAAGCCAAAACAAACTTATGTAAACCTTGCTCTCATTGGTTGTCCTGAATCCTTCACTACATATATAAATTATACATAACTTCACAGGTAACACACTGAGAACTCTAACGCACACAACACGCAACAGTGTAAAGCCATAGGAGAAAACCTAGACTGGCAAATCAGTCTTACCATGACTCACGAGAGCTAACCCAGGAGCAAAACGGGAGTAATGTGTCAAGTATAAAGAATTTGATTGTTTACTCGATAAAATGACATATAAAGATCAATGGTCAAGTGATCACCACCTAAAGGAGTACGAGTCCTGCAAAAGTTGCTTATGTCAAGGATGAGATTTGGTGCATGTGAAAATTTCTGAAAACTGGCTTGCCGGCCTGGGTTCCCGCTTATTCTAGAACCAGAACCTCTCCACAATGTTCTGATTAGGGAGGTTTTAAGACTCTGGGCATCAACAAAAATACAAAGCTACAGATTTTAGCAAAATGTGGACAATTTCCTACTCCCTTTGTCGACTGGTTTATTTCTTTCGAGGAAAGAGGACAAATCCTGAGAAATCACATGCCTTCCATGTGTATTTTTTTCACAACACTCGGAATGCACAGCACTTCATAATCCACATTAGCCCTAATGTTGGCGGTTTCCCTGTTTTGTCAATATCTTTGTTCAGGGAAGCCAGTTCGCGACTAGATGGCTCAGTTGATAGAGCGCCAGCATGTTGGAGTTGGCAGGTTCAAATCCTGCTCAGTCAACTTTTCTTTGCTCAACCCCAAAATAATTAAAATTTACCGAGTCAGTTTCCCTTGTGGATAATTACTTGATATTTGAAATGAAAGGTCGCATAAATCAAAGGTCAATCAATCAAAGGTCATTTGTAGAGCGCCAAAATCAAGAGTTTGTTCTAAGGCGCTGAGGCACAGTTGAATGGTTAGTAAGCCTGCTTGAACAGGTGAGCTTTAAGGAGTGTCTTGTATAAGGTGAGTGAGCTGGCATTTCTGATCTGTGTAGGAAGCTTATTCCACATTTTGGGGCCATATACAGAGAATGATCTCTCTGCAAAAGTAGAATAGCGAGTTCTTGGCACAACAAAAAGGGAGCATGAGGTAGACGAATGAAGTTGTCTTTGTTGAGATCTCAATTCGAGCATGTCCATGATATATCCAGGAGCTTGCTTATGGTACACTTTATACATCAGGATCATAACTTTGAAGATGATTCTTTGAGTGATGGGAAGCCAATGTAGGTTGAATAGATGAGGACTGATGGAGTTGTATTTGCGTACATTTAGAATCAATCTTGCAGCAGTCCTTTGAACATTATGAAGCCTTCTTTCCAGGATCTTGTTGATGCCCGTCAAGAGACTGTTGCAGTAGTCCAGTCTAGATGTTACTAGTGTGTGCACAGCCAACTTTGTGGTCTCGACAGTCAGCAGCTTTCGCACTCTACCTATGTTGACCAGATGGAAGTTGGCAGACTTGACAATACTGGATACCTGAGCAGACATGGTCATCCCAGAGTCGAACATGACCCCAAGATTTCTGACAGGACTAGTCTGGATAGAGACATCAACTCCAGCAATCTTTAGGGATGGCAGGTTGAACTTGGATAGTTGAGCTCTGAAACCAAACAGCAATACTTCTGTTTTGTCTGCATTGAGCCGAAGGAAATTACATGACATCCAGTTCTGAACCTCTGTGATGCAATCTTCTATCCTGGAGACCCCAAGTAGGATGCCATCAGGTGTAGTAGGACAGATGTATGTGTAGATATGGGTGTCATCAGCATACATATGAAAATCAATGCCATGTCTACGGATGATATTTCCTAGTGGTAGGGTGTAGATTAGAAATAGAAGTGGGCCCAGCACGGATCCCTGGGGAACACCATGTTTCAATTGTTGAGGTGAGGAAGACTCTTGGTTAATCTGGACTTGCTGTGATCTGTCAGACAGATAGGACATGAACCACTTCAGTGAGATGTCATGAACTCCAAGAAGCTGCTCCATCCGATGAAGAAGGACGCTGTGATCGATGGTATCGAAGGCGGCGCTGAGATCAAGCTGGACAAGAATGGTTATTCCCTGCTTTTCCATTGCCCAAAGGATGTCATTAGAAGCTGCAGAAGGGATGTCTCAGTGCTGTGGAAACGCTTGTAGGCTGACTGGAGGGGCTCATGAAGGTTGTGGTCACACATGTAGTCTGTCAACTGCTTAGTAACAACTCTTTCCAAAACCTTGGACAGCAAAGGCAGATTGCTCACGGGGCGATAATTTTTCAAGCTATTGTGATCTAGGGCTGGCTTTTTGAGGACAGGTGAAATGATGGCTGTTTTAAAAGACTCAGGTACCACACCAGATGTTAGGGATGCATTCACAAGAGAGGTGATGGATGGGATGAGAATATTTAAGAACTGTTTGATCATCCATGAAGGCAGTGGGTCAAGGTGGCAGGATGGACTTGGTGCCTTCATGATGATGTCTCGCACAGCAGAATCAGAGACCATAGTGAAGTTATCCCATGATGAGCTAGCACAAGACTCTGGTTCTGTTTCTTCAGACATTTGAGTAGAGAGACTTTCTCTAATGGATGAGACTTTAGATAGGAAGAACATTGAGAAGCGTTCAGCCAGTTCAACATGGCAATCATGGTCAGGAAGCTTTGATGATGCTTTGTTTTGAATGATGGATTTGATGACACGGAAAAGCTTTTTGTAGTTGTTGCCACAGTTTTTGAGCTTTTTATTGAAGTAAGCGCATTTGGATTGGTACAAAAGTCAATTGAAGTTATTTTTCTCTTCCTTGAATTTATCATGGTCACTAGGTAAACCACTCCAAAGCCATGTTCTTTCAGCTTTCCTGCGATGGCACTTGGCTTGATGTAGGTCATTGGAGAACCAGGGCTGTCTGGGGCGAAGTGTCACTGTTCTCATTTGGACTGGAGCATGTTTATCTAACAGGGTAATGAGCACTCTGTTGTACTGATCAGCTGCCGCCGTAACATCCGCTGCAGGAGCAGTAATCAGATCAGAATTCGAGAGATCTTCAACAAAAGACAGGGGATTGATTGACCGGAACTTTCGGAATGTCAGAGATGTCTTTGGTGCAATGGGTTTCAGAACATTAATATGACAGGATATCAGTCTATGGTCAGAGATGAAATCCAAAACACGAACATTCTTGATGAGGCTGTCAGATTGCCGAGACAATACTACATCTAGAGTATGGCCACGGTTGTGTGTAGGGCCAATGACAAACTGTTCAACGCCAAGAGATGTAATCAGTTCCATGAAGTGCACTGTGTCTGGGTTATCCAGAACATCCAGATGAATATTAAGATCACCGACAATTACCAGATCTCCTTTGGCAACAGTTAGATCTTGCATTACTTCAGAGAATTCATCGAAGAAGATTGAAGAAGTGAGTTGATTCTTTACTGAGGGAGGGGGTCGATAGATAACTATTGAGTGTAAAGCACTTTGTGCCTGTAGAGAAGATAACTTCACAGCCCTCAAAGCTCCTGATGTACCCGCCACCCAGTTTCGAGGATTTTGAAACAACTTTGATGCTATCTTTGTAAAGGACAGCAACATGTGGATCACCGCCACCACGTGGTACGTTGAGTAACTCATATCCTGGTGGTGTTAGTGCTTTGAGGTAGATGTGATCACTTTCATTATCAGTGAACCATGTTTCAGAAAGAGCAAAGATGTCGATATCATGTTCAATTACAAGATCAGTGATGATACCACGTATAGCTTTACTTTTAGCAGACTGACAGTTAAGTGAAAATAGAGAGAGATCATTGCAAGTTTGCAGATGTTGAACATGCTGTGTAGATTTTTTGTTGATATTTCACTCCAGCTTTCTTTCCTCTTCTGGTTCGCTTTACCTTTGAAATACCCAGTGAACAAATCTTCTGAAAAGTACAAAGGGGCAGATGATTGCAGTTCTTTTGAAAGTTCACCCTGGAGTTAATTTGTAGTAGTACATTGTAGCTCTCTGGAGTAAGACCGTGGTTGAGTGGACATGTTTTGTGGCTTACTAAAGAGGTGATCAACAAACAATGGTAGTGCCCACAGTGAGGTGATCCCATGAGGTGATCCCTATCCTGCTGCTTCCCAGGTTGTGTCATAAGCTTGGGGGTGATCCCTGACTATACGGCAGTTACAGTTTGAATGGCTTCTGACTGGCACCCCCTAACAAAGATATTGACAAAATAGGGAAACCGCCAACATTAGGGCTAGATGGCTCAGGTGGTAGAGCGCCAGTACATTAATCCAGAGGTTACCGGTTCAAATCCCGCTCTGTTCAAATTTTCTTTATACCAATGAAAATTAACTATATTTATATTTAAGCATTTCTATGAAAACCTCGTAACAAATGCCACTTCCTAGACTACCAAGGAGAGAGACACTTTAATGTGTAATGTGGTGTCTCTGTTGTGAAAACAAATTCTTAATTTAAGGGGATTTGCGATAATGCTGAAGGTGAACTCATCCGATATTGTGTTAAAGTCTGGGCTGAGTACATACCAGGTCACTGCAATAACTCAAGCCTTCATTCATTGCCAATAAGAATGTGTGCAAACTACAAAAGAGTAACTAACTAACCCAGGGGCCAACGTAGACTGAAAACAGGGTTTGGGTCTTCGAGCTATTCCTTTCGATTAGTACGGGTAATTCTCCTTGATCGGTCAAATGAGAACGTTGGTTAGTACATGTAGTTCTGTAGACCTGATGAAACCACTACTTCTTGTTTGATTCAATTCAACGACCTAGTGTCATTGTTAACAACATCACTATCTCACTTGCTCTGTAGTGCTTTCCTTACAACAACCCCTTATGGCTGGTCCGATTATGCTCATTTTATATATTACCCTGGATTTAAAGCTCTAAATAATAATTTTTTTAACAATAATGACACACAGCAAAATGAAGTTCGTTCACACGACTATATATTCTAAATTTGAACTCAAAACCCCACCATGCAGACATAAATTCAAGCCAAATCCACAATTTGACGAATGTAATACCACTTTGATTGACCCCTGAGCCAACTTTCATTGCCCCAGGAGCAGCAATCCCCCCTCATTTTCATAATGAAAAAAACCTAAGGATACACCATTATGGCCCATATTTAAATACATTGTTTCTTCGGTAAACTCTACGGAGGTGTTGCCCTTAAAGCTGAAAGCCTGTGATTCTTGTATATACTCAAACTCATCACATTGGTAGAATACAACTACACTTCCATCATGTTTTTGTTTTCCTTAAGTTCACACTTTCTCGCTCTACTGTCCCTGAGTGCTTTCTATCTTTTTGGGACCAAATATATTTAACTTCAAGATTTAAAATAACCAATAACTTATGGTTGTTAATTTCTTCTCCTATTGAGTTTTTCAACAAAATTTATGCACGAAAATTGTGAAATCATATTGGTGAAACAAATTTCTCTCCACCAATTTGTTGTCACTGAAGTACTCAGGATCTCCAAATGATTTATCGAATAGGGGATGTATGGGAATGACCTCAAGCAAATTACTACCTCTTGCTGGGCTCTTTCACCCACTGTGAATGGTACCTCACTTTTTACTGTTCATTTGTTCACAATGTAAGTACACAAACTTGACGGGTTGCAAGTTGACCTTTCCCTCGATGGCACAGGCACTTATCCATTCTGTGTCAGGAGAAACACGGCAGAGGTATTTTTTTTAGTCCTTCACTCATTTTTATTTACTTACATTCTTGTGTAATCTCTATGTTTAGGTCTAACCATTTCCTGGTAGCCTGTTATTACCTCGAGAGGTTTGTTACTGTTGTACAAACCTTGTTCTATTCAAATGGTTTCATCATAATGAAAACAACTGATAGTTCTCTTGATGATTCTTTGCACCATTGTAGTACCCAACCCACACCACAACACTTTTTACACCGATTATTTTGTCTCCGAGTCTGTTGTCATTGACTTTGTTTTCTAACACCACAGGTTTATTAAAGTCAGTGATTTCAAACGTCAGGTACATTTAGTTAAAACCATCGAAAAATAGTTTGTTTAACAACTTCACACCAATATTTAAGCAAAATAACCGTGCTTCGATCTCCACGATATTATATTTTCGGAAATTTTTGAATAATTTGTTGTTGAGAATAACATTGTCACAATGAAACCATGACTAAAGACAACAAACAGTACAGTATCATAAAATGTACAAAGATTTTTGTTATCTTGCGAAAAAATGTGGAATGCGTATATAATTTGTGCCTGACTGTTTGTTGACCCCCAAGAGGCAGGGTTCATTTGATGAATAAATGGAACTTAACTCTGACTTTCTACAATTTGTGCCTGACTGTTTGTTGACATGCACTACAAATCCTCCTACATGGTACCTGCGGCTTAATGTCCCATCTGAAGGACAAAGCAATCATGGTAAAGAATCTTGCTCAAGGACACAAGTGCCAAGACCAGGACTCGAACCCACACTCTGCTGATCTGAAACACCAGAGCTTGAGTCCAGTGCTCTTAACTGCTCGGCCATGACACAACATTTTTCTAGTGTTCTGTAAGTTTATTTCTGGCAAATGTAAGAAGTCTCTAGTAACTTAGAGTTTTATGATTATAGTAACTTTGGGGACAAGGAAAAACCGACACTTATGTACATGTATATCAGTGTTTGAGGTCGGTCTCGAGACCATATTTTTCAGGTCTTGGCGATTTTGAGGTCTTGAAATGTTAAAGTTTCGGTCTTGTCTCAGTCTTGAGTACGGGTCCCAAATAGTCTCTGTCTGACTGACCTTCCCATGACCCTTTAAAAACTCCAGAATGTTTGAAGTTGATCATTGGAATAACCATTTTTGGTTGATGATTTATTGCCTGTATTATCAGGCATTTCATCACCAGCAGCATGAAGTGTCTGTCCTTAATATTCATAACGAACCACATGCCATTATATGTGTGTGCATCCATTGAGCAGCAACTTATGTTTGACATAGCTAACACAACCGCTGGATCGCTCAAAACCTTGGAAAGAAAACAATTTGCGTTTTTTTTATTTAAAAATATATAAATTGCAGTCATATTGACAATCAGACATACATCCCAGCTATCATGCATACGTTGGGCCAACGTCGGTGAATTGTCGGCAAAGCCGCCATACAAAACGAACGTTGAACAGACGTTGGGAAGGTCGACGTCGGGTTGTACGGATGTTGGTTAACAATATGAAATACAACAGTTCCATTTACAACGTTACCACAACGTAGTTAAAATAGGGGCAACCTAACGTCAGCTTCCATATTTTGTGCCAATGTCGGGAAATGTTGGCTCAATGTAGCTATAATAGGGGCAACCTAACGTTGGCATCAGAGGTTGTGCGAACGTCGGGAATCGTTGTGCAGTTTGACAGGTCTATTTTCAACATTGGCACAATGTATTTTTTATACGGGCAACCTGGCATCGGCATTCTCAGGTTGTGCAAATGTCTGGAAATTTTGTGCAGTGTAACAGGTACAACAGTTATAATGTGGGCAACGTAACTTCGGCGTCCTGAGGTCGGCCTTATCGCATTACGTTGGCGATCAATGTTGAGCCAACGTTAAGCCAAAGTTGACATAAATGCAAACTTGTAGGCAGGGCTTAGAAGTTTGTGATTTTTCTAAAATAATTTCATATGAGTTTGTTGAATTTAGTTATATCTACAGTTAGTTTTTGTACTTATGTGTTTATAATCGTGTATAACATAGATTTGTAATTAAGGCAGGGTGAATTAAAAAGTAAACAGTTTTAATTAAAAAGGTTTAAACTATGACTACAAAGTTTGCCTTCGGTTTTTTTTCTTCAAAAAATAATTGTTCAGCATAACCCAAGATTGAAACTCAATTGAACATTGAAACTCATCAGACAATTAAACCTTAATATCAAGACAACACAAACTTGATGTTGTCATCATGATGTCAAAAGGTATTGAATTAACAACAAATCAAAGTTTAATATTTGTAAAAAATCATAACTCATTAACCACATTTTGGATTTTTACAATCTATACATCATCGCACAGGTCTTTAAAAGTTCAACAAATGCTACACAAACCGGAAGTTGAAAATTAATATCTTAAAAACCACAGATTTTGTCATAAAAAATTTTGCATCAGGTTTTAGATGATTGAGTTTTGCTCAAACTTTTGCACAGAGAAGACAACATTTTTAGTTTTACATCTGGTCAAAACCGGGCGTTAAAGCGCACATAAAGTTGACCCACAGTGATACATACACATGTACTGAACTAGACTTGGTTCCAAGTCTGTGATTGTGGTTTTTTGTGCAACTGTAGTGTTAGCTAAGACATTATTTCCTAAAAAAGCGCCCTCTTGTGGCTTAGCCCCAAACATTGAGATCGTGAGTTATGAGTGTGTGATATGCGGGGGGAGTTTTGTGTGGCTGATGCAAATAAATAATCGCGATCTCAGACTTGAAATCAAGTCTAACACTGAACCTGAACGTCTAGATGTACACTTACGTGTACCGTAATTTCCTGCGGATAAGGCGCTCAGCACATAAGGCGCAGTACCTCAAACTACAAAAAAAACAAAAAAAAAAAGATTCAAAGGTTATCAGATAAGGTGCTCCGCCGCACAAGGCGCAATGTATCTTTCACATTATACACGCTTGCGAAGTCACATACTGCTCGTAAATCAACACATACAGGGGTCATTGTGATAGTATAAGCACACTTACCATAGCGCAAAGGGATCGTAATTTCATAATCACAAAGACGAGTAAAATATCACTGCTATTTTTTCATTATTATTTTGTCAATGTTCGTTTTTATTATAGTTTGAATTTGTAATTGAGTCGCGATAATAACAACCTAAAATCAATGTTTGTCCAACGTCAGTCTGCTTAAGTTGTTTCAACGTATAATAATTAACGTAAATGCAATGTTGGATAAAGGTTGTTATTGTGTCACGTTAATAACAACCTAAATTCAAGGTTGATCCTATGTCAATTTTAACGTTGTTTCAAGTATAATAATTAACATAAATGCAATGTTGGATAAAGGTCGCTATTACATCACGACAATAACAACCTAAAATCAATGTTGATCCAACATCAGTCTGCTAAAGTTGTTTCAACGAATAATAGTTAGTGTAAATGCAATGTTGGATAAAATTTAAAGGAGTAATAATGGGTGGTTGAAAAATGTAGCTTTTTATGAAGAAAGCATTTGATAAAAAGCAGACTCCCAATAACCCTTCGTGGAAAGTCTGGCATGACCAATTATTTTATTGATTAGGGCCATTATGTTTTTTGTTAACGTAATGCTGATTTAAACTGTTTTAAAGCTAAAATTTTAATCCTGCGCAGGGCACTTCGTAGGATGCTTTTGATCATCACCATCATTATAACAAATAGGTTATAGGATAAAATTTAAACTTTTTTTTTGGGGGGGGACAAACCAAAGTATGGCCCTTTTTTTTAAAGGTAAAATATGTAAGAGGTGAAGCATATCAGAAAGGTGCTCCTTTAGTGACTCAAAATGCAAGTGTATGACAAGATTTGTGAAAATTCGGAACTTTTTGACTTGAAACAATTGTTTATTTTTTATTTTTTGGGGCTCTTCAAATGGTATTTTCTCAACTATCTTAGAATCAGATTAAAATATTTATGCGGAGAATTTGTACTGGTATGAACTTCGTAAGCAGTCAATATTTTCAGGAACTATATATAATCATTAATATTTTGGTGACCAAACCTAAATTTTACATGTAGGCCCTACCTCTATGGCGTCTTATGGAATAATAACAATACCAACTTGTTTAACTTTGATCAAGCTTTCAGCTGCCTGCATCATTTGCATCTATGATTTGTAAAGCTACAAGGGCCTATAGACAATGTATAAAATATTGCAGCTTATCAATTCATATTGTTCTTATTATATATTACAGATTTATGCAAAGTGTCTTCAACAAAAGTTGATTACTTCACATACAAGAAAACCACCTCCCTTGGAGTACCAGAATGAACTTATGACAGAAAATCCGCAAAGCACCTACAAATCATACTACAGTGATCGTCCAGTCTATGAACTGCTGTGGCCGACTCAAGCAAAATTGACTTCAACAAAAATCTCCACAAATATACAAAAGAGATGATTCCATGTGCCTGTTTGTGCATTAATTTACTTGTGAACGGCATGTACCAATAGTCGTAGTCCCCCACCATACCAACAGTGGATGGAACAATTACTAATTCTCAACATTGACTTAATGCACGTGGTCCCATCGGGTCCAAATGGGATCCTAAAAATGTGGTTCGTTTGGGACCCAATGAGATCACGTTGTTAGAATTTCAGCATTACAATATTTCCATTTGCAGATTGAACACATACTCACAAGGTTGTTTCTACTAACATGACAACGTCAACAAATAGTAAACGTAGAAATTTGACGATAAAACAACGTATAGATGCTAACATTGAAACATTTTTACGTTATTTCAATATGCAAATCCAATCATTATTCAACATTATTTTGACGTAGATATTCAACGTTAAAACAACAAATGCTGACATTGATTCATTGTAGTGATTTCCGCGTTGTTTCTACGTCAGCATTTCAACGTTATTTCAATTTGCTAATCTAATCATTATTCATCGTTAGTCCAACGTCGAAATCTGACGTTGTTTCAACGTCATTTCAACGTATTTTGCCCGCTTGGAAAGGTCTTCAACAAGTTAACAAACGCTTAACAATGTGTGAACCCATTTGAACTTGCATTCCATTTCAAACCGGAAGTTTATGTTTATTTTTTGGAAAATCATAACTCCTGAACCAAGCATTGGATTTTTAGAATGTATAAATCGTCGTAATTTTCTTCAAAAACTTAACAAACACTACACAAAGTGTGACCCATTTGACCCTGACTCCTAGTTCAAACCGGATGTTGAAGTTTTATATTGGAAAAAATCCAACTCCTGCACCAGACATTTGATTGATGAGGTAAAATGTCCTCACCAATTCATTCAATCAAATTTGATATAAAATCACTCGCGAACACCTTGTTTTTGTGATGTCCCATATTTAGGTGTTTGTGCAATATGTGCACAAACACCTCCTGTTTTTGTTCTGTTTTTTCTTCTTCTTTTTTTTCTTCTTCCACGGAGCTCTTGTCTACAGCATAACTCAAGATTGCAATTGAAATGAACTTTGAAACTCATCAGACAATTGAACCTCAACATCAAGATGACACAAACTTGATGAACTCAAGATTGCAATTGAACTGAACCTAAAAACTCATCAGAAAATTGAACCTCAACATCAAGACGACACAAACCTGATGGCGTAATGATGACAGCATATGGTGTCGAATTAGAAGTTTTTCAAAGTAAAAAAATGACCATTTACTATTTGCTGTATTTCAGTAATTTGAAAGCTATGATGCTTAAGGCATCTGATAGATCAAGACTGGGGCAACATCTGACTATGACTTTCGGTTCAAACTGAAAGTTGAAATTTAATATTTGAAAGATTCATAACCCTCAAAGACCTACTTGAACGAAATTGGGAACAAGTGATCTTTGCTGAAATTCATTTAAAATGTTTTCAATCAACAAGGAAATTGAATTCACATGAGATTTAACCGATTTTAATTGTGTAAAAAACAATCATTTTGAATACCCTTCTCCGGTGCTTTTCAGAAAGTATCGCGAAAAGCCCTGATTCGTCATCACTAAGGTAACGTCATATGTGGGAGCTCCGATGTGTACATCGCTTTGTTGCAGCATGGAGGTATAACAAAGCAACATTCCACACATGACGTCAAATTATTGACATTTTGACGCACACTGTCAACGGCAGAAGTGTTTCTATAGTTTTTTAAAACCTTGAGGTGCAGGCCTAATTTTGTTTTTGATAATTACGGAAAAGGAGTTTACAAATATCAAAATAACATCTAAATGACAAACAAACATATAATAAACAAGTTTAAATAGCATTCCTGTTAAAAAAAAATCGCTCAAGTAGCTGTTTAACCACAAATTGTTTTTTCACGATCTACACATCATCGGTAAGGTCTTCAAAAACTTAACAAATGCTAAACGGAAGTTAAAGTTTAATATTGGAAAAAATGTGAACTCCTAAACCACACATTGGATTGATAAGGTAAAATGTTGTCAACAATTCATTTAATCATCATTTGATGACATCAATCACGAACAGCTTGTTTTTGTAGTTAACAAGAACTGAATTTCTAGTTTAATATTAGGCGATAGAGGTAGAATGATTCCCTCAATTCTTTTCCCCTTCTCTCTTTCTTTAGTTCTTCTTCTTTTTTAAACTTTCTTCTTTTTTCTTCCTATTTTTCCTTTCTTTTCCTCCCTTCAAGATATATTAGCTCAGGATGAGGTGTGTGCATTAAAAGGTGAAATCGATATTTGCCATGTTCACAGTATTTAACTTACAAGGGTTGACCAGTCACTTAGTTGAAATGAATAAAGCAAAACATATGTCACTTATTTTTGTCCAAGTTAAAAAAGGAATCTAGTATGAGTAGGACTGAAGCTGAGGGATATTCTTTTTCAAAATTTTGCCGAAGTTTTAACAGTACATAGGCGCAACCCTCTTGAATTGAAGGGCCCCCTCGCATATCAAATTCTATTGAAATACAATACATTTTTTCATGAGTTCTCGGTCTCGCTCTCTTTAAGAATACCAACTTTCTCAAAATACTCCATAGATTAGTCAATAGTCCTGATATTTCATTTTATCGAGTAAACGATCAAAAATTCCTCTCTTGTAGTATTCCAGTCTATTTATTTCCCAAATGGCTCTACACTGTTAAGTGTTGTGTGTGATTAGGATTCATATGAACAGTCTGTGACCTGTGAACTTATTATGATATGGAAATGAAAGATCCAAGACGACCAATGAACATTAATATGATTGTTTTGGATTGTTTACAAAGTTGACCAATAAGAATTAGTCTTGTAACTGAGCGGCTGCTAGTTTAGTAGGAGCAAATTTATTGTCACTTTGCCACAGCTTATGTTTGCAAAAACCTTTCAGGAAATTTTGGTCTTGATTTTTTGGTTCTAGGTTAACGATAGAAGTAATTTAATGTTGATTTTTTTCAACATAGAGCTTACATTGTTATTAGTTGTACATTCATAAATACCCCAGACAGTTTCGCTATTCCTATTGGTAGAGAGCACGTGGGGGTGTTTAAACGGCTGATAAAGACATAGCTGGAGCTGTTTAAAACCGGCTGGCTTCGCGTGTTGGGCGCACAAGCTCATTTACGCCAATTTACTTACACGGAACGCAATATATAGTTATTAGTATCCGCCCGTAATCTATTTGTACACGCGCGTACACACAACCAAACGCGCACAAAACAAAATTTTACAAAAGTTTTTGAAAACGTGGAAAAATTGGAAAATTCGCTAAACAAACAGATTGTCACAGATTGTTTATAGGCCTACTTGTAATTTTGTTTTCGCTTTTTAACAAAAGGGCATTTATCAATGGGAATAAAAGAGTAGGGACCCTTCTTAAACAACCGTTTAAAACCGTGCAGGGTCGTGGCCGTGCGATAAAGGCCCCCCATTGCAATTCTTTCGGCAAAGAGAAAAGAGAAGAAAAAAAAGACAACAAAAACAAACAAAGAAACAAACTGATTGTCACAAATTTGTTCCAGTTTCCAAATATGTGTGCATCTATTGTCCAATTTAGCAATCGCGTAACACCCCCGTCTTACTCAAAATGGTTAATGGAAATAAGTTCTAGCCAATCACGCGCAGTTAATTTGCGGGAAGTATTGCACAACTTGTCGTACCACCTAGGCGCGGCCTGCATGACTGCGACGTCACAGCTCTTATGTTATCATTGTTAATGTAGCCATGGTCATTGTTGGTAACCCAAATTTCAAGGATTTAGGGAATGTGCTAATGTGTTTTATTGTGAGTGAGGGAATGTGAAAGTGACTGCTGATGAAATCAGTAAAAACTTAGGCAGAAGAAAAATTGCTCGTCTGAGAGAGGGCAGAGTTTGGAGAGAGAGAACTGAGGCCCGATGTGAGTGTGTGCTAGTGCAGACCAGTAGCAACTAGGCTATCCTCGGGTAAAATAAACCATACCCATGGTTTACAATATTTGGCAAATAGCAGTGCCAAATATTAGTACGGCGGTAATTCTTACCGGTCCGTGTCCAACCATTTGCAACACTCAGCCTCCAGAGAGTTTGGATCATCTCCAGTTAATGGCCGTAAGTTTACTATTAGTGTTATTATTAATGTTTAGAGTAAATAAATGTTTATCGAAGATTCTGGTTTCCGTAAATCAAAAGTATCTAGAAATGTGGAATTTAAAATAATCGCTAAGTGCCTCATTATGGAACTATAATATTTACCAAAGATTAGAGTAATGTTTCAAGCAAACCGATTCAACGTAATAATTCTGGGAAAAGTTAAAGTTATATGTACACGTATATTGCATACTTTTGGTTATTATTTCATATGTTCAGATGGCCGTAGAGACCGGGTAACCGCCCCAGAGACAACCCGCTGAAGTGCACCGGGAGAACTGGGTGCGTGTGAGACAGCCTTGGTGGCAACCCAAATGGTGGAACCGGGCAGTCTGTGTGACAACCCTGTTCCTTGGCCCCGTGTGAAGTCGGCACAAAGCAAGAAGCCCCTGAATGCCCGTGAAAGTTGAGACCTCCAAAGTGTAGAGGGAAGTTTACTTAATATTGTTGTTACCTTGATAGTATTAGCTATCATCGGATTGCAGATTGAACTGAATGCGAAACGACATAGAAGGATAATTGAATTGTATTTACAAACACTTAATTTAAAGCTTATGGAATAATATTACTTTGACTTTATTTTCAGTGAGTGAATAATCGTTATAGAAAAGGTTGAATTGAGATTCGGATTGAATTTGAAAACGATCCAAACAATAATTGGAGTGAACAAATATTTCCAGCTATAATAAAGTAATCAATGTTGATGTACTCCCAGTGATGGAATTATAGAAGTTGGTAAATACCCAACTAAATCCTGTACAATTAAAGACGTATGTAATGTAATTAATTGTTGTAAATATTAAATTGAAGATTGTTGTTGTGCGTGTCAAAATTCAACTGTGTCTCCTTTGCAAGATCATTTTGTCATGTGGAATCTTAGTCACCATATTTTAGTATATTAGCCGCAAGCAAATAGGGAAAGTGGTGACACTGATAGGCTTTACATATTAAAAGCTTAGGCCTAATATAATCGTAAATAAATAAACAAATAACCAAATAAAGGCAAAGGGTGCAAGTAATTAATCAAGCATGTTTCGCCAGCGTACAACACAGCCTTGCTTTAAAAATGGTACTGTCAATCCAAAGTGGAGAACTGTACTTTTGAAAGTAACAATTTAGCCTTTTATTTTACAAGGATGGGGTAGCCAGCAAAATAGCTTGGTGGTGGTAACGTTTAAATATGAATTTGTTCAGAATTGCATAAAGAGTGCCAAATACTGTTAATTACAACCTAGACACTGTATTTTGGATACTGACTGACTTCAGAGAGTGCAGGGTATTTGTAACTTAAGGGGGTTCACCTCTGTGTAGTTGCGATTTGGCTTTATACTATTGAGTGGTGCTTTTAGACAGTGGCCCTTTTTGGGGAGCTAATATTTGATAGTTGTCTTTGTAACATACCATTGAACCTTTATTGACCAATTTGATACATAATTGTGCGGAACACATTAGGCACATGCCTAAATTGAAGTGAATGTGAATTACAATAGCTAATCTCAACCTGTGTTTTTTATGACCAGTGTATTACTTGTGTAAATGATTGTTTTGATGTGAGACATTTTGGAAAAATAAACCTTTGAATAGAAGGATTATTTACCGGAATGGACATTTCCTATGGTATTCGTTGAATCCTTTAATTGGACAGGTTACTTAGTTCAGACAAGTACCATTTGTTTTGGAGATTTCATGAACAATAGTCCCTTCATGAGTTCAAAGGGCAACTTTTAACTGTACCCTTGTTCATGCCAACTTGGGAAAATTCAAATGTTTATTATGTCATATTAAATTAAAATATTTACTTTATGCGCTCTTCCGTACCGTTGTGGCTATGTTTGTCCCCTTGTGTGTTCCAACTCGGGGACAAATTCTAACTAAAACACTATGTACTTTATGGTTCCGTTGGGGCTTAAGTCTTATCCCCTCAGACTTTCACTTATTCGGGAAGAATTACAAGTGTTATGTTTAACTTTAAGTTGATACACTTGTTTGTTGCTGTACAGTGGTTTTAAATGCACTTTTGAGGTCCGGTAGTTTACATGTAATTGGGTCCCGGAGTGCCGGTGTTACTCTGTGTGTCATGTATTGTTGTGTTGGTATAGTTTTTCATGTGGGTATGGATCAATGGAGTCCAGATATATATAAATGTACATGATTGGGCGATGTGCCCTTATTGGTGTGGCTACAATTTGTGTTGGTGGACGCGGTAGACCTTTAAGTGTTTGGTGGATGCGGTAGTCCTGTAAGTGTTTTGGCACGAAGGTAGTCCTAACAATTTATGTCATGCGTGACTTTAGTCCATTAAGCACATTTGACTGAGCGCCTGACAGCAGCCACTCAAATCAGCTCTGTATTTGTTTGCTAATTTCTTAGTATATTGCTCATTTTGTGTTATTATTCTTATACAACTGGATTTGTTACTGCACCTGGAATCTACATGACTTTTTTCTGTGTATCCTGGAGTCATCTGAGTTGTGAAAATAGTGATTTTCTGTTGGAATTTTTCACTGTCTCAGTTGAAAATTCTGGTGTACAAAGCTAACACACACTTTGGTGGCTGCATGCTGTGCAGTCAGCCACCTTGTCCATGGACATTGTTCGCCCATCTGGGGACAATGGAGGTAAGTATCCTTTTTATTCTCTCCCTGCTTGCTAGACCATTGTACTGTACTGACTCATCTGTGGTCAGCTTTGTTCCATCATCATCAATTGTGCTTGGTGCTTGCAATCTGCCAAAGACACAGCTAGGATTCATTCAGCATTGAAAATATCTGAAATGCCCTGTTTCATAGTATGACAACTCCCCAACCACTTTTTATTTGGAAATTGTGATCTTCGGTGACATTGCTGTAAATCCTGGCCCTGAAGCTGAAATTAACTCAAACTCAGCAGAAGCTAGTCCAAATTCCTACTCACGTAACAAGCTTCTCAGCCCCGTCCACACGTGCTTCAACTCTGCCTTCCTGTAAATTTACATTGCAGAATCTTGGCCTTTTTGTAAATCCCAGCACTGTTTACCGACCTACACATCGTGGTAAAAAAGCTGGTCGCCGTAGAACTGTTCATAAACCCCCTATACCTGAAGTTACACTCCCACCAGTGACTCCAGCCAAATCTCAACTCAGCCTTTGTGTTCTGAACACACAGTCCCTCTGTAACAAGTATGACGATTTTGCTGATTTTGTTCTGCAAAAAGATCTGGACCTTGTTGCCGATTCAGAAACATGGCTGAGACCAGATGACAACTTAACATGTCGTCAGTGTACCCCTGCTGGCTACTACTTTCATCACATCCTAAGACTCACAAGACCGGTGGAGGAGTTGCAATACTGTACAGATCTACTTTATTTGTCTCTGTGAAAAGTAATGACGTCCAATACACAACTTTTGAATCTCTTCACGCTGAGGTTTCCGGAAACTCTCAATCTGTTCGCCTTGTCATTGTATACAGACCTGAAAGAGATTCCAACGGCCAACATGTGACTTTCTCAAGTTTTCTTAGGGACTTTGAGAATTTTATTTTGGAATATCTCCTTCATCCATCAGAAATCATCATCACCGGTGACTTTAACAGTCATGCTGATGACATCCACAACACCAATGCAAACCAGTTTAAGCATCTACTTCAGGCTTTCGGTCTTACCCAGCATATCAAGGAGCCGACTCATCGTCTCGGTCATTGCCTGGATCTTGTCATAACTCATGACATCACCCCACCTATTGTCTCAAACTTTGTTATTCTACCTGGATTCTCAGACCATTGTGCAGTCATGTGTAACTTGAGTCTGTGCAAGCCCAAAGTCCCAACCGTCACTATAAAGAGCCGACAGTGGAAACATGTGAATTCTCCTGAAGTGTTCCGCGACATAGGAACTCATTAAGCAAAGCTGGAAATTGATCACGACTGCTTGGATTCCTATATGAGAGTACTGTCAGTGACATCTTGGATAAATACGCACCTTGGAAAACAAGATCAGTCAAGGTCTGAACTGAAGTTTCCTGGTTCAATGATGATATTCATACAGCAAGAAAGATCTGTCATCATTTTGAGTGGAAATGGCGGAAAAATGGCAAATTGGAAATACAACGACGAGAATATCGCAACCAATGTAAAGTAGTCAGGAATTTGATCAACCAGGCAAAGATGGTTACACCCCTATGTTCTGACACCCCTATGTTCCGACAACCCTGGTGTATTTTCCTATTCCTAACCCTAACCCTAACCCTAACCCTAACCCTAACCCTAACCCTAACCCTAACCCTATGTAAATCATGAGGGGGTTGTCGGAACATAGGGGTGGCGGAACATATGGGTTTCAGAATATAGAGCAGTCCCCGTATAAGATCCCATTATTCATCCCAAGTACAAGAATCCTCAGGAGATCAAAAGAAGCTCTTCAAGATAATTGGTAAGTTGTTGCTCAAACCCAAAACCCCCGTCCTTCCATCCACTTGCAAACTTGGCAAATGAATTCCAGAGAGTCTTTGTCACCAAGATTTCAGACATCCGCTCATCATTTTCATCAGTCCCTTACATACAACGTACCGCAGACATTGCCACATCTTCAACCAGAGTGTAGACTATCTGTGTTTGAGCCTACCACTGTTGCTGAGATACAAAGGTTAATTATGAAATCTCCTTCAAAATCCTGTGAGCTGGATCCAGTGTCAACATCCATGATGAAGCAAAACATTGATATATTTGTACCCTACATCACTAATCTTG
Organism: Plazaster borealis; assembly: GCA_021014325.1. Lineage (NCBI taxonomy): Eukaryota > Metazoa > Echinodermata > Asteroidea > Forcipulatida > Labidiasteridae > Plazaster > Plazaster borealis. The sequence continues at coordinate 16,504,227 of CM037459.1, read as the reverse complement.
TAAACGAATCTCTCAGTTCCGGTTGTTTCTCCGATAGCCTCAAAGTTTCCTACATCAGATATTCAAAAACTACAGACCGGTTGCAAACTTAAAATATCTTTAAAATAGTTATCGAACGAGTAGTTTCATCACGCATTTCTGATCACATTCATAATTTCAACCTGTCCGACGTGTTCCAGTCAGCATACAAGCCTTTCCATGGGACAGAAGCTGCACTAGTTCGTGTGAGCAACGATATTCTTTCTGCAATGGACAATGGTAACCTAACAGCACTAGTCCTGCTAGACTTGAGTGCTGCCTTTGACACTGTTGATCACAACATCCTTCTCTCTCGGCTCCAGAATCACCTTGGCATAGAGGACACAGCCCTAGCATGGTGCAAATCGTATCTCTACAATAGAACTCAGCATGTATGTATTGGCACCGCGATACCAGACCCTGTTGTTTTGAACTACTCTGTGCCACAGGGGTCGGTACTGGGCCCGCAGTGGTTTATGCTGTACACTTTACCGATTCGTGACATCATCCTGAAATTTAATCTGAATTACCATGTGTACGCAGACGACACTCAGCTATACATCACGTTTAAATCTTCTCAAAAAAATGCCAATGCATCTATCGCAAGACTTGAGAGAAATGCATCCAAGATATGCGATGTTGGACACAACAAAACTTCCTGAAGTTAAATGATGATAAGACAGAGTTCCTTCTATTTGGGTCACGTCAACAGTTAACAAAGGTTTCAGTGCCATACATTTCCATCGGTGATGCTCGGATAGCTCCCTCGCTGCAAGCTCGGAACTTAGGGGTTATTTTTGATTCATCGATGACACTTCAACCACACATCAACAACATCGTTCGTCTGTCATCATATCACATCAGGAATATTGGTAAGATTGGGAAGTACTTGGACAAAAGTGCCACTGAAAGTGAAAAGGTCATTCATGCATTTGTTACTTCTCGTCTTGACAACGGCAATGCTCTTCTCTACAGTCTTCCTAACAACCAGATTTCCCGTCTTCAACGCCTCCAAAACACCGCTGCCCGCATTGTGACACTGTCTAGAAAATCCTGTTCTATCACCCCCATTCTGAAACAACTACACTGGCTCCCTATCTCTCAATGAATCATCTTCAAGCTGATGCTCATTGTCCACAAAGCACGTAATGGCAAGGCTCCCCACTATATTTCTGAACTACTTCAAGTTTACACTCCATCAAGGAATCTTCGATCAAGTTCCATGCTTCTCCTCATTGAACCCAAGTCTCGACACCCATGGGGTGACAGGTCTTTTTCTTCAGCTGCGCCACGCATCTGGAACTCTCTACCACTTAATCTTAGATCTTGTCTTTGTACCACAAAATTCAAATCTCTTCTCAAAACTTATCTTATGTCACAGGTTTTCAAGGACTAATTTTGTTGTGTCTGTTTTTCTTTGTTTTGTTTTGTTTTGTTTTTGGTTTTTACTGCGCCTTGAACACCCAGCAGGGTGGATATGTGCGTATTACAAGTCTTATTATTATTATTATTATTACTAGCGGGAAACGCTAGAGTTCCGCGCTGTTCCGATTTCACAAAGCACTAAGATTGATCTTAACTTTGTATCAATCTTAATTGCTAAGCAAAGTGTGATGTCACATTACAAATTACCCTGTCCCTGTTTGTACCCCGTTTCGTTTATTTTTTTCCTGTTCAGTTTATTATTTTCCTGTCCCGTATCATTTATTAGTCCCTTTTATTTTTTCCTTTCCCGTATTATTTCCACAGCCCCGTTAATTTGTTCCGTCCTGTTCATTATTTTCTCGCTGTTTTTTCCCGTTTTGTTTTATTTGTCAATCAAATTAATTTTGTCCCCGTCCCGTTCATTATCCCCCGTTTGCGCACTTGTACGCGTTTTTGCAATGTTCTTTGCAAATTCCTGAACTGTGGGTCCTGCTAGAGTAAGCACACCCAAATACCTGCTACACATAACAATGAGCACTGTTGATGATCTGATCATAGTTCAAGGGGGTGCTGCGTTACACAATGAATAAGAAAAAGAATAAGCCAATAAGCCAAAGACTTTTAGAAATTTAAAACCCATCTAATTAAATGTGCTAGCGTAATAATAAAATACAGTTTGAAATTGAAATATTGTGTTTGTGTTCTATCTCCTTAAACGTGTAAGCGTAATTTTTTAAGGTGTGTTTTATTCAGTTTGTCATATTCCTAGCATTTCTAAGGCGTGTTTTATTCAGTTTGTCATAATTTGCTTCCTGGCATTTCCTAATTACAAAGAAAGTCATGTGTAGGGGGAGGGGGATAACAAAAGAGGTGTAGATGCCGCGAGGTTTAAAATAAAAATTAACGTCCCCATGCGTAAACTTTTAAGGCGTGTTTTATTCAGTTTGTCATTATTTGCTTGAGGATGGATGCATGTCCTGAAAAAAATTGAGCTACGTGTTGGGGGAGGGGATGCCCTCGTCCCTCCGTAAAAAATAAAAGGTGTTGTTCCCCCATCCCCCTGCCCCTTCCTCTCCCCGTCCCACGTGCTCTAAACCGCGCCTCCGTGCCTGCCTCCGTTCCCCGTGATCCCGTGCGTTGGCATTGTTCTTTGCTTGCACTGTATGCGTGCGCGGCCCATGGCAACAGTTCTTTGCTTGCACTGTATGCGCGCACGGCCCGTAGCAACAGTGAAAACGGCGCGCAAAAACCCATACATTTTGGTGGTTTTTTGCCCATAAATCTGTCAATTCTGAACGGATTTTGTTCAAAAATAGATGAGTGTCTGGACGAAGTCAACTCCTTTCTTCCATGTAAATTTGGCGAGGTTTGATGCGGTATCCAGGGAGGAGATCCAATAACATACACACACACACACAGACACGATTCGGCTATTTATAAAGAGATTATTATCTGTTGATGTGTTTAGCCGGTTTATTGCCCTATTGGCTCCTTGCCTGCTATTAAATCTGCTAAAGAAATATTTTACAATTTTGTGTTTGCAAACAAATCCAGCTTTTAAGCTGTGGCAAAAATCAAGTTGCTTTTGATTCGTTGTCAATAATATGTCCAAGTATAAACAAAACAAATAGTAAAGCATAATTCGGATTCCCTTTATCACAAAAATCTCTGTACATATTTACAATAAAATATTATTTTATTTTAGAGTTCAAGATGCCACCCACAACTAAAAATAGTGTCAACAGGTGTTCATCCATCCACCAAGCCGTATTGCTCAAGAGATTAAATACCCAGCTCAAGCCAAAGTAATGCTTCAGCCACTTAATAAAACCAAGTAATAATGGTACACTTTCAGCTGAACATTGCAGTTCACTGTAGTTATTTAGTTGTTTGGAGTGCTTTGATAAACTTTTAGTTTACTAACACCTACATGTAACTCTTTTAGAGTGTAACTCTAAAAGAGTAGGAGTTTGAAACACCATAGGTTAGTTCACATTGTTTTAGTTGACACTGGGTTCGTAAAAGTCGGTCAACTTGGGTTTGTTCTTCAATTTCAGGTTAGGTTGAATTGTTCACCGATAACGACGCATAGTCAATGATGTGAACAATTTGTTTCACCGCAGCTTTATTGTGATAGGCGCTCATTAATTTGGTCTTTTTATTTGGTGTGTTCACATTCCCACTCGAGTGAGGTCTTTTGGGCAAAGCCATGGATGTGGCTTTCAGCTTCAATTTTAGCCATGTGGTCCGGTCTAAACATTGAAAATAAGTAATTGCTTGCTCCCAGCTAAGGATAATGTGTTGACTAAAGGCGCCTCAACTCATAACAGCAATACTCAACATTTTTAAGGTAAACATGATTTTTTAAGAAAGATTTTGTATGCCCCAAAGACATCTAAGACAACAGCCACCAAAATAGCTAAAGATGTTCATTTTCATGCTCTTGTGTTGCTGTGGTGCTTTTTACGGTTACTGGAGGTGGCACCACTAGGGGCACGGATTTGTTGGGGGTGTGGCCTGTGACCACCTTTGCAAATCAATTTCTTGGGTGCTACTTTAATCTTCTCTGGGTTGAAGTCTTTGTTCATGTTGGACCAAATTTTTGAGCGGTCTGCTTTTAGAATGTTGTTGTTGTACCCAACATATCTACCTATTGCTATAGGTTCATATAACCAGAGCTGCCATAAATTTTTTGCCAGGATATACCTCGATGACTTGAGGCCAATTTAACGAGCTGCGGTTGAAGATTGAGCTACTTGTGAGGCTGTTTTGTCTGTGAGTGGTGTTGATTCATTTTGTGAGATTTTTCTTTACCTTTGAGGGCATTTTTATAAGTTGAGAACGTGAGTTGTTTTTGAAAGACCTATCTTTTCACTCCTTCAGTTTCATTGATGCATTCTTTGGCTTTGAGAATTGAACAACTTAGCCATACTGCTATGACTTTTTCCACGGGTTCACCATTAACTTTGTCTTTGAATTTACATTTTTATTTTTCAGGTCAAACAATGGGTGACTTTTAGGGTAGTTCCAAATGTTTTTAAATTTCTTCACATCTTTAGCCATGTCTTCGTAGATACAAAGAGTTTCGACTTTGACAACTAGATTGTCTGTGTCGGTGAATATTACACTTAGGACCTTATTTCGTTTTGAGAAAATCATAGTGAAATGCATGCACGACTACTTTTGATAAGTCAGGATACTGAAACCAATGTACAAAGGTTTATCTAATTAAAGCAGGTACAAAGTTATGTACAGCCACTATGTTGTTTTGAAATAGGTTTACTTTTGCATAAGAGGGCTTCCCAATTAATTTTTTGAGTCTGGGTTCTTCATCTCCAAGTATAATTTTAATGTTGACTTGGTTTTGTTTGTTTTCCATGGTTTTACAAAAGACTGAATTATTATGACTTATGACTGGCCCCTCAATTAGCTTTAAAGTACAGGTTGGTATGGAGCTTCATATTTGTTACAATGTGCATTTAATGTTACTAGACCCAAAGGCGAGGTGTGTCTTTTGCTGCACATGTTGTTTAACCACTTCACATCGAAAGACGTGTTTTTCAACAAAATTGTTTTTGACTGACTTACGGCGGACGGTTTATTACGACCGAAAACAAATTCAGAGTGTCCTTAATTTTTTGCTGACTGACGGAAATATCCACTCGGATTTTCCAGTGTGTAGCGTGCCATGTAATATCCCTTTTTCAGGGATAAGTAGCCCCTTTTACACTCATTCTAGTCTTAGTGGGTATCCACAAGGAATAACGGGCGGCCCTTTTACACTTGAATCGCCTTACCCCTGATCTACCCTGGCAAATGGGTCTACCCCGGGGAATAGCCCCCCTGGGAGTAAGTGGTAAAACCTGGGGTATTCCTAATCCCCCATGGAATAACTGTGAGAAAGGACAAGTGAGAAATGAAAGCGGGTTTTGCCTACCCTAGTTTACTGGTGGACAGTGAAATGTGCAAAAGATAAATGGCCGAGGTTAAGAAACGCACGCTAAATAAATTGTGGGGTCTGCGTTACAGCTATTTGTTCTACAGACTTGTATTGAAGTCTTTGTTGTATTTTATACAAATCGAATATCAACTGAAACATTTCTCATGTTATATTTTGAAAGAATTTCCCTCCTCACAGTAGTGTGGGAAGGGTCTACGAGTGATACTTACCCAAATAGCACTACTAATGCATATTTAATAGCCGAAGGGCAATTTCGCTAAAAGTATTACAACCATTGGTGGCGCCCTCTTGGGCCTACCCATCATGCTACGCACTGGCTCCGCCATGTTACTTCCTCTTTTTTTTAGGCCCAAGGGGTAGCCTATTAGGGCGAGCCAAGAGGGGAGGAGGGTGGGATGCTATTTGGGTCAGTATCACTCGTAGACCCTTCCCACACTACTGTGGGGAGGGAGTCTACTTTGTTCACTTACCCAAATAGCACTACTATTGAATAGACTAGCACCGAAAAGTCTGGTGGCTGGGTAGGCGAGACGCCTGAACAACAGAGATGAGTATAGCTACTGACAAATTTCTGTTTTTAAAATTTTTGTTTTTAAATATAAATGTTACCATATTGTGCCAACTTAGTGTTGCGATGCCGGGAAGAACCACTTGGTTGGGTAGAACTCTTTGGAGCAGGAGGAGCAGACGAGAGGACTGTCCTTCCCATTCTGTTCCCAGTCTGGAGTACATTGCGAAGGTAGCAAGAAGTGAAAGTCGAGGCCGACTTCCAGCAGGCTGCCTGAGTGATATCCGTCAGGGGGACTCCCCTGAAGAGTGCCCATGAAGTAGCTACAGCCCTGATGTCATGAGCCCGTATATGGGCCTTGGCGTTAGAGTCGGCTTTGGGCGTTAGCGAATTTGATTGCTGAAGCGATCCATTGCGCAACAGTGTCCCTGGACGCTGGTCCATGGGGGGTCACTGTTGTAATGAATTACTGAAGGCAGTCCCCCTTCAGCGGCTTAGTACGTGCCAGATACCATTTAAGGGATCGCACAGGGCACCAAAGTTTGTCCGAGGGAAGAGATGAGAACGACCCAATCTCCGGGATGAAGATATTCGGGGGACTAAATTCTGGAGTCTGATTCTTTGTCAAGAAGGTCGTCCTTGGGACCAGGCGGACTCCGCCGGGTTCCCAATGTATGTGTCGGTGAGCTAGCGTAAGTGCATGGCCTAGCTGTTGCAAGCAGAAATGCCAGTTTAATGTATAGGTGTAGGAGGGAGCCTGGCCCGCCGGTTCATACGGTGCTCCTCATAAGAGCCCCAAGACTTGTTTCAGGTCCCAGGAGGGGACTAACTTACGAACCGGGGTCTTTCATTGAACATCCCTTGTAGGAGATGCGAGATTGCCTGGTTAGATGAGATAAAGGTCCCATCAGAAAATCCCTCCTGAATCACTCCTATGGCCGACCTGTAGTTTTTTACTGTTCCTATTGCTAGGTTCATCCTGAATAGGTATAGGAGGAATTCCGTGACATCTGCTAGTGAAGCTGAGAGCGGATCCAGCGCCCGTTCGTCGCACCACCTAAAGTCAAATCCTACTGTCATACACCCTTCTTGTTGACAGTCGGTGTCCCTTTTTCGGCCAATGTTGCAGCGTCTTCTAAAAGGCTGCTAAGCGGAAGGTATGCTTGACAGTGGCCAGCACGCTATCGTTCGTCCAACCTTCCAGCTGCTTGGCGAGGCACCATGGAGGCTCCCCAGCCCTCGTTGGAGGCGTCGATGGAAACAGTGACCTGTGGGTCTGACCGAGGGAACCTCATGCCGCACTGAATCAGCAAAGTTTCTGATCAGCAGAGTGTGGGTTCGAATCCCAGTCATGACACTTGTGTCCTTAAGCAAGACACTTAACCACATGCTTCGTCCTTCAAATGGGACGTTAAGCCGTAGGTCCCGTGTGTTGTGTAATGCACGTAAAAGAACCCAGTGCATTTATCGAAAAGCGAAGGGGTTCGCCCCGGTGTTCCTGGTTTGATCGGCAGCATATTGCGCCACAGCACCTTGTAAACCATTACATGGTGCTATGTAAAGGACTTGGTCTCATACTTCAAAAACGTAGCTCCACAATACCTTGCAGGAAAATAATGAACGCTAAAAGCGCCTTGAGCGTCACTGAGTGACGGATATGTGCACTATTATTATTATTATATTATTATTATTATTATTATTATTATTCTGTGATTAAATCTGTCTTTGGTCTGTAGTGCGCTAGGAGGTGCAATTGAAGAGGGCGCATTCTTAGTCGGCACCACGGCACAAGGTCCACTAGACTTGCCATGAACCCTAGTAACTTCAGCCAGGCGCGCCCTGGCGCGTCGACACAGTGACGTAGGTTGGTAACATGGTCCCATGTGGGAACTGCTATGTCCCTGCGCAAGTCGATTTCCGCTCCCAGAGAGGTTGGTGTCTGGGATGGGTTGAGGTGGGACTTTGACTCGTTGCAGCGCCTTTTGTTGTTTTCTTTTCCACCGGTTTAGGTTTGGCGGACGCTGATGATTTCCTGAGGCTCAGTTTATTGGCTGTATCGATCCGCTTGAACCTCTTGAAAATTTCCGTTTAAGAGGTCTTTCCCCAGGAGGGTAAGGTCTTCTAATTTCTTCTTTGCCTCCTTGTAGGGGATGGACAAAGTATCCAGGATGTTGGTTCTGCGAGACTTGGGTGAGATGAGAGTTATTCTCGTAAACTGGTCCAAGGAGAAACGAAGCCCTTCATCCAAGCATCTGAATGCTACTGCTAGCATATCAGCTGGGATGGATGAGTCTTCTTTACAGGCGCAGACAATGTACTCGGAGAGTAGAAGTAAGAATGCGCTTGTTTTTGTGCCAAATCTGGCAGCTTCATCAACTTTCTTCAAGACATCTTTCATTTTAGCTTTTGTCTTATCAGTGAAGATGGCCTTGGTCGCGGCTTTACCGCTTTCTCCGATTAGCTTGTCCTTGGCCGTTCCTGGTGTAAGCAGAACTGTCAGGAAGTCCTCACAGTCCTTCTCCGGGAAACGGAAGTAGGCTGATGCCCGCTGTGGATACGGGGTCTATTTCTTTGTGGTTGCAATGCACTGGAAATGGTCTACGCATAGGCTGTCCATCGGCATGGTAGGAAATGTTGGGGGGGCGGGACTCTTCCGTACCAGTCCGTTGTTTAACCCTTTCAGCCCCAATGGCGACTTTAGTCGACTGTGCACTATACCCTGCTTGAGCCCCAACACACAAAAAAGCACTCAAGCCTGAGCACAAAGGCCATTTGTTAAAAAGCTGTTTTGCATGTTCAGCTTCCATACCCAAGCTTACCATCATTGGAAAGAGAAAGATCGGATCTTCCCAATGGTCATTAAATATAATAGGGTTGCTATTATGCAATCACTTCAAATTGGAGTGGAAAGATCCGAAATGACAAACACCTACAGAGCGCCATATGGTTGTGTGCAGAAAAGTGTTTGGGTTTACAGAACACACTTGGGAAACAAAGTCCAAGAACTTGGACAATTATTGGCTGATTTCAATGATTTTTAAATTATATGAAAGGAAATTCAATGAGTAAGACAATTTTTATCACTTATTATGCTCTAAAATGAAATCTTCAAGGTAATAATAGAGTTTGTAAAATCGAACTTTGAACACAAGCTTCCTGTTCCTGTTCCTGTCTGAGAATGTGTGCTTCACACTTGAGTGGTCAAACAACTTGGGCCACAGCGGGTGTTTATGTCAAAAGAACTTGGGGCTGAAAGGGTTAAACGACTGGCAACTCGGCGGTTGGTCGGGTTGACTGTCATCGGCAGTTGAAGCACTCGTACCATGTCGCGTTGAAGAAGTCTCAACTGCGTTTCAAATGAAGAGAGGCTGGAGGTGTCCAGAATTTCTTCCTCACCTTAACGCCCGTCTTGTGATGGTGCGTACGAGTCGCAGTCATTTCTTTCATCCAAGGTAGGATCGCCGTGAACGGAGGTACCAAAGTTCATTGACGGATGGACCTGGTGTGGTCTGGGTTCCGGTTCTGCCCAGGTAGGATAAGACCAGGTTACGGGTTTGGGAATGTCGCCACTGGGGTGTTTGCTCTAGCGAACGCCGGAGGGGGTCCCCACTGTTGTTGCCTTGTCAGTGCAGATAATGAAGAGCTTATCTCTTGAAAAGCCTTCATGAAATCTGTTGTGGAAACGCTGTCTTTCTTCTTCTTCTTTCTCTTTGTCCCGTCACAGGGTGTTTCCCCCGAAGAGGACAAAGGAGGATTACTCGTGCATTTCTTTGTTTGAGTTAATCCGCTCTCCTCAGAAAACTTTGGAGAAAGCTTAGGTCCGATCTCGGGACTCCAGAACATCGAAGCATGACTAAGGTTGACTGGAAATCCCCTGCCTTAGGAGGGAGGAGAGACCGGTCATGCTCGGTAGGCCCACCGTGTTTCGCCCTGGTGGGTCCCGGTGGGTCTGTGCGAGATGAACGCACGATGGAGGCCAGTGAAGATTGGGCCCTGGCCCTGTTTCGTTAACAGTCACCCCGGACGGAGTCTTGGGTACAAGGCCGGGGGTGAAGAGCGAGGGGACCCCGGCAGGGGGAACCGACGCTGGCTGGCTTGGTGACGCTGATGGTCTAAAGACCGAAGGTGAGCTCGAGCGAGTATTGTCCCCTTTTTGGACCTTGCCCTTGGGACCGCTCGTGCGCTTGGTCACGCCTTTTTTCACATTTGAACCTTTGCGGTCTTTCGCCGGGGGGACCAAAGTCCCGCGGGCCGACCTATCCTCGGAGCTGTCACGGTGTCAATACCAAAGTATGTGCACCTGACACGGGTCAGCCCAAGCGCTCGGAGACTGCTCTGGATAATGGTAGTATTTCCAACAAGCTTCTGTGTAATATCTCATTTAAGAATCGCACTGTACTGAGATATTCAAGGACGTTCGGGGAGCAGTGAACGGCTGACGGCCGGTGTACTCCGCGATGCGACCTACTCTAGCGTACTACCTCCCGAGCTAGTTGAGAAGACCGAGGGAAGGGAGCGACCGACGGCTGGTATACCCCACGCTACGTCTCGCTAGGTCTCTTAGCCTACCACCGGCTAGGAAAAAACGACCGGGAGAAGGGAACGGCCGACTGCCGTTTCCTCCGCGACACTTCGCTAGACCCCTGAACGGTCGGGAAAGAACTCCCGGACACGGTACAGGTGGGGCGACTAGCTAACCAAAAACCAAACAAATCAGAAGCAAGAAAATGACTCGTAAGCAGAGTAATCTTATCCAAACTCTTTCTCTACAACACAAAACAACTCTACTATAGTAAACTTTATATAGATAGTAAGATAATAACGATTGTTACCTAGCAAATCGTACAAAATTCTCAAGAACGAGACAGAGTGTTGAAAAACATGTCTGTTCGACACCAACGCTAGAAAAAAAGAGGAAGTAAGATGGCGGAGCCAGTGCATAGCATGATGGGTAGGCCCAAGAGGGCGCCACCAACAGTTGTAATACTTTTAGCGAAATTGCCCTTCGACTATTAAATATGCAATAGTAGTGCTATTTGGAAAAGTGAACAAAGTAGACTGTAATTTTTCAAAGTAATGATTTTGTAATTGATTAAATATTGAATTGGTTTGGCCGTGGTAAAAATGGTCTCACTGAACAATATACATTGCGCTTTCATTAAAGCTATACAGCGGTGACCGTCCCTAGCCAAGAATGCAGCACGATTTGAACTAGTGTGAAACGTACGAGCAGATCCTCGTGGAATAGGGACCTACGGAATACGTGTATAGGGACAGTGTGAAAGTGCACTGGGGTAACCGTGGGATAAAAAAACTCCTGGGACCTACCAGGGTTGTATTCCCTGGGGATAATTAAGTGATGCAGTGTGAAAAGGGCTATGGTGTAACCCCTGATTCCAGACCTTTGTTCTGTTGTTGTGCAAATGAAACATATGTACAAGAATGGACAGGCTGCCACCATTGTTTGTCATTGTATTCTGCTCAAGGGGAGGTAAGTTCAAGTGTTCCGAGGTTCTACCATACCATGGCAGATTTTCGGCTGTTGCTGACTTTCGAGGTCTGAGAATCACAGTGAGTGCCTACTCATATTTTCTCACATGACATCATCAAATTTCGGAGTTTGGCCACAAAAACTGGGAAAGTATACATACTTTACCAATGGGTATGTTTCAACGAATTACTTGGGTCATTAAACTTAATGGATGAGCAGTTTTAATCTGCCTAAGCCAGTCAGCAGCCCTACTGGTTTGTGCATGATCCAATTAAGTCCACTGTTAGGAGAAGGAATTACATGTACATAGAGATAACAGGTGTTAGTTGTCAGATGAAAAGGATGTTGTATTTGAGCCTCTTTCTTTAATGGAGCTTTCCCATACTGAAAAGTCCCGAACAAATAATACCATGGGCTTAGCTTTATATTGCCCAATAATTAGCTCTCCTAGATGCCTGATTGACATACATTTACACTGAACCTTGTAAACTTTGTTTAAAATAACCAAGAAAAAATGTCCTGGTTCAAAGCTATTGGGCTTGAGGGCTTGGGTGTGGCAGTCTGGACCTGTGGCAGGGGAAGGGGTGGTTCAGGCAGCTGCTGTATTCATTTTGCATAAAGTTTAGTTATGGCACGGGAATCCTTGTATTATCTTACCGTTAGATATTTCAGATACCATTTTGTCAATCTGTTTGAGATCTTGGCTGAACACATTCTGGTTGACTGCCATATGACACTTTATGTTGTACACATGATGACGCACTTTTCTACAAATAAATATCACAATTAAAAAACTAATTAATTAACTAAACCTTTCAGTCACCCACAGATCATCAAGTAATTCAGTGGCATTCACCTTTCCATATTGTAACATCAAAGAACAACAGGGTTTAAGTTATGTGATTACGAACCCAACTCAAGACAGGGTCAGATCACAGGATTGACTGTCGGTCTTAAACAGATGATCGAAATTCATCCTTTGTTCTAATTTTTGCTAAGAGACATTTTTGATGCTCCAGCATAACAAAACAAGAAAGCAAACTGAACAACCAGCCAGAAGTAAAGGTCGAACTGGTGTCTGCGCTGAGCAAAAGTTTTATAAGGGTCAAATATGAACAAGCTGACGTAAAGACAAGGTGCCAAAAATACGTAAAATGTGTTTTCTCAATTGATATGCATTATTACATTGCATATCATCATAGTATCATTAACATCTTATGTATTCTTCGGTTTGAATGATTCCATCCTGTCCCAAATGACCTCTATCGATGGCATTCAATCTAATCAAAGAACATCACACACCATCTACATGTTACAGCACACAAATATTCTTTCATAATTTTACCCTTTTGGATAAACATTGTGCATTAATAACCAAGTTCATCCAATGGAATACTAGTGTAAAGTCCTTCTTGACATTTTCCACATGAGTCGGTGCAAAACAACCCATTTTTTTTGCACGAACATATCATAGTATCACAACACTCCATACATTTACAGCGTTTTATTTTCAATAATGCGTCAGGGGCTGGATTGTTGTCCATTTTCTCGGGAAGCAAATGTTCACACTGGGTTTTCCAACCCCCAGTCATCAGGTTGCAGCGCTACATTGCTGGTCCACACTTGTGTCTGCTGGGTCTAACGGGGGTCTACTCATGTACTGGGTCTACTGGGTCTACTGGGTGTACTGTGGGTCTACTGGGTCTACTGGTTGTACTGGTTGTACTGGGTGTACTGGGTCACCTGGGTCTACTGGGTCACCTGGGTCTACTGGGTCACCTGGGTCTACTGGGTCTAGTAGACCCCCAGTAGACCCCAAGTAAACCAAGTAGACCCAGTAGAACTCGTAGACCCCCAGTAGACCAAGTAGACTTAAAATAGACCCAGTAGACCCAGCAGACCCAGTAGACCCAGAGACTCCCAGTAGACCCAGTAGACCCAGTAGACCCAGTAGACCCAGTAGACACAGTAGACCCAGTAGACCCAGAGACACCCAGAAGACCCAGTAGACTCAGAAACCCCCAGAAGACCCAGTAGACCCAGTAGACCCAGAGACCCCCAGAAGACCCAGTAGACCCAGAGACTCCCAGTAGACCCAGTAGACCCAGTAGACACAGAAGACCCAGTAGACCCAGTAGACCCAGTAGACACAGTAGACACAGTAGACCCAGTAGATCCAGAGACACCCAGAAGACCCATTAGACCTAGAGACCCCCAGAAGACCCAGTAGACCCAGAGACCCAGTAGACCCAGAGACCCCCAGAAGACCCAGTAGACCCAGTAGACTCAGTAGACCCAGTAGACCCATTGGACCCTCAGTAGACCCGAAGTAGATCCCAAGTATACCTAGTAGACCCAATAGACCCAGTAGACCCATTGGACCCCCAGTAGACCCCAAGGTCTACTTGGTCTACTGGGGGTCTACTTGGGGTCTACTGGGGTCTACTGGGTCTACTGGGTCTACGGGGTCTACAGGGTCTACTGGGTCTACTTTGAGTCTACTGGGTCTACTTTGGGTAACGAGTTCTACTGGGTTTACTTGGGGTCTACTTTGGGTCTACTTGGGGTATACTGGGTCTTCTGGGGGTCTCTGGGTCTGGTCTACTTGGGGTCTACTGGGTCTATTGGGTCTACTAGGTTTACTGGGGGTATACTTGGGGTCTACTGGGTCTGCTGGGTCTACTGGGTCTACTTTGAGTCTACTGGGTCTACTGGGGGTCTACTGGGTCTACTGGGAGTCTACGAGTTCTACTGGGTCTACTTGGTTTACTTGGGGTCTACTGGGGGTCTACTAGACCCAGTAGACCCAGGTGACCCAGTACACCCAATACAACCAGTACACCCAGTAGACCCAGTAGACCAAGTACACCAAGTAGGCCCCAGCAGACCCAAGTGTAGACCAGCAATGTAGCGCTGCAACCTGATGACTGGGGGTTGGAAAACCCAGTGTGAACGTTTGCTACACGAGAAAATGGACAACAATCCAGCCCCTGACGCATTATTGAAAATAAAACGCTGTAAATGTATGGAGTGTTGTGATACTATGATATGTTCGTGCAAAAAAATGGGTTGTTTTGCATCGACTCGTGTGGAAAATGTCAAGAAGGACTTTGCACTAATATTCCATGGGACGAACTTGGTTAATGCACATCTTTATCCAAAAGGGTAAAATTATGAAAGAATATTTGTGTGCTGGGATGGTGTGTGACGTTCTATGATTAGATTGAATGCCATCGATAGAGGTCATTTGGGACAGGATGGAATCATTCAAACCGAAGAGTACATAAGATGTTAATGATTCTATGATGATATGCAATGTAATAATGTATATCAATTGAGAAAACACATTTTACGTATTTTTGGCACCTTGACCTTTGACCTAGCTGTTTAGAGAGGTCATTTGAGTATATAAATATGTTTTTTAGATTCACAAGGTCAGGTTTCTATTCACTTCTAATACACTTATTGTCCTGAAAATGAATAGTTTTAAAGATAATAGACCTCAAAATTTGAAAATTACCACCTAATTTAAATATGCAAATTAGGTCACTTCTGGGTCAAAACTCTTGTCCCATTTTGGATATGTCATAAATAACTACCTAATATACAAGAATCAACAATAAAACAAACTTTTGCAATTTGTGTGACTGATAAGTCTAAACCTGGTCCTCTATAAGCCCACATGAAGTATGCACACAATTTTCGAAGTGTAAATTAAAAAATAAAAAAATAAATAAAAAAATAAAAACACGGAAGTGAATTTCGTAAAATTGCAATTTTGGACAATCTTTCCCCCTAATTTCTGCCCTTTGAGAATTTGAGGATCGGTTTTATAGAACTTCTTTTGCACTGAAATCTTTGTGATTTAACGATCGGTGGACGACGCATATTGGGGAAAAAAATTGCGGCGAGAGCGATGTGTTTATGAGTACGAGGTTATAATTTTGAATGCAATTTAACAGGAACAATGTTGAAATTAGACTCTACCGCACGTCTTCTGACCCTGGAAATTCGAGTTGCGTGTTTCCCTACTCGCCCACGTATTCATGGAAGACCGCAAGCCGCATATCGGCCCAGCTGCCGGGCCGCAATTTATTGTTAACGTGCCGTTTTTTTCATGCACGCCTTGTGGTTCCGCGATATATGATTATACAGGTAAACTTAAAGTGCTTCCCGATGCCAGGTTCCCCTTCTCTGTGTGAGTGTTGTGCAGTAAAATTACCTGCTGCTTTGTGATCGATGTTGGACGTTAACAAAAATATTAAAAAACGCGGACCGGCCATTCACGGCGGAGACGGGAAAAAAGCAGAGCCCGCAAGAAAAACGCAGAATGGGAAATTAAAAAACGTGGATTTCCGCGTAAACGCGGAGGTCTCACATGATACCTGGACTCTTTACGTAGGCTTTTAATTCCTACCTCCATGCTTTGACCAAGGTGATTGATAGGGCTTTTACCCAGTTCGTGGTCACTGGCCTTGGGGCAGTGAAGGTGCCAGGGTGGTGCAGTGTTTATTGAAACCGCTGAGTAGAATTCAGAGTTCTACATACAAATTATGCAGAAGACAATCGCTGCCTGCCTATGGGCTAATTTGACAGGCAGTGAATACAAAACAAAGAATAAACTAAAATAAGAAAACAAAATCTACAAATATTTTTATTTAAGAATGTTGCTTCTCACCTTTCCTCTCGCTTCTCTTTTACTTTTTTTTTTTTTTTTTTTCCTGTTTTTTTTTCTTTCCCCCCTTTTTTTTTTTTTAAACCCGGGGGGCACGTGCCCCGGGGGCACGTGCCCCCTGCCCCCCCCCCCCCGGATCCGCGCCTGTATACCTGCAGAGTCCCTTCTTAGTTTTTGTATGTACACAAATTGGTTGACAGTTTTTGCCTAACGATCTCAGTTAAATATTTCCAGTGTGCTTTCATAGAAGTTGGTGCACTTCTTTCCATTGTTGTCTGAATTTCTCCCAATCTTTTTGTTTCTTGTTTCCCTTGCACTATTGTAATGTCTTTGTGTTTTCATAACTGCTCGCTTGATAGAAGGTGTAAACCACGGTAGGTTACACCATGATGTTAGATTTCTAACTGTGATATGAAGTAGGCCTATCTATTGCCTGATTTATTTTCATTTTTAAAATAAACTTCAAAGTTTCCTCTAGTGATCTTTCGTCCGGATCCATTGAAAAATTAACTTTGTTTAGTTTGTCTTTTGTCTCTTGTGAGAGCTTCTTTTTTTGTACACCTTCCTAGATTTACTTTTCTGGACTTTTGCTGTAAAGTCAAGGTCCACAACTACCATTATCATGATCACTCATCCCTGGAGAAGGTTTGATGTTTTGAACTAATGTTCTGTTTGTTAATAGGAACAAGTCAAAAATGTTCTTTAGCCGTGTCGGAAAATGAACTTATCCGTCAAAATCAAAATGATTCAGGATATCCAAAATTGTGTTACACATATCTGTAGAGTCTTGAGAGTCTTGTATACCCTTTGCTGACAGGGTGTCACAGAATTCGTTTCCCAGTCAATGTCAGGTATGTTGAAGTCACCTGCTAAGAACTAACTAGCATTTGAGGATTTTTTCCAGAGAATACTCATCAAACTTTCCTACGTGATATTTATTGGGTGCATTCATGCGTGTACACTGTAAGTACTCTACAGGTATTGATGTTGAGTACTAATATGTTCATGTACGTTGTTCTTTACAAATGTGGGTCAAAATGTATGTGCACTTTAATGTCCAGTTTTTATAATGGAAGTAGGGGTCAAACCAGTGTCATCTGTGTAAAGGTTTCATCAGGCTTGAAGCTGTACAAGCTGTTGTAAAAATTTAGATTTTATGACAAGTAGTTCTTGAGATAAGGATTTGTGAAATTTTCAACTTCAGGTTTTGACTGGAAGCAAACGTCAAACCGGTGAAATTTTTGTGTAAAACTTTTATGGCGTTCAGTGACCTACAATTTGACATTAAGCATCGTTATTGTGTGAAAGTGGTTATTTAGTTTTTAGTTTAGATTGTTAGCTGTCGGAACACCATTTTAAAAATATTGTTTTAAACACTTCGTCTTCTTTCCCCCCGTGATTGTCTGCTTACAAAGACACAATTTACAAGCTCATACAACCTTAAACTTCACATATAGTTAGATCTTTACTAGAAGAAGACACCACTGCAGTGACGTCATGATGATGCCATCAGGTGTCAAATAACATTAAAATAGAGTTTAATATTAAAATAAATTATTACACATGAACCACACAATGTATTTTTACAACCTATTTTTACAATAAATATACATGTACCATCGGACAGGTCTTCAAAAACTTAACCAAATGCCACACAGTATGACCTTATTTGACTTTTACTTCTAGTTTAAACCTGAAGTTGAAATTTTGTTAAACTCATATCTCAAGAACCACTCATAATTTAGTCAAAATATTTACATCAGCATGTAGGTCCTTGAGTCTGCTAAAACTTTTGCAAAGAGATGATACCAATTTGACCTGTGGAGCGAATTACTGGATGGAGGTTCCAGGCTGTGAAGTGTCCTGTCGTCGGAAGAGGCATAACTGGCTGCTGTCGGAACTGTCCTACCTAAAGACCATCTCAGAGATAACATTCAGTGAATGTATTTGGAGTACTCCAGCAGGCTGCCTGTGTAAAATCACCTAAAGACACGCGATCAGCCAGCGCGTGATATCATCGCGCAATGCCAGGGGATGTGGCGGAGTTGTGGCTATAAACAATTGGGCATGGATCAAACGAAGTGGTTTTGTACCACTGAAATACCACTTTAGTGTCCGGATCAGGCACCAAAGTTTTGTCGTGTGCCACTGACGAGTACAACTTAATGTCGGGGATGAAAATGTCAGGAGGGGTAAATGTTCTCGACTGATTTTTCGTCAGAAACCCCGTTATTGGAATCAAACGAATGCCATGCGGATCCCACCGGATGTGGCCCGAGTCAATTGTCAAAGAATGTAGGTGGGTAATGCTGTGCTGACTAGGCCTGCAAAAGGAGAGCAGGTGTAATTGAATGGGGCGCAAGTGCAGCCTGCAGAAGTTGGCAACGCCCATGAGGCTGGCCATGAGACCTAGTAGGTGAAGCCCGGCCAACGCCGGAGCCACTGTTGTGGGGAGAAAGAGGGACACGCATTGCCAAAGATTTAGCAAACGATCGTCTGTGGGGCAGGCCAGTCCCACCCCAAGATTGAGGGAAGCCCCCAGAAAATTTGGAAACTGGGATTTGATCGGATGGGACTTCTCGGCGTTGATAATGAAGCCAAGGGCTGACGCGAGGCACTGAGTTCGGGTAAGCGCCTCCTCCGCAGCCTTGCGGGACCAGCCCACAACGATTCAATCGCCTAGGTACATATGAAGATCAAGACCCCTTGTCTTTGCAATGCTGCCCCGACCACTCGCACAATCCGGGTGAACACAAGTGGCGAGGTTGACAAACCAAGCGGGAGCACTGTGAAGTCGTAGGGGATCCATTGTACTGGAATCGCATGAACTTGCGGTGCTCCCCCCGGATTGAAACATGAAGGTATGTTCCTTCAAGTCCAATGAGGCTGACCACGCCGGAGTTGGAATGGACTTGAGAATGATCTTGACAGTGTCCATCTGGAAATGCCGCGGACGGATCAGCCTGTTTAGGGGCTTGAGATCTAGGTTTGGCCACAACATGCCGACTTCCTTCTTTGGTACTAAGAAGACGGTTGACATGAACCCCGATCATGTCCCCCAGGAGGGGAGGATGCACAGGGGAGTTGATTTTCCCTCGAGGCCCTGGGCTTCGCCGGGTTGGGCGGAGGGTCATGAGTAACCGCGAGTGATGGTATTGAGCATCCACCGGTCGGACAAGACTATGGCCCAAGACCCTACGAAGTGTCGCAGGCGGCCCCCACGAGTCCCTTGATGGGGGGTTGCCAGAAGTCTGAAAATCGTCTACGTCAGCCCCTGAAGTAGCCGGGGTCTGTTGCATGGAGAGCGTACCTGCTGCATTGTTCGTGCGGTTGCGAAAAACTGATGCGATTAGACCTCGGGGGTTTTCGCTTAAGTATGGTGAATGTGCTTTACCCTTGGCTGGCCGTCTTTTGGCAGCGGGAGTAGTCAAGTTCTTTAAGTTGATCTCCTCTGTCGCATTCAATCGTTTAGCTTCGGCCTGCATGAATCTCATTGAAGAGATCAGCACCAGATAATGGGAGGGACTCAAAATGCTTGCAGGCCCCAGGGGAAGGAAGAAAAAGTGCATGTAGCATGTTTCCCCGTCAGGCTGATGTAGTTAAGGTTGAAACCCGGGCAAATTGTTCAAGTACTGACCGGAGACCAAAATCAAGGCAGTGAAAAGCCACCCTTAATAAGTTTGTTGGGATTGTGAAGCCATCCTCACATCCTGAAACCAAGTATTCATTTAGCAGCAGGAGGAAGGAAGTCAAACGCATGCTGAATCTGGATGCTGAATCTAACTTCTTTAATGTGTCCTCATATCCCGTATCTTGTCGGGAAACATCGTTTGGACGCTGGAATTCCCGCATCTGCCTTTTGCAGCATTGGGGAGGACAGGAGTGGATTTTTTTTTTCTCGAAATCCTCCTTAGGAAAATTATAATAATCAAGCTCTCCCATCGCTTGTAGGCAGCCCACTTCTCTGCAGACATAACTTTCTCAATGCATTGCTGTTTACACAGACTTGATCTGGAAGAAGAATCGGGAACTTTATCTGTTCCCGAGGCGGCTCTGGTGTTGTCACCCTCAGAGGGATTATCCAAAGCCTCATAATTTACCCATTACTCTGGTGTCCCCGTGCCCCAATTTTCATCTAAAATGTTTTCAAATTGTTCAAGGGGCCGTTCTAAAAAGAAGGATTACAAGAATTTGGTACGACATACGTAGACTCGACTTAGCGTCTTGTTTACCCTGTATCTGGCAGGCCTTTTTGGGCTTCGCTCCGGCAGTAGTTGTCTGGTTCGTACGACCCTTGCCAGAGCCTGCCTTACATTTGGACAACCCATTAGTAGTGGCCAGGGGAGGAGACTAGTTTGAGAGGGCTACCCCGGCCACGGAACTGCCAGGTGGGGGACTGGTTGGAGAAGGTCATTTTCCCCGAGCAGTCCCCTGAGGATCCGGCCTGTCCCATAATTCTCTTATTTCTAAACTCTGAACACTCAAGAAAATTACTTTACACAACTGTATATTATCACTTATCTTTATCAGCAAATTTTCTCTAGCAAAAATAATGGTAGAAAGATGTTTGTTTTTTTCTTTTTATAATGGAACTGGTACGTCGTACCCGTTCAGTGGCTATATAAAGAGGAAGATCATGTGGCAGGTATGCCGCAGGGACATGTGTGGGTGCCAGAAGGAAAATGTGATCTTTCTTTTGCATGCTGAGATAAAATGAAATAATAATAATAATAATAATAAAATAATGATAATAATTAGACATTGGCATTTGCCCGTGGTCTCCTCTCCTATAGTTACTGTACATTTTGTAATCTTCTTCAAAAATACCAGTATCTTATAAATCCTATTTTTGACCAAAATTGAGAGTCTTATACCAAAATTTCCCCCAAAACACTCTCCTCCCAATGCGGGAGCTCCACATCATGCTTAATCTGAAAGTAGACATACAAAGCTTTGTAATGATATATGATGTATGTGTATTTTGGGTGGGTCAAATAAACTCCTGAAATAAGCCTCTTCTGAAAGGTTCACCACTCGCCTATAATGATAGCACAGTTAATAACACTTTTTATGTGTTCACATGTTGTAATATTTCCAAGTGTTACTTTCCCAATATCAGATTCAAGTTGTTTATTATGTACATAGCCATGTGTATCCTCTTGGTTTGTGTGAATAATCATGTAAATAGGAGTTTGAATATTCATCAGTTTGTGGGGTCATGCAAATATGCATGAGCACTTTACGAATGCATTAACCCAGAGAAGTAGGAATGTCCGGAATTGGGTGTGGCCTTTTGTCTGAGTATGTAGTGAAGTGTGAATGAGTTGTGGAAGGCTAGGGAAGGTGTCTTAACCAACTGACTCGCTGCCTGTATGATCTACGATTGCCACTGTGGTCTTCTCCTCTCTGCAAGTCAGAGATGTATTACATGTACTACTGGAGCAGTTAGCTTGCTTAGATATCCCTTTGGGATTGGTGTGCTAAAGCAGGAGAACTGCCAAGAAGCATCAGGCTTTCTGTGTGACTTTGGACCAGTGATCAAAGGCAAGGTGATCCACTGAACTGCAAACCCATGCCCTTCGTGGATGGGTTTTTATTCTGTGTTGGAGTGAGACAACTTCGCGGCTGTAAAAAGCTAGACATGTTTGAGTAGAGCACTGCTATAATGAGGCTGAGATGAAGGAGGATGAGGGACAAACAATGGTACAGTCCGTTCACTATGAACCTTTGATGAACATCATGAGAGTTGAGAGAGTTGACTGTCCAAGGACATGACAGATGTTAAGTACTTATCTGGTGGTCGGTTTATGTGAGTAATGGTTTGTAAGACTTAAAGTTCCTGGTTGCGTCGAGGGGTGTTAGACCCTTTAAAAAGTAGCACGGTTGAGTACTTATAAAAGGAGGAGTGTTGGACCCAGTAAAAAATAGCCTGGTTGAGTACAAGAGGAGAGTGTTGGACCCAGTAAAAAAGTCAAATGCCTGGTTGAGTACTTATAAAAGAAGTGGTGTTGGACCAAGTGAAAAGTACCCTGGTTGAGAACTTATAAAAGGAGGGGTGTTGGACCCAGTGAAAAATAGAAAGTCAAGTGCCAGGTTGATAACTTGTAAGAGGAGGGGTGATGGACCCAGTAAAAAGTGGCCCGGTTGGGCACTTATAAAAAGAGGGGTGTTGGACCCAGTAAAAAGTAAAAAGTCAAGTGCCTGGTTGAGTACTTATAAGAGGAGGGGTGCTCAAACCAAATAGTAACAGAGAATTGCTTTATTTTATTTTAGTATATTAATTGTAAATAATAAAGCCGTTGGCCTAGGGAATTTTGTGTAAATAAATCTAGCGGAACTAAAGAAGACTTCAGACTCTATAATTATTATCAGTCTGACATTGGTTCTCGCACCCACCCCCCAAACCAACATTTAAAAACCCAAACACATTCTGCTGAAACAAATAACATTATATGGTCAAGTATTTCTGACTGATCAACACCTTAAGTGTAAAGGCATAAAGTTGTTGGTGCCTAACCAGTGTGTGGGCTCATGTGACCATCAAATGTTACCTGCAGTAAAGACAACTGTACAAAATCTTACCCTCCCTGTCCAGTTATAGGGCTGATGTGAACAAACTGGGGCACACTCTCTCCGTTCTTTTTCTTTGAGTATAGCATACCTTCCCATGGCTGAAAAATACAAGATTGCAAGAATCATCTTTATTTAAAATTTTAGGGATAACAACTGCGAATGATTACTTACTTGTAGAGCCAATACCAATGCAAAATGGCAGGTACATCACACTAGAACACCACGTAAACTTCCTTTTTTGTCGAGCATGTGCAGAACAACCACAAGATCGAGCAAAGAGGAAATGGAAGGAGGGATGCTCTACAGGTAAATAGTAATCATAGACCTGACCAAACTTCTGTAGGGGATGAATATTTGTCACTCACTTGTAGAGACACATAAGACATAAGAAGACATAAGAAAACTTTATTGATCTCCAAAAGAAGAAATTGCATTGCTCACACAAGTTTTTAAAAAACACACCAAATATGAAAATGAAACAACAGGCAGATACAAAAATAGCACGAGATACAACGCACAAGGATTAAGAAATTAAAACCCCCAAATGTAAAACCCCGACAGGCCATGTATATACAACAATATAACAATATACAGAATAATTAATGTAAAAAATATACAAAAATTGTGAACCAGCACTTATCTTTTATACAAAGCGTTAAAAAACGTAATACCCATGGGGACAAAAGAGCGAAGATGATGGTTAGTGCGAGCAGCCGGCAGTCTCATCCTACCACTTCTTGGAATAATATGATCAGTAAGTTCACCATGAAGCGGGTGGCTATTATCGTCTAAAATACGACGAAACAGACTTGTCACCCGCTCCTGGTGAAGAGAGTCCACCGACTGCAAACACACCCCCGTCATTCTCCCTACTTTCCTCACCAGACGATCAATCCTATCTTTATCCCTTTTCAAAGCGTTCCCACCCCAGCCCGTCACACAATAATTCCATACCCCACAGATCACTGATAAATAGAATGTAACAAGAATTTCATTACTGACCCTGAAAGCATTCATTTTACGAACACAATACATGCGAGAGTTAAGCTTTTTCATTACGTAATCCATGTGAGCGCTCCAATCCAGTTTATCATCGAACATAACTCCAAGGTATTTATATGTATTAACCCTTTCAACACAGTTGTTATCAATCACAATATTACTAGGCTCAGGCTTACTTTTACGAAAGTCAATGACAAGCTCTTTAGTCTTTGTAGCATTGAGTATAAGGTAATTATCTTTGCAGTACCCAACAAAACGTTCAATTTCAGCTTTATAGAGAGTATCATCATCATGTTTTATAAGACCTAGCAAAGCAGTATCATCAGCAAATTTAATAACTGGACAGTCAGTATGACAGGATCGAAAGTCTGACGTATACACAGTGAAAAGGAATGGAGCTAACACTGTACCTTGTGGAGCACCTGTGTTGGTGATTAAGGACTCCGACTGAACATTTTCATTTAGTTTTACAAATTGACTGCGATTAGTGAGAAAATCAAGAATAAGTTTAACCAGTTGATGAGGAACATCCATATTCAATAACTTACGGGTGAGGAGATGGGGTTGCATTGTGTTGAAAGCAGAAGAGAAATCATAATACATTATCCGAACAGAGTTACCATTTCTAGAACCCTCTAAGTGAGAATACAGCTTTTCTAACTTGTATGCAACTGCATCTTCAGTACTTCGGTTGCTAATGTATGCAAATTGTAGTGGGTCAACAAACTTAGTGACAAGAGGCTTCAATTGGTTCAAAAGAATTTTCTCAAATACTTTCATGGCAACAGATGTAAGAGCAATAGGCCTCAAGTCATTCATACATGCAATAACAGGCTTCTTTGGAATAGGAACAATACATGAAGTCTTCCAGATATCTGGTAATTTCTGTAAGCTAAAACACATATTAAAAATTGACATGAAGATATAACTCAACTGGTCAGCACATGTTTTCAAAATACGAGGCATTAATTTATCTGAACCAGAACCTTTACAAGAGTTAAGACGTTTAAAATGTGACCGTACTTCATCTTCGTTGGTAGTATATATATTAACTTGTTCACCTGGACAAAGCGTCTGTCTCCACTTCTTTGTCTCACTACTGAAGTCATGTGAATCAAACCGATTAAAGAACATATTAAGATCATTAGCATAAGAGGATGATACATCTGGTAAATTACAAAATTGATTCTTTCCATTAGCGAACCCACTCATCAGCCTAATACCATTCCAAACCTTCTTCATATCATTATCCTTGAAGTGTTTTTCGATCTTTACTTTGTAAGCCATTTTTCCTTTTATGAATCACACGGTTAAGCTCTTTCTGAACCTGTTTCAATTGATTCCTGTCCCCGTTAACAAACAATTTTCTCTTACGATTCAGCACTTCCTTAACATTACCAGTTATCCACGGCTTATTATTAGCATAAACTTTGACGATTTTAGGTGGAATAATCACATCTTTACAAAACTCAATATAAGCGCAAACAGTCTCAGTAAGTTCATTTACATTATCGGAAGTGTCAATAAAAACGTTCCAGTCAGTGCTTTCCAAAGCCCCCTGTAGACATTCCACATTCTCATTTGTCCATTTCTGCACTTTTATCTTCCTGGGTTTCTGGCGTTGAACTAGAGGTCTATATTTAGGGCTAAGTAGAACCAAATTGTGGTCTGCACTTCCAAGATTGGGTAGTTTAGTTGAAACGTAGGCATCTTTAATGTTAGTGTAGCATTGGTCCAGAATTGTTGTTCCGCGAGTATGGCATGTGACTTGACGATAAAAGTTACTTTTCTTGAATGTGCAGTGGTTGAAGTCGCCATTGATGACAATGAATGCATCTGGGGATTGAGCTTCAATATCCTGGATCACATTGAATAACTCAATTTCAGCCTGCTTAGCGTTCTTTTTGTGTGGAACGTAGACTGTAACGTTAATCACATATGAGAATTCACGTGGTAAATAGTATGGGCGGATGCCAACCACAAGAATCTCGGAATTCGGCGTACATGTACAGCTTTTAATATGCACATTATTCGGATGACAATACTTGTTATTGACATATAGACAAAGTCCACCGCCGCCATCTTTTCCCGCTGCAAATGTTCTATCTCCCCTCAATAGCATGAATCCATCAATATTAAAATGTTCATTACTGTGATGTTCGCCGAGCCAGGTTTCTGTGAAGGACATCATGCTAACCGTGCGAAATTCATGCATGTATTCAACATTAGCTCGCAATTCGTCCATTTTGTTGGAGATAGACTGCACATTTCCCATGATAAGGGAAGGAATATATGGTTTTGACTTACGAGAACGAAGCCTTTTCTTAACTCCTCCAGCCTTACCCCTTTTCCTTCGTGTAGTACCCTTAAGTATGTCCTTGGGTAAATCGTTCAGTAAGTTTCTGTGTGGTTGACGTGGATTTGTTGCGTTTCTTATGGCACGTAGTTCGTCAGGTGAGTAGCAGACACGTTTCATTTCTGGTCCATAGCACATAAAACACAGCAAAAGCACAACAACACCACAAAGTCCGCGTATGAAAGACATGATAACAGCAATTAAGAAGACCACACACGGCAAAAAGCACAGGAAACAATAAAAAACAACGACGAAAAGACATCAACAGGCAAGATAAAAAACAGCAAACTGTGTGAGCTAACGTCGCCGCAGGAGCAGCGCCGTAAAACACGTCCGAACGTCCGTGGGCGTTTGCTAGGGAGACCCTAGCATAGACTGCCACAGAGAAAGGTGGTGGATATGCAAGATGCTAATGTTTGTGTATGGACCTACAATCCAGGCCGAAATGCTTGGGCCACATGACAATAAAAAATTAACATGTATACCCTCCTCCATCCCCTGCTAAATATTGTTAACTCCAGCTGGAGTGCAGCCCGCACAATGAGCCAAACTTGACCAGGGGACGGGGGAGCACCGAGATATGACCAAGATTGTCTGAAATTTTCAAGCATGAAATAAACAATCAAAAAATCAAAAAAGGGTCAACAAAAAACTGTGAAGAAACAATGAATATTAATTGCCTGCAGAGTGAGGCATAAATACAAAAAATACAAAAAAAGGAAAAAAGGAAGGCATATAGTTGCAGGTTAGATTTGCAGGTTAGATTCTTCGCTTTCAGGGCAAGCGCCGATTTCTGCACTAGCTGTGTAAGTGCATGAAGAATGTCTAGTAACTTGGAGTATGCACGCGCACAAGTAAATATTCTCTGCTAACCTGTGAAATACACTTGACGCATTCCCTGCTTCTGTAAGCGGCGATTCTTTGCTTACAGTCAGCAGAGCCATGAAATTTGGGCCCAGATGTCTTAACCACCTGACCATGTGAGTCACACATACGTTCAGAGATGTCCCAATTGAGTGGGCATTGATGGTGATGATTTACCACAGTAGGGAGAGTCACTCACTTTCTTTGAATATTTTTTGGGTGGCGAGGATGAACCGTTTGCTTTTTCCACGAAATAACGGAATGAGGAGGTTGAAAACAAAGTGAAGAGTTATGTGTTGTTTGTGTAGCATATTGTGTTTTTCACCTTGAACACAAACTGTCTTTCTGGAGGTAAGGTGCCAAAATGGCGGGGTAAATAGTCATTGAAAACTGTGTATGTTGCACACTACAAGAAAGTTATTATGTGTGTGTTTAACTAATGCTTCAGTGTGAGGAGAAAACATCTCTTATGGAGTTTCTTGGGGGTTGGGTATTCTGACCAAGCTAAAAGAAAAAACTTTTAAAAACCAGCTAACTAGCAAAACACACACAGAAAACTCTACACTGCAACACAGTTTATTCACTGTCACTTTCACAAATGTGTTGAACTGAACTACAGGACATTTTTCACAGGATACTTTGTATACAAACCATGAAATACATTGTTGACAAATGCCTCTTTTGCTTTCACTTCAATGTACTTTCCCTGCTCCACCAAAGACTGCAGTTTATCTCTGTCTACTCAACTCAATATTAAAACTAAGCGAACTTTCAGACAATCCCAGTCGAAATGCCATAAGCCTTTTTGAGGTATGGCGGACGTGATACGCGCGTGTCACACGCCGCGACTGATGCCACGCTCACCATGTTGGTGGTCATTAGGTTTACGTGTAAACGCCGCGTCGCCTAAAATGTGCACTTCACTGAATAACATACGTTCTATTTCTATGGTCAATATGCACAAATTTACCACAACTTTACAGTGTTGTAGCATTGTGTCTGCCATACCTCAAAAAGGCTTATGGGCCATGTAACAATAAACATATCATTCCCATCCCCTGCTCCCTGCTCAATGTTGTTAACCCAAGCTGGAGCACAAACCATGCAACAAGAGTTAACCTTGACCAGAGGCCAGGGGGCCCAAGGAGATATGACCGGGATTGTAGGACAACTCCTAGTTGTCTAGATCGAGTCTTCAGGTTCCGAACTTAAAACCAAAATGTTACATATTAAATTGCTTTTGCTTTAATAGGTATGTACATTTTAAATGCAATGCTGTTATAGCTCTAGTTTTTAAAGGGTGCAAAAGATTATAAATTAATCGAAAGGGAGATTATGAGGTTTGTTTTTTTGAATCCAAATAAATGTAGATGTTACTTACATATTATTTTAGTTATGTTTCACTTCTAAGCTAGGAGCTTCGTCAGACTGTTAACCATGTCCATGCTCAACTGTGCCTTTTATACCCTTTCTTGGTTGTCATAGAGGGCGTTGTAGGTGGAGTTTGATCTAGTTGGTAATAAATGTTCTGGAGCTTGAATGACCTGTGGTCTTTGTTGAGAGTGTTCTAAAACCCCCCCCCCCCCCCCCCCCCCGACAATGCAATGGTAATTGATAGAGAACCTGACCAATCCACTTTACGGTTAGGGAGGCAATAAGGATCGGACGTAGGTGGGGGGGGGGGAACTCTCCACAAAGACGACATGTCATACAAGTTCCAGGGAGTAATGAAATGGGAAGATTGAGGGATGAGAGAGGGCCCAGACGGTGAGCTGCAGACCACTAAGTCTTGTCAATTTCACCGTTTTTTTGCTGGTTGTTGTTATGTGTTACCATTCATGTGGGTACATTGAATTTTCCAAAGTGTTGTCCATGCGGGGAGATTGCATTGGAATCTGTTTTGACTGTTCCAGGCGGGAAATTTGATTCTAATTTTCCCTACATAAGAACTGTAGAAAGTGAACAGTGTTTGTATTCCTCCATTACACCGCTTTATAGTAGTCTACGAGTCGATACTGATTACATAACATCACAAACAAGAACTACTACAGTGTTGTATTCTAGAAATCAACTTCTTTCATTCCACAAATGACACCCTATATCTGATGTCAATGTATTAATCATAACAAACCTGGCTAAGAGAAGAAGAACCTGTTATAATAAATGAGTTAACCCCTGCTGGTTATACATGCATTAATTTTCCAAGACCAGGTGACAGGCACCTGCCATTTATACTATTAAAGCACTAACCTGCGCCATCTTGGATTAGAAGCGCGCCATTGTAAAAATTAATGGATTAGACTTCCCTACTGTCTTCGGTTTGGTCGCCTAATCTGCCGTGTTGCCACATGCTGTAGACGGTCACTCGAACTGCCGTGGTGCGAGTTGTTTGTTTGGCTGGTTGAGACGGGCCTCCTGGTTGGTCGGTTGCGGAGCGATCCCTTTAAGAACTGGTGGGAAGCGGAGCGATCCCTTGGCTGGTTGAGATGGGCCTCCTGGTTGGTCGATCGAAGCAGAGCGATCCCTTGGCTGGTTGAGATGGGCCTCCTGGTTGGTCGATCAAAGCGGAGTGATCCCTTGGCTGGTTGAGATGGGCCTTCTGGTTGGTCGATCAAAGTGGAGCGATCCCTTAGCTAGTTGAGATGGGCCTCCTGGTTGGTCGGTCGATGCGGAGTGATCCCTTCAGGATGATGGCCTCGGACGACCAATAAATCTCCACAACTGCCGTGTTCCGTGGTGACTCATACAGGCTGTTTCGCAGTTCAGTCCTTGCCCTTTGCCTTGTGACCCGCGCTCTTTTGGTTGGGTCACTCCCGTGTTGTGTAGGCCTACTCCATAATTGTGGGGTCGAGGAGGGTGCCAGATAGCAAAAACGCTCACTGAACTCACTGTGTAATCAAATGTTTGATTGGCTGTTTCTCACAGGTCTTCCGATTGATAGATGTGGGTGGTTGCTTTTGGCAGGACTTGGGAACAGAAAAGTATTGGCGGCTCCTTGCAAAAAATGCAATAATTTATTTATTTTTTTGTATGACTTCAGCACAGAAAACTATGGGTGGTTTGGCTGCTAAAATTGTAATACTTTATTTTTGGACAAATAATCCTATGCTGTACCTTGGTGCTTATGAACATTTTACTATCCAAAACAACAAGTTTACGGCCTAAACTTGGTTTAATATAGTTTTTAATTTAATCTATTAGAAAGGGTCAATTTCTCTTAAGCAGTTACATTTAGTGATGCTTCAACTGCTATTTCAACCATACAAATAAAGTTGCGTTTCCGGCAGTTTTTCCTGTTATTATTTACTTCAAAAGTTATACTTTTGTTCGGTCAGTTTTTGTGGTACTCAAGGCATGCCATACATAATATTATGCTCATGTTCGTCAACAAAAAAAGAACGATCTAATATGCATAACCCATTGTGTGTGAAGGTCAATGGTCAAACCAAACTCTTGCTCTTCCACTGTGGCCAGTGGGACCCAGGTGCCCTGAAGGTCTAATCAGCATTTAAACCCATTGTGTTTAACCAACCGACCACTTCATCCCTTCCGTTTACTCATTGCTTATGACCTGCGACCTGTGCGCCCCTCTTTTTATACTATTTAGTGCAACAATGCCCTGATGGTAACGTTTGGCCGGCAATCGGGTAAGTTATTACCCAAGTGCGCTAAATACAATCAAACAATATTTTATTGATAACAATGCGCTAAATTTTTATAGGACTTGGGACGACCCCTTAGTCAACTGGCGGGGAAATACTCATGTTGTGGGAAAAAAACAAAGTGCAAATAAAATGATTTAAACAATTAAATCACTCGTTCAAAAAGCTCATTACAGCAATAACTGAAATAATTAGACATGGTTTTTGTTACATAACAAAAACAAGGTGTTCGTCGTGACGTTGGATGTAACACAGCCCAGCATTTTAAATACATGTAAGCTAATTGGTTTCAGCTTGAACAAGCATTTATTGTATTTATATTAAATCTGATAAAACTGCACCTTTAACCCTTTAGAAACCATTCGTTTCTGTATAATCATCACAAAACGCCCAGACAATGCTAATATTGTTCATTTCTTCAATCAAATTTTTCCAGTAAAAATGTCAACAGAAATAACATGAAACAGAAAATTTAGTTTTGTGTTTAGAAATTGGGATACTATGTTAACATACTACATTGGAAAATTTCATATCCCGACATGATCTTTACTTTGACCTCTTTATGTAAATGGAAGTAGGTCAAACCTTGCGGCCGTTCGCGGCCGCTATGGGCATTTTGGTAAAAGCCGCTTGTGGCCGCTATGGTCTCTAAAGGGTTAAGGTGACGTCATGTGACATTTGATGACGTCATTAGAAGAGGAACTCAAACACATCCTGGGTCAAATACATGCAAATTTTCAGCTTTACATTTTTTTCCTGTAAATATTAATCTTTGAAAAGTGTACCTTTAAGGTGATTTCACTGGACACTTCATGACGTCATCGTGATTTGGCCTCAAATTGTGGATGTAACACATCCCGGCTTGATTATGAAGTTTCAGCTCGATCGCGTATTTTTTTCCTGTAAATATAGATCTTGTAGTACTTTACCTTTAAGGTGATGTCACGTTACATTTGATGACGCCATTAGAACAGGACCTCCAATTTTGGAATATACACATCCCAGGTTGAAAACAAGCGAAATTTCAGCTTTATCACAAATGTTTTCTTTCCAAAAAAAATCTTTGAAAAGTTACCTTAAGATGACGTTTGATGACGTCATCGTGATTTGACCTCAAATTGTGGATGTAACACATCCCGGCTTGAATACATGCATGGTTTCAGCCTGATCGCATATTTTTTTCGGTAAATATGTATCTTGTAGTACTGCACATTCAAGGTGGCGTCACGTGACACTTGATGAATTAGAACAGGGCCTAAAATTGCAGATGTTACACATCTCGATTAAACAATTTACTAAAATATGAGTGGTTCTTAGGATATGATTTTTTGAAATTTTCAACTACAGGTTTGAATCGAAAGTCAAGGTAAATTGGGTCACACTCTGTGTAGCATTTGTTGACTCTTAAAAGGCCTTTCCAATGATGTATAGGTTGTACAAAATCCATCGTGTCGTTCATGAGTAATGATTTTTTCATATATTAAACTTTAATTTAACGTAATTTGACATCTGATGATGTCATCATGATGTTACTGAAGCGGTTTTATCTCTTTATGACTATCTAACTATAATATGTGAAGTTTCAAGTTTATATGAGCTTGGAAAGTGTTCATTTGTTAGCAATAAATCGACGGGGAGAAGATGAAGAAGTAAAAACTAGAAATTTGTAAACTTGTAAAATTACAAACACTAGATGTTCGGGTTTTCAATGAAAGTATGCATAAGAACGATGTGTACCAATTTTGAAACAATTATCAAAAACTTTGCCACACTCACTCACCCACTCCGTCGACCTAAGTGACTATTGGGGGTCGCCCAGCAGGTTCTTGAAGCGGTCAAATGAAGTCTTTATCAGTTCTACACGTGTAGGACCGCTGATTTGACTAGCCTTGGTCTTCTTCCTGTCACCAATCTCATTCACGATCTTCCACGCTTCTCCGTGTCTCATCCCATCGCTTGCTGCCTCTACCTCACTTATCTTGCGAAGTAGCTCCTCCTCCCTAATTCTGTCGTACACCTCAAAGAGTCGAGCCTGAAATGCCTTGAGGCTGTCTTTGGACTCAGCAGACTTTCCCCAGATGTATTTCTCATGCCTCCCCTCAACTTCTTTCCGTGCTTTGACAACATCAGGGTGGTCGGAGTGGCAATTCTTCTTCCTACGCTTCACTCTGGGTAGACTCTTCATTGCTTCAGAGTTGGCCTCGATGAAGTGCTGGTAACATATGGTTGCACCTACTCTCCTCCTTGCTTCATTCACCACGTCCTCCTGTTCACTCTTTTTTTCTGCTCCTTTCTCTTCCTTCGCCAGTGCCTGGAAGGGGTTGACCACCTCCACTGTGTACTGGTCCTGTAGCTCCGGCCTGGAAGAAAAGTACTTCCAGTCAATCTTCTCTTTGGGGCTGGTTTTCTTTGGCTGTCTCAAGCTAAGCCTCACTTAAAGACTACTCGGTGGTCTGATTTGACAGTCTTGAAGCTGTTGTATGCCTCAAGAATTGAGAACACTGTTGTGCCATTTACACATGATGAGGATGAAGTTGATCTGGCGCTTGGCTTCTGTAGCCCTGTCCTAGAATGTCCAGAGGTTTCCTCGTCGTTTCTGAAATTGGGTGTTGGCTGCTATGAGGTCCTGCTCTTGTAGAAGATTGACTAGGTTTTGCCTTTTCTGTTAGACTCCTCAGTGTGGTAGGCATAGCGGACGTCTTCCGGGCCGAGACGTGCAATAAAATCACCAAGTACTGCCAGAAAGTTGTGAAGTGGTACCTGTCCAATCGTTGCTCGGAGATCACTGTATTAAAACTGCTCAACTTCAGCCTCATCGCTGTTGTTGTGTGGTGAGTAGACCACTATAACAGTGGTGAAAGGGTTACCATCAAATTCAGCAACAAATATGCGTGGGCTGACAGAGTTGACACTCGGCAGTACACTTCTCGCTCTCAGACTCAGTAGCAATCCCTCTCCTCCCTGAGCGGACTTGGTAGTTGGCTCTCTCCAGGCAGATGAAGTAATGAAACTCATCCCCTCCACCTCTTTGAACCTGACCTCCTCGTCTTCATGGACATGAGGATGTTCCTGGATCCCCAGAATATCAATTCCGCAGTTCCGACTTCGTCCTGCTAGTTCCTCACACCTTGATTCTTCTCTGATGGTGAAAGTGTTGAAAGTCGATAATATAACCAACTTCTTGCCTTTAAGAAGGGGCGCAGTGGCCTTGACTCTTTAGTCAGACTGATCCCTCCCTGGGGGGTTTAAGGACCCGTCGTCATACTGCCCTGAAGGGCCAGGATCTTGGTCAGCTGCTGATCTCCTGCGGACTCCCGCCGCTGGAAGCTGTATAGAATTTGATCTAATGTTGTGTGTCGATGTCATAATTTTTTGTTACTGTCGAAGCAGAAACTAAGTTACTTAATTCATGTGTAGTAAACAACAGTAAAACACGGAACAGCTCTGTGATTGTAATTTACAATCACTTTGTCTAGTTATTATTGAAATTTTCAACTTCCGATTCGAACCGAAGTCGGGGTCAAATGGGGTCACAGTGATGTATTGTTTGTTCAGTGTTCAATGCCCTTTCTGATGATGTGTAGATGGTAAAAATTCAATATGAGGTTCTTGAGCTATAATTTTTGAAATAATAAACTTTGAATTAATGTATTTCAATACCTGATGACGTCATCATGACGTAACTAAAGTGGTTTCATCTACTAATGAATATCTAACTATATATGAAGTTTGTATGAGCTTTGGAAGTGTTGGGGACAATCGACGGAGAAAAGAAGAAGAAGAAGAAGTATAAAGAAAAAACAAAAAACAAACAAAAACAAGAGGTGTTCCGAGCTATGCTCTGACCACCTAACTAGAAAATGTAGTGTTTGTAAAATTACAAACACTAGGTGTTCAGATTTTCCATGAAAGTACATGTATGCTGTCTGCAAAAAGGTCATTATGTATACCAATTTTGAAACAATTATCATAAACTTTGCCACAGACATCTAGTAAAACTGTATTTTGAACTGTTTTTAACCTGCTGCTAAGCGCTCTTGATTTTTCTTTTATGACGTCATCTGTCATATTTTTTTAAACCAGACCCTTGTCAAAGTACAACATCGTTCAAGGCATATCCGGTTTCGATCAAAAAATGAAGACCTATAATTACCTTTGTAAAATTTGCAAAAGCAACCAAGAATCTTTTATCCTTGATTTGGAGCAGACTTTCAAAGATTAAAATATTTAATGATGTAGATGTCCGAGACGCGCTGGTTATCTGTCACAGAACGAGCCAATAATGTCACCAAGCTCGATAAAAGCATGACCATTAATTTGATATAGCGCCACCATGCATGTGAAATGTACTGCTAATGTTTCCGTTTTAAATGTGGGAATATACACAGGCTTCGTGGACTTAAATAGGGTGCACCCCACTAAATAAACTCCCATAGGATACAGTGCAAAATGCTAAATATTCAAAAACACAATAAACTTTAATTTAATGTAATTCAATACTGATTACATCATCATGATGTCGTTGGAGTGGTGTTTCCTACTGTAGTAAAGAGATAACTATGTGTGAAGTTTGAAGGTTGTGTTAGTATGGGAAGTGTGTCTTTATCATTTGGTTTTAACCCTTTCCCTATGTGCATTAAGCACTGTATACTCAATACTCTCCTGAGTTAAACAAATAAAACTAGAAATGTAGTGTTTGTAAATTACAAACACAAGGTGTTCGGGTTTTCAATGAAAGTATGTTGTCTGCATAAAGGTCATCATGTATACCAATTTTGAAACATTTATCATAAACTCTACCACGTACATCGATTCAAAATGTATTTTGAACTGTTTTTAACCTGCCGCTAGAGGGCACTCTTGAATTTTATGATGTCTCCAGTCCTAAGTTGTTAAACCAAATCCTTACCAGACTATGTTGTTGAAAACAATTCTTAAAAAGTTGCCTTTCTTAAATTACAAGACACTTCCAGCTTAGACCGCAAGTTGAGGTCATGTAATGTCACGCACACAATCAAATATAAAGACCTATATTTCAAAAGCAGCCTACAGTTGTTCATTCTTGATTTGATATGGGTTTTCAAAGACGTTTACAAACCTTGTAATTTGACACCTGATGAGGTCATCATGACATCACTACAGCAGTGTCTACCGCTTGTCAACATCTAACTATGTGCAAAGTTTAAAGGTTGTGTATGCTTGAGAAGTGTGTCCTTGTTAGCCGACAAATATGCTCACATTTGAAGTGTGCATGGATTAGACCAACGGCCTAAAATGCCAAATCAGGCTTCATGGACTTTGTACCTTATGATCAATGGAGCGGAACAGCCAGCCACAGTGCTTTTGCACACGATCAAATGCACACGATCAAGCCTAACATTTGATTGTTAACGAGGTTTACATGGACGGCTGTTTTAGAGACTAACAAAGCGTAATGCCAAATCAGGTTGCGTGAACCTTGAGCAGAGACTAGACTATATGCAGGTTTGATGGACTCTGAACCCTGTGGTCAATGGAGCGGAACAGCCAGCCACAGTGCTCTTGGAGTATGCTTAGTTTACACGCAGGTCAAAAAAATGTGGGCTTTAAAGTCCGATTTCGACCAGAACTACAGGTCAAATTGGTATTATGTCTGTGCAAAAGGCTCAATTATCTACAACCTGATGTAAACATTTTGACTAAATTATAAGTGGATCTTGAGATATGAATTTTTGAAATATTTAACTTCTGGTTTGAATCGAAAGTCACGGTCGAATGGGGTCACACTCTGTGTAGCATTTTTTGAGTTTCCAAAGGCCTTTCCAATGATATAGATTGAGAAAATCCATTGTGTGGTCCATTAGTTATGATTTTTTCAAATATTAAACTTTGATTTAACATATTTCGACACCTGATGATGTCATCATGACATAACCAAAGCGGTTTCATCTCCTAATGAATATCTAACTATATGTGAAGTTTCAAGTTTATATGAGTTTGGAAAGTGTGCCTTTGTTAGCGGACAAGCGACGGGGAGAAGAAGAAGTATTAAGAAAGGAAAAAAAACCCTAACAAAAACAAAAGGTGTTCCGGGCCGAACGCCTGAACAAAATAAAATCCAGGCAAATCAGTCGGGTGTGGTTCGAACCCGCAACATTTGCACTGCTAGAGCAGATGTCTTACCACCATACCACCGAGCTAGTGTGTCTTTGTTGGCCGACAAAAGTGCTCACATTACGTTTTTTGTGTGGATTAGACTAACAAAGCCTTGTGCCAAATCAGGCTTTGTGGCTGATCGATGAACATTCTGATCAATGGAGCGGAACATCCAGCCACACTGCTCTTGCATATATAAACACAGTAAATGCGGTCAATACATACGTAGTTTTTAACGTCCGATTTTGACTATGTGCAGAAGTTTGAGCAGGCTTACAGACCTACAATCTGATGTAAAAATTTTGATGAATTTATAACTTGTTTTTGAGATATGAATTTTTGAAATGTTCAACTTACGATTTGAACCGGAAGTCAGGGTCAATGGGGTCACACTCAATGTATCATTTGTTCAGTGTTCAATGCCCTTTCCGATGATGTAGGCCTATAGATTGTAATAATCCAATATGGGGTTCTCGAGTTATGATTTTTTTAGATGTTAAACTTTGAATCAATGTACATGTATTTCAATAGACTGTGCAAGTCTCGCGCATATTTGAACTTCCGGGACCATTGTGGTCCCAACCATACGGAGATTTACGTGGGCACGATTTTGTTTTGTCAATTATTTTAGTTTAACGTGGTATATGCCCGTGAAAAATACATATGTTGTTGGGAATGTAAAACTTAGTTATAAAAAAATATGAAAGTAAAATCATTTCAACAATATAACGAAGAAAACCCGATAAATAAACTTGACCTCAACTTCCGGTTGCTGCAAAAAATGAAGAATTTTGTGCTCACCTCCGATCACAAAAATTATGTCAACGCTTGTTTTAGATGAGCGATGATAATCGCCAGATACTGTAATCGCAACGCGAAGCCTTTTCATTGCAGTCTATGGTTGTTGAGGCGTCAGCGTCCTCTATAAACTGTGTCAAACGTTAATTTTACGCCCGTGTGACCTTCGCTAATCCACGTAAGTGGTTTCTGAAAAGTTAAGATCGAATAAGCATCCTTGTCCCAGAGTTTTAATTTTGCTGCACTAATAATTAACACATTATTTGTGTATTTTTTATAAAAACTAAAACTGATTTTATTAACATGTAATGAGTATTTTTGTTTTTCAGATTTTGTCATTAAATATAATTTAAAACAAAGATTTGATTTCAGAGAAAAAAATGTTCTTCTATTGACGTGTTTTCTCATTCCGATACGCGCGAGACTTGCACAGTCTATACCTAATGACATCATCATGACGTAACTGAACTGTTTTATCTCCTAATGAATATCTAACTATATGTGAAGTTTCAAGTTTATATTAAAAAAGCTTGAGAAGTGTGACCCCATTTGACCTTGACTTCCGGTTCAAGCCAGAAATAAAAAAATTCAAATATACATATCTCAATAACTACTAATCATTTCATCACAATTTTGCAAAGAGATGATGCCAATTTGACCTTAACTTCTGGTCGAAATCAGACGTTAAAGGCTATGTATGTATTGACCTGCATTTAAACTGTTATGTGCATAATGCAGAAGCACTGACTGGGTGTTCTGCTCCATTGATCAGAAGGTTCAATGATCAGAAAGTCCACAAAGCCTGAATTGCCATAAGGCTGTGTTAGTGTTATCCACGCAAAAACGCTAAATGTGAGCACTTTTGTCGGCCAACAAAGAGACACGGCTTATACATTGATTTTGGCCCTTTTTAACATTTCGGTGGCTTATATGCAGGGCGGCTTATATACTAGCGCCTAACTCTTGTTTTGAAAAAGACCGTTGGTAAAATATTTCTGAAAAGAAACAATTGTCTGAACCGAAAAAACAAAACAAAAAACCACACAAAAACATGGCCTATGTAACGTGATGGTTTGGACGAAATGCTTGAAAATCCCAGCTCATCTTTCGAGCTGAGGAGTCGTGAAACTTGTGCCCACGATGCTTGCTTCGATTATGACTTTCGCTTGTGGAGTCGTGAAACTTGCGCCCACGTACGTAACGATGCTTGCTTCGATTATGACTTTCGCTGGTGACCGCTTGCGTGTACTGTACTTACGCCCTGAAAAGGCAGGTGACCAGTGGGGTATGAATGTGCGGCCGAAGGTCCATCCGGCGAGATCCATCCAGGCCCTCAATGGTGGTATCTGGTGTTATAACCACTGATCTTTATAATAATAGATATCAGCAGTTATAACACGTGCCTAGGGTGTGACGTCAAATGTTCAGGCTTAACTCGTGTAAGCTCAAACACGCGACACCACCACGGCTTCGAGTGAATGAGACACAAAAACTAGGCCGTCAAATCTGGGGATCACCATGCAGGCGTTGTTTGTTAACGTAAACCAAACTCAAAGGCATGAAACCGCCGTGGCTACGAGTGAATGGAACACAAAAACTAGGCCGTCAAATCTGGGGATCACCATGCAGGCGTTGTTTGTTAACGTAAACCAAACTCAAAGGCATGAAACCGCCGTGGCTACGAGTGAATGGAACACAAAGAACTAGGCCATCAAATCGGGGGATCACCATGCAGGCGTTGTTTGTTTCAACCGCCCTTAATGTTTGGAACTCAGTCACAAGTGGCGGCACTCTGGTTTCAACTCAAACGCATGAAACCTTCACAGCTTTTGAGTGGGACACAAAGACATGGTAGCAGGCAGGTTTATTAAATGTCATTATTATTACTTTTTAGTTATGAAACTGTTTTGGGAATGTTCTCCAAAGAACTTATGTAGTAATATATAAACGTATCTCGTTTGTTACTTTCCTCAATAAAGATACCAATAATAATGAATAATGTCTGGTGGTCTAGGAACTGGCCCTCGTGTTTCCACACGGACTATCGTACAGTGGGCCAGTTCAAGGTCAAACTGCGCCAAAATAGGCAAATAATGATTGTTTCAAAAATCAATACTCCTACTTTTTTTAATGTTCCCAGTGGTCCAGAGGCATATTATATTAAAGAATTACTGACAAAATCACATTAAAATACGGGTTAAACCCTTGTATAGTCACAAAATTGTAAAACATGTGATGTAAATCGGTTAGATTAACAAGTATTTTAACTTGCTGCTCTGAGGATTTCATAGAAGATAACGCCATGAAAATCGTGTCGATAGTTGTTTACAGTCTATATTTTATGAAAATTAAATTTATAATCAGTTTGATTTCTGTTTACTGTTTGAAAAAGCCTGAAACACCACATAAAATGCCTTTTTAAAGTCATTATTTTTCTTAAGAGGCAAA
The DNA here is from genome assembly GCA_021014325.1 of Plazaster borealis. NCBI lineage: Eukaryota > Metazoa > Echinodermata > Asteroidea > Forcipulatida > Labidiasteridae > Plazaster > Plazaster borealis. Next base: position 16,464,311 of record CM037459.1, on the reverse strand, counting down.
GAAAAATTAGATTTCCGCCGATTGCCGCTTTAATTCTCACTTTTTCTAGAAGCCTGAACCTTTAGCAACATGTTAAAATCAAAATTGGCTGCGACTTTTTGCGACTTTGGAAGATATTTCATTTTGAAGTGGTAGGCCCCCTATACGCAAAACGAATGTTTTGACTCAACCACCATGACCACCCATAACGACTTGCGCGTGTGTCAGGTTGTAATACTTTAGCATCAAAGAAAGATAAGACCCTCTCTGTAAAGACTTGACCATCATTTACTTTGAGTTGTTTTACAGTGGAGAGAAAACCATATACATGTCAACAGTACAACTTAAAGGACTGGTCTCGTTGGACTTTGTTTAATAGGAGTATTGATTTTTGAAACAATAATTAATTATGTGCATCGGTTCAGGGAGTGATGCTCCAGCCAATGCTCCAAAGGGTGCCTGTATCAATGTCCCTATTAAGTCCCACTTAAAAAAAGAAAAAAGACCCACTTGACTGCAGACCATTCCAATTAACGATTTCAATAACGATCGTTGGTGTTAACTCCAACACATTTTTACTTCAATGCAATGCAAGACGCACTTTGTGGTGATGTACAATGACTGATGTGCCGCCAGCCAGTCACTGTACATCACCACAAAGAACCGCTAACACGCACGGCCCCTCTGTGTGTGCGGTCATAACTGCGGCTTATACGCCAGGCGGCTTATACACTGTAGCATAAATCTTGTTTTAACAAATTCTTGGCATAGCAGCTTATACAGCGGGCGGCCTACAATGTATATGCCGAAGATTACGGTACATGAAAAGGCAAGAAGACCGAGTGCCTTTTATCTCTATTGTTTTGAAGGCTTCGAGCAGTTTGGCCATACAACACCATCCCTCAGTGTCGACTAGACTATACCAAACTGCACTTATAAGCACATTTATACTCCTTTTTAACCGTAAACACTTTTTTGGTTCCGCTTTGATAAGCAGTGCCATGATAAAATCCTGCTTTTCAACGGTAAGCCTAAATGAAAAAAAGTAAAAATCAACATTTCAAATGTCTTCTCCTACCTTTGTCTTTTTGAGTTGGGAGTAGATGGAATCCATAAGCTCTGGTTTGTTCTTGTCACATCGAGGGAGGTCTTCCATTTCATGGCCATATAATTCCTCACTTGTGTATCCCATTTGCTGTTTATAGGCTGTGTTGATGAATTGGACAGTGCGATTTTCATTGGTAATTTCCACTGCATCTGAGCATGTCTCAAGTGCACTGAATAATGCATTTACGGCTCTGGATAAGAGTGTGAGAGTGTGAAAGATATTTCATTTAAAAAACCAATAATAAGGGCCACTTTCATACAGACACTCATGCACAAAAAATAGCTCAACACCAAATAACTGAGCTCAGGTGAAAAAGTTGAATAGCCAAAATACCATGTTATGTATATTGTTAGTGACTGATTTCCAACATAAAGTCTGCTTTTTTAGAACAATAAATTAATTCCCATCATCTGGTTTCAAATACATGCCATACATGTACAAACAACTTGTGAAAATGTTATCAAATTTATTTACATGGTCACATTTAAGCAATAACAATGAAAATCCCCCCTACAGTAGTGTGGGCAGGGTCTACGAACGAATACTTACCTGTAGAGCGAATACTAAATTTGCATTGTTCCCTATGCCGGCAGGCAATTTGCTAAAGGTTTTACACACATAGTGCCCTCTTGTGTCCTATCCACGATGCCCTTTGACATGCGCACTACGTTAGCATCTTCTTTTTCTTGAGCGTTACTCGCGTAAGCACTCAAATAATTTTGTATAGTGGGGACGGAGAAAGGGGTGCTCTACAGGTAAGCATTCCTTCGTAGACCCTGCCCACACTACTGTTGCGGGGGGGGGGGGGGGAGGCTATGTCACTCTACTTACCTGTAGAGAGAATACTACATTTGCATAGACTCGCACTGAGTAAGGCGGTGGGTATACGCGAAACTATTTATTGTATGTCTACAGGCGCGTAGGACACAAGGTGTGCCCGAAAGAAAACCCACGAAAAGCGTAGGATTCACCTTATCCAAGTGAAATCCAAGAAGGCTATAGTAGCGGGCTTCGCAATGGAAGACTGTGCCTACTAAAAATCCAACCCAAATTTTATCAGATTTATTGAAGATTCAAAAGTTGTCTTTAACTTTGTATAAATATAGTCTACCTGCAAAAAGTTAGCTGTCCCAGTTAGACCCGCACATACAAGAGGATTCCATAACTCAACTGTGTGATACTGCATGTGTTGTCATTTGTGTGTGCGCTATAGAAGTGTACTGTGTACAGCATGGGTCATCGCTGGTTCACGCCGGTATTATAATATTATTATTGTGGGCAGCAGCATTGCCAGTGATTTCGTTCTTCGGTAAGTTTCGTCAAAGCTTGTTGTAACTACACAACAAGAACGGTGTAGGTTTTTATATATATATAAAAATGATAGCAAGCAGAATTACCCTGGACGGAATTATTTTACAGTATAAATGTAAAATTTCACATAGTGATCATCACAATGAACTCAATCGATATCAGATAAGGTTCACCGGTAGATAAGACGCAGTGATTTTTTTGGACTTTGAAAGTCAGATAAGATGCGTCTTATACACAGGAAATTACAGAATGTTAACTGGGAAAGAACTCAACGCATCCCCAAAGAGCTGTAGTTGATCTTGCATAAATAATGTATACCACTATGGCCGATGTAGCTCATTTGAAGACTACCAGTCCAACCCCCCATGTGCATGTTGCATACATGTACACAAACAACTCCAGACAAATCACAAGCCACATATAACGTAACTAATGAACATGGATGAGCCTGGCTGTTGCCAAATGCTAGTTTTGCGGAAGTAACTTTGCATCCGTAGTGTGGGAATTCCGTGTGTGTACATGTACATGTAGGGCATTCATGCATAAACATGGAGCAAAAATTGTGGTTTCAACTTGAAAGATTGTGTTTTGCAAGTACATTATGTCGTCGTGAACAACACATTTAGTACATGCAGCAAATAATCACAACTTTTTTTTCAGTAGTCGTGGTGGCGTGGTTAACGCCTTTCCAATTTTTAATAGTTGGTTAACGGATCGCGGCGACTTATTTTCCTGAAAAATCAGTTTTGTTTTGCCCAGCAACGAATATTCAAATTTTGGTCATATTATTAAAAAATTATATCTAATAAGTCAATTTTTTTTTGAGAAAACAGGTTGCAAAAAACCACCAAAACATTGTGTTTAATTTTCGATCACGCATTGCGTCAGCTCGATGGATGTGCTTCCCTGCTGCGAACAAGTTGCATAGAGCTATCTATGTCTAACCTTGTGCCTCCCTCATGTTTCGATATCAAATACATACAGCGCAGCAGGCTGTGCATAACAGTGAGAATGTCCCATGTGGACCGTTCGGTGTGCAAGACCAGCGGCCCTGGGGTTGGGTGTTAGACGGGAAAAGTAAACAAAATGTAAGATTCAGCGTTGCTCCAAAAACCATCAAAGACCTCTATAAAATACTTTAAACTCACCTGAGGTACACAGGAGATGTTGCTACTTAACCTTTTCATGCACCATTTATTTTAGTGATAAATTGATCATATGGACAGGTGACAACAGTGCCCTCTTTAAAGGGCCTCTTTCCTATTCTGAAAACTCTGTAATCCTGTGATCTTTATTTTTTGTTTTACAACTATTTTTCTGAAAGGATTTAAACCGGTCGCTAGCGACCGGTCAGTGCGTGAAAGCGTTAATATGGGGGTATGTTGTGTCAGATACATTTCTCAAAAAAATATATTTGGCTAAAAATCTGAACCTGATGTCCAGCGAATTAATTGCGCGTCGATACTCTTGGGATTTGCACAATCTGTATATTACGTACAATTTGTGATTGAACTGCTCAATCTTCACAGCGCAATATGCAGATTGTGCAAATCCCAAGAATGCGCTCCACCAGGATAGACGCTGGCCATCGGTTCAGATTTTTTGCAAAATTTGTAATTTTTTGTTGTTTCTGACACAACTTACCACCAGATTAAGCCGCAACATTTCCTGTGTACCTCAGGTGAGTTTAAAGTATTTTATAGTGGTCTCTGATAGATTTTAGAGCAGTTCTTTGTCACACACTGTTTGGGGGTTGAATACTCCTAGAACAATGACTTTGGAACAAACCTCATAGTTCTAGGTTCTAGGAGTAGGGGGTTGAGAGGGTTGTGAATCCTGTAGGACATTTGTACAGTGCAACAAACACATGAGCGTTCACTCGGACCGGCCCTACATACGCCAGATATTTGTCAAAAATGTTTAATAAAAAGTTAGATCCAGTATGCTCGGATCGTAAAGCAATTTAAAAGTAAGCAGCAGTTAAATTAATTTTCATTAAATTCAATTCGTTCCTAAAATACCGTTCAGAACCATTTATCTTCATTTTCAAAAATTTGGGTAGGTAGTCCAGAGTTTTAAGTAATAAACCACAAGGGAAATTTACAGGAATTTTTTAAAATAATTTTTGTTTTTTCTTTGTTCAACCCAAAATCAAATAAAAGTTTCTCACAACCCCAAAACACCTTTTTGTGTGTAGATTCATTCATGTGTTCAGTGGCAGAATAATGAACAAATCTTACAAAGAATGTACTCTGATTCATCCCTCTCATCTTCCCTTTAATCATTCATGTTTTTAACATTTATTTCAGATTCGCATAAGCAATAATTAAAATAATAAAAAAGAACAAATAATTTTGGTATTAAACAAATTTGAAAGATGCAAAATAATTTAATAGGCTTATTAGAGCTGACAGATTTAGATAACAATTATCATCCTCATTTCCTGTGTATTTATTTTATAGAGGTCTCTGATAGATCTTAGAGCAGTTCTTTGTCACACCCTGTTTGGGGGTTGGGTACTCCTAGAACTATGACTTGAGGTTCGTTCTGCCGCTCAATCTGGTGGTACGTTGTGTCAGATACCCAAACAAAAATTACAACAGTTGCAGAGCCATCACTGGTTGCTTAAAACCAACTAATGTTGACAGCCTCCATGTCCTGGCCGGCATTGCCCCACCTGGTATACGTAGGTCAGTAGCCAGCAGTACTGAGCGCCTCAGACAAACCCAAGACACCCACCATCCATGTCATGCCTACCAACCAGCTCCCAGCCGTCTGCAGTCAAGGAGGAGCTTTCTTCACTCAGTTGAACCACTGACAGTTTCCCCTGAGGTGGCCAGACTTGCACTGTGGGAGAAGAGGCGCTTCGACAGTCACCATCACGAGAAGCTGCCCATCCCAACTAAGGCGCAGCTACCCCCTGGACATAGGCAGGACTGGAGAACTTGAAAGTCCCTCAATAGACTACGTACAGAGGTGGGAAGATGCAAAACAAACATGAAGATATGGGGATATACCAACGACGCTGACACCTATTGCGATTGTGGCACATCACCCCAATCTATGCCACACCTTCTACGATGCCCAGCCCTTGAGAAGCAGTGCTGCCTTGAAGACATCATGGCAGCAAACAAGAAGGCTGTGAGATGTGCCAAATCCTGGCCGAACATTTGATTTAAAAAAAATAAAAAATAATTTTTCTTATTTTGAGTAGATGAGATGGACTCGAAAGAAGATCCTCATTTGTTATTTTTCTGTCTGAAAACTTTTTTTTCGGCCTCTTACAAATCCATAGACCAACTAATAAAATTGGCCTAACCGGGTAGTTGAAAAACGGCAGTTGCAAATAGGACATAGCAGTCAATAGTCGCGACTTTGACACTAGTTGCACTAGTTGCCCAGGCCAGTCGGCTGTGAAGTTCTCTTCCCCCCGTGATGTGGACTGTCGACAGTGCTATCCCGTGATGTATGCATCAAAGGGTGAGGTCCCACGCTAGTGCACACAGACGGTGTGCGGTGCCCCTGCCTGATAGGTTTGTGAAAATATGCGTCCTTCAGGTCCAGAAATGCCGCCAACGTGGGCGTATGAATCTGTTGAGGGGTTTCAGGTTTAAAATCAGGCGCCATACGCCAACCTCCATCTTGGGGGCCAAGAAGAAGGTTGACATGAATCCCGTTCGAGTCTCCCATCAGTGGACAATATGCACCACGTGGTTCAGGAAGAGAGCTTTGTTCACCCCAACGCTTTGCCATGTCAGACGGCATGTGCGCTGGCCGAAAGAGCATGTCCAGCTGATTGTTTCAAAAACCAACTGGTCAGTAGATGCCTGAACCCAGGACCCCAAAAACTCCTGAAGGCGGCCTCCCACGGTTCTGTTGGTGGGAGGTCGCTCGTAGCCAAGTAAGTCTTTTTCCCCTGCCACGTGTGTCGGGGAGTGGATGCACGGAAATCGCGGCCTGATTGGGAAAGCTATTGTCTGGGTTAGGGTTGGGAAAGGCAGGAGCTGGCCGTATAGCTGCCACGTGTGTCTGGGAGTGGATGCACGAAAATCGCGGCCTGATTGGGAAAACTATTGTCCGGGTTAGGGTTGGAAAAGGCGCGAGCTGGCCGTATAGTCGTCGCCACCAGGAAGGCTGCTAGAAGCAATTTTTTGTGGGCAGCGCTGAGGAATTGCAAAAGAAGCCCGCTTCTAACCCGCGGCTTTGGGTTCGGCTTTGGGTTCTGCTTTGGCCTCGAGGCACTTCGCTTTGGCCTCCATGGACTCTTGAAACTTGCCCACAAACAAGTCCGAGCCTGAGACAGGAGATCATCTAAGCACTTTTGGGCACCTGCTGATGAAAGCCAGGGTCGCTACTGTAGTGGAACTGATCTAGAACGGAGAGTAAACCATTGTCTAGACAGTGGAGTGCCCCCACCTTGGCTGGCACGGCTAAATCATCTTCACATCCCAACGCCAGATATTCGGGTAGGAAAAGAAAAAATGAAGAAGTGCATACCCTTGCGCCCCGACGAGTCCAATCATCCGAGCGACCTCCTCCAGTTTCCCTTGGGTCTTGTCTGTAAAGGAAAGCTTGGATGACGCCGACCCTCTGTCAGCGGCAAGCTTGTCGGTGGCCAAGTCCCACAGGATCGGGTGGCAAAATATTTATTGAAATCCCCTGAGGGAAAGCGATAATAGGACTCTGGCGTTTAGAGTAGGCATCTCTTTGCCCCCATCAACCCATCCATACAGTCGGCGCACTCAATCCAGCGGCATTGTGGGAAAGGCTTTGACCGCTTCTGTCACCAGACCAGACTTCCTCTTAAACGATTGGCATTCAGGTGAGTGGTGGGTTCTGTATCCGAGGGAAGATTCAGATTCTGATCTTGTCCCTCTGGACCAAGCATAGCTCGGTCTCGGACACTGACAAGCGCTGCGTGTTGTGAGTCAGCTCGTCCTCTTCCTCGACCAAGTCATCCGAATATGGGAACCATGTACCGTGGGCGAAACAGCGCCGTCAGGTGCCCCAGCACTCCAGGGACGCCGATGGGTATAGGTTAATGCTTGGTGGTGCCGCCCGCGCACGGCTAGCCATGTGCAAAAGTGTCTGCTAGCCGGTAGTCACCCAACCCTGACCTTGAGGGCTGGAGAGTGGGGGCTGCATACCTGGAGGGGACTCTGTTGGCATGGATCCAATTTCATGGCTCTGCTTACCGCCGAATTCGGCGCTTGCGATCACCATTCTCCGCTTACCGAGCAAGCGTCAAAATTCTGGGCTAGCTGTGTAAGCGTAGAATGCCTAGTAACGTAGAATACGCACGCCCACAAGCAAAAATTCCCTGCTAACTTGTGAAATACGCTTGACGTAAGCGCGGAATTCCCTGCTTCCGTAAGCGCCAATTCTTTGCTTACGGTAAGCAGAGCCATGAAATTGGGCCCTGGTGTCATCCAGTCATGACTGTTATGGCGAATGGGTACATGGAGGTGACCGAGTCAGATGGGCCTTGTCCAGCATCACCACATTGGCCAGAAAATGAGGCTGCAAGGGTGTTGAACGCCTCAAAAAAATCCTCTGTGGCTTCTTTTTAGAGGATCAGCCCCGAGTCGTCTATGAGGATTGTTAACGGGAGATGCCTGAACAACGGGTAAAACCCAATGTAGAGGCAGGACCTTCGGAGCGAACCATCCCGGGGGAACACCAGGGGACCTGCTCCACATGACCAATAGCCTGAGCGACTGGCAGTGCTCCAAGCCTGATAGTGTAGGCAAGCGCTGTATGTTCAAGCAACTGTATAAAAGCCCATCCCTGGGCACCGTGGTATCCACAGCGAAGCTGGGAGGGCCCGGGTGCACTGAGCCATGAAGGGGTAATCATCCGGGCTGCAGATGCCCCAAAACCGGGCCTGGGACGGGCACAAGGCACTCCGTAGTGGGTTTAGCCTCGGCACAGGACAATTCTTTTGCCTTGCCGGGGCGTTTCCCCTTCGGTTGGGTGGACCCGTGGACACTGACAAGAGACAATGGGACTGTAGGGTCCCTTGCTCTGTCAACGGGTTGGTCAGTTCCGGCAGCACCTGTGGTGACGGAGCTGACTGCGGGACTGCTGCTGCGGCGACGTAGCGTCACCGGTTCAGTTCCCAGATGATTCCGGTTGTCCTGGAGGGATGTTGGTCCTCCATTTACGACACAACCCTGTCCTACCAAACTTCCTAGAATTACTTATTTTTAGCACAAATTCACTCCAATATTCCACTTGCACAACTCTACAAATATTCTTACTTACCTTTATTATAAATATTACTTCTTAGAGCTATCAGGTATCAGAAAAAAAAATTAAAAATCAAGAGCTTGAAAATTCCTGCGGCTTAGAGAAAAAGAGGATGCTAACGTAGTGCGCATGACACCAGAGGGCGCTATTGTGTGTAAAACTCCTAGCAAATTGCCTGACGGCATAGGGAACAATGCAAATGTAGTATTCGCTCTACAGGTAAGTAGAGTGACATAGGCACATATGTTTCTCTAAGACAAAGCAATAACCCTTACAGACAGTACCTGAGTTTGATCTGTGACCTGACCTCTCCATACTCCAACTGCAAAAGCTCATTCAGGCAGGTTGCAGTGTTGGCGTTCTCAAATATGCGACGGTTGAACCCAGCATTTAAAAGCGGCAAGATGGAGGTCTCATCTTTATCAACAGAACTACATAAAAGTAAAAAATATATTACAAAATTGTACCAATAATTCTGATATTAGAAGCATATAAGTCAATCCAATAGAAACAAACTAACACTGGGGTTGCAGTGGAACAATGAGCAATAAGGAAATGGGGAAACGCAGTGGAACAAAAAGCAAGAAGGAAACGGGGAAACACAGTGGAACAATGAGCAATAAGGAAACGGGGAAACACAGTGGAACAATGAGCAATAAGGAAACAGGGAAACGCAGTGGAACAATGAGCAATAAGGAAACGGGGAAACATTTTTTCATTTAGAAACCTTCAAATATAGAAACTGGTAAAGAAATGAGTGCACCCATAAAGACACTAAGGCATAGATGGAGGAGGAATGATGAACTTTAACCTGTAACTTGAAAAACAGTCAAGAACCCTTAAATATGTGTTGAAAAGTTTCTTGTTTAAGGAAGAATAAGAACCTGCAGACCTATGTATTCGTCAATCATCACTTCCTCAAAAACTTGTGGACCTGATGGAATGCACAAACTGGAAAGTGGGTGGGTGGGGTAGGACATTGTTTTGAGCTGTAACTAAAAGAGTAATCTCAAGACGTATCTGTTTCCCTGTTTTATAGCTCTTCATGTAATATGTGATATGCTTTGGTAATTTTTGCAATATAAATGCCTTGTTTAATGTTTATATTAGAAAGTTTTAATCCTATATTTCTAGCAGTGAGAACCGCAACAATTTAATAGATTTAAATTTTGCATCGGGGATAAAGAATATTATTTGGTTTTTGCCCTTAAACCGATGTGTATTAACCCTTTCCTTACCATAGGCGACTTTAGTCGACCAAGCACTCAAGCCTGAGCACACAGGCCATTTTAATAAAGCTATAGTTTTGTCCATGTCTACCCTCCATACCCAAGCTTACCATCATTGGAAAGAGAAAGATCGGATCTTTCCAATGATGGTCAAATAAAACAAGGTTGCTATTATGCAATCTCTTCCTTACCATTGGCGACTTTAGTCGACCAAGCACTCAGGGTGCACCCCACTAAATATGGAGAAAACAGAGCGTCGAGCTCATGAATATTTTGTAGGCCCTTAAAATATCCTATATTAGACAGATTTGAGAGCCCAATAAAAGGGGTAGAGTGTAAAAATGTTGCCCAATTGTAACATGGGGGTTGTTGACTTCCAACTTCCAACATTTTTCAAGATTGATGCTCGGACGTTTGGAAAATTACACCGGTGTAGGGGTGTTTTTATTTGGAGGGAGAATAACTCGACGGGACCAGGGACTCCCCATATTAAATTGAGCAGAGAATAAAAGTTCAAGAGTCAATTAATACTTTTCCCTTTACTGTAAATAGCTGTGAGACTTTCAAGTATTTTTTGTGTATTTTTGAATATTTAGCCTTTTGCACTGAATGCTATGGGAGTTGAATTAGTGGGGTGCACCCTATAAGCCTGAATGGTGTCGGTCATATTTTATTTACTTGATGGGGTTTTAAACGTGTCATTGTTTACAATAATTTGTTAGCTGACAATCAATGTGATACAGAAGCTTTTTTCAATCAAGTGATAATTTTATTTCAATTTTTACGGTGCAAAACAGTTCATTTACAGTAAAAAAGTTATGTTAAATCTTACAAAATGGTGGATCACACCCCAGTCGGCATGTATTGTTTTTGGCAGTTTTGGGGAGTAAATATTTTGTGTATAAATCACCTTTGACTGCTCAAAACTGCTAAAAAAAAAATAAACCTTTCATTCTCTGATTTTTACATGTGGTTTGTAATTTTTACAAGCACAAATTTTTCCAAAAAGAAATTGCTTTCAAGGAAATTATGAGAGGGTACATTACTGACTGGGGTTGAACTTCAAGCCACATACTGAAAATTGTAAACACTGGTTGTACACATAAAACACTGCATGTGAGGGGCACGGTGTGTACCCTGACTGCTTAATCTGATGAGAAGTGTAAGTTTTTTTGTTCAAATTATCTATCCGTATCACTATCAATCATTAGTTCATTCATTCATCTGTTCATGGTGGGCAACGTTTGCTATAACTGTGTTCGTTTTCAATATTGTGCCAGTCGTTTTGAAAATTTGGTTCTAGTTGCCCTTTCTTGTACAGTTGTTGTGAAGCATAGTACAAATGGAAACGATTGTATCGACACTGTGCCCTTCGTCTCTTGTATGCCTTTCCTTTGGCCCTGTCAGAGTAATATTTCTGTTTCTTATCCATTTCAGAAAGGGCCTTAGCAGCTGGGGAGCCAACAGTTACTGGACACCCAGCAGAATTACATTTATTTACTATCAAGTTTGCATGACCGCTATTGACCAAATGCACGGCACTGTGATCTCTACAAGGACCATTTCTCACAAAGGTGAGTGCTCCTTTTGGATTTGTGACTGAAAATGCATGGTTCATGGATTCTGCTTTTTGAGTGCTTGTACCATACTTGGTTTTTTCCATGGCTTCTTTACCAAGTCGTTTGTCCAAAAGTTTGATGACTGTCTCTTTATCATGTTTAGACAATTTAAATTTTTCCCGAGCACTAGCAGGTAGGTATGGAAATTGGTATTTCTGATGTCTGGCACCACCATGGCAAATGTGAGATGTCTTTTTGCACAGATCATGGTTTCCCATGTAACATTCAGGAATTGCAATTGCTGCATTTGCAGCCATGGCTGTCTTTTGTGACTGATCACCAAGTTTTTGGTTAAGGATTGAACCAGCCTTGGCCTGAGCCCTGTGGCTAACATCATCGACAAATCTGTCTTGCAATTTAGACTTTTCTTTTTGGGTTTTGCCCGGAAACATATCTGTGCTAAATTTAGCACAACTTATGGCTGCACAAAGAGATCTATTAAGATGAGGGGGGTCTAGCAAATGTTCAGTCTCCATACCTGCCTGTGTGTGCATAAATGTACTAATGCCATGTGCAAGACACCCATCGGCATCAGTTGTGACTCTATTTATTTTAAGTGGCTCCTTACAGTTCAACAGTTTCTTTGCACACTGCAATCCTCCTTCTCGTTCGTCACCCATGTTGTAGTTTCCAGGACGAGTGGCGGTGCATGTTGCATTCCTAGGTTTGTGTCCTTTTTTGTCTGAGGAGGTTGAACATTGTTTGCAGAGTTTGGATTCATGGTTGAACATCACAATGGGTTTTTTTGTAGTCACATTTTCACAAACGACATCTCTCGTTTGTGTTGCCGAAACAAAAGGTGTTTTTTTGCGAAAGTTTCTCAGCGGATTGTTGTACTGTCGATCTATTTCAACGGCCACTCCACTCTCCCTTTCGTAGCCTTGTAATTCGTAAACGTCTTTCACGAGCCTTCTCTTTTCTGCCATGTCTTCTTCGTTTTCAATTGTCATAATAGCACCCACTCTGTTTGCACTTTTCTGCAGGGCGTTTTGTGAGGGAACGGCTGTATCCATCGCAGATAGAAGTCTCCTTGCACCAGTAGCTCCAATCCCAGTATTGTGTAGGCCAACTTGGACAACATGTTTGGGACGGCAGTTCGTCGTCCTCTCCTTGTCTGAGGTATTTCTGTGTACAGTTTTTTCTTGTCGGTGTGGAACCCACACTTTCGGCATGACATCATCTCGGCCACGGCAAGACCTCGACGCTCCTCTGCACCAGCGTCGAGTTGGGGACGACCATTGCATTCAGAATTTGCTCGTTGGTGATCTAGTGCAGCATCCACTCCTAAATTTACTGCAGAATTGACTTTGACAAACCTGTAGCCTCCTTCTTCCTGGTGATCATCCTCACTCTTGAGATGGAGTTTGTTAGGCATTTTCTGAAGTGCAACTCCACTCTTGGGTTGGATTTCCTCAACAGGAATCGTTTCAGCACATGTGGGTCGAAGTACCATGACAGGTCTGGTGGGTAACTCTGCATTGGGTTTTGATTGAAAAAAAACCTGCTCATCTCTCGTGAAAGCCAAATCAAGATGATCCTTTGATGGCCTGATGTAGACAGTTGGTGAGTTTCTCACTTGGGGTTCATGTCTCACTTTCAGCTTTGGCAGGGGGCCCAGTGTTCTTGTTTTTTGAGCCATCCTTTTTTTCTTTTTGTAGATTCCACGTCCAACCAGTCCCATATTGAACTGTGTAAGTGAGAAGCTAACAGAACTTTCTCCCAGGCAGAAGTGTAGCTTTCTGTTAGTCATTCAGTTTTCTTTCTCACACCCCCCTCTCCTCCCCAGATGTCACCCCATTTTTGTCTTTACAAATTCTTTAGAAAGTCAGTGATCATGACATGTCCAAATTGTTAGTGTATGCAGTTTTTAATTACAATTTTATTACCCCCCCCCCCACACAACTCTGGAGCTCACTCTCTTTGACCACTCTCTTTGATCCATAGAAATAGGCCTACATAGACATATACACTGGTCCACCCCTTTTGCCAGTAAAAAAGTAAGGGGCAATAAAGTAGATTGTTCTGGTGAGGCCACTACAGGAACACATAAATTTGAGACCCTTTGTTTGTTCCAAAACTTAAATTGTCTGCTGATATAACCCTTACCTAACTCTAACTTGAAACCTAACCCTACCTATTTTTCTACTTGGAATATGAAACAATTATTGCACTGGGTATAAGAATGGTTTAAAGCCCCTCAACTGTAAATTCTCCAGTTCATTTGCCCATTGCCCGCCCCTCCGTTGCTATCACCAGGGATCCTCCCACTTAAAAGGTTCAATTTAAAGAAAAACAACACATTCTCAAAATGTTTCATCAGAACCGTAGGATATATTGTCAAGGAATTTACAGACAGAGCAAAAACTCTGTGGGTAGTTCAAATGGAAGAAAAATATAACATGCGAGGAAATATCTTATGTGTGTTTGTATCACTATCAGGCATGCTCATTCATTTGAAAATGTACACAAAACACCATATGAGTGGTTTGTTTGTTTAAGCCTGCCATTTCTCAACAGATTAAACAAATTCAAATTTTTCTGAAGAAATATGTTCTTGACAATATTCCTAATATCCTGATAGTGGTTTCCAGTCAAACTGTAAAATTACTTCCTCTATAGGGTGCACCCCACTAAATATGGAGAAAACAGAGCATTGAGCTCATGAATATTTTGTAGGCCCTCAAAATATCCTATAATAGACAGATTTGAGAGCCCAATAAAAGGGGTTGAGTTTAAAAATGTTGCCCAATTGTAACCTGGGGGTTGTTGACTTCCAACTTGAGGTATTTTGGATGACATAGGCCCTGAAAAAAATGGTCCTATTTGCCGAGAGGTGTAGGGACATTTTTCAAGATTGATGCTCGGACGCTTGGAAAATTACACCGGTGTAGGGGTGTTTTTATTTGGAGGGAGAATAACTCGACGGGACCAGGGACTCCCCATATTAAATTGAGCAGAGAATAAAAGTTCAAGAGTCAATTAATACTTTTCCCTTTACTGTAAAAAGATGTGAGACTTTTAAGTATTGTTCGTGTACTTTTGAATATTTAGCCTTTTGCACTGAATGCTATGGGAGTGGAATTAGTGGGGTGCACCCCTCAAGCCTGAGCACAAAGGCCATTTTATTAAAGCTATAGTCTTGTCCATGTTTACCCTCCATACCCAAGCTTACCATCATTGGAAAGAGAAAGATCGGATCTTTCCAATGATGGTAAAATAAAACAAGGTTGCTATTCTGCAATCTCTTCAAATTGGAGTTGAAAGATCTAAAATGCCTAACACCTATGGAGCGCCATATGGTTGTGTACAAAAAGGTTTTTGAGATTACAGATCACACTGAAAAAAGAAAGACAAAGAACTTTGATATTTTTTGTCCGATCTCAATGATTTTTAGATTATATGAAAAGGTTTTCGATAGGTAAGAATTACTTATTTTGCTGTAAAACAATATCTTGAAGGAGATAATGGATTTTTAAAAAATGGCCTTTGAACGAAAGCTTTCGGTTGTGTAAGAATGTGTGCTTCACGCTTGAGTGGTCAAACAATGCGGTCACCAGCGGTTGTTTATGTCCAGACAATTCGGTAATGAAAGGGTTAAGCACTGTGTACTGAAAAAAATCCGCAGACTAACACTCTGGTGGTGATATTCGAACCCGCAACCTTTGACATGCTAGAGCAGATGTCTTACCACAAGAACACCGAGCTAGCCTGGTGGCTGGAGGCAGTTTGAATTCATATTTTTAGCAGCAGGAAACGCAACAATTCAACATATGTTAATTTTACATCAGATATAAAGAATATTATTTTGTTTAAATTGCCTTTACACCAATGTGTACTAACCACTGTATACTCAGTACTTATTACACATCGGTGCAAGGGCAAAAAACCAATAATATTCTTTATCGCTGATGCAAAATTAAATTTATTAAATTGTTGCGGTTCTCACTGCTAAAAAATATAGGATTCAAACTTATGGAACCAACTTTCTAATATGAACAGCTTGAAGGAGCAATTCTATATTGAAATTTTTGAACTTGATAAATGACAATTGGATAGCTGGTCGAATATATACATTTCCTGCTAATTAATTATTTTGTCGCGTCAATGCAAAAATATCTTACTTCGATTTTGCAAAAACTTTGTATCTCGCATGAAAATGCTCTGTGCAAAAATGTTGTATCTCGGCACGAACTTGTTTTGTGTGTAAATCTGTGCAACTTTAAGCGAGGTACAAAATGTAAGACAATTTGACAATTTAAAACTTGCGCGTAACTTAAATGCAATTTTAGGAGATATGACGTTTTTGCATTGACATGACGACCTGATGTATTTAGTCAAAGTTAAAAGCGCATTTGTTTATGATTAGTTCTTTGTAGAAAGAGTATTTTGTATTTTTTCTATGCATTATTATTTTGTTTTTTTGCAATGCGCAGTAGACTACATTTCTATAGAGATTGCGCAATATAAAGGGCCATAATTGTCATTGTCATTGTCATTGTCATTGTCATTGTCATTGTCACCGTCACCGTCACCGTCACCGTCACCGTCACCATTATCATTATCATTATTATTATTATTATTATTATTATTATTATTATTATTATTATTACTTATTTATTTCCTTAGCACAAAAAATGAGGAAACACTCCATCACACAGACGTCCATCACACATCACACAGACTGGCTAGGAAGACGTATTACTGACGCAGCAGGCCAAAGCACTCTCCAACTGGCAAACTCCCTCGGATTACTGCAGATTGTTGAAGAACCTACTAGAGGGGATCAGATCCTGGACCTCATCAGGACTAACCTGTCTGCTACACCCACAACATATGCCAACTTGGGCACTTCAGACCACAACCCAGTGATGGCGTGTTTAGATGTCCCTGTCTACAGAGACAAACCATACAAGAGGAATGTTTGGAGATATGACCAGGCAGACTACTGGGGAATGAGAGGCCACCTGACATCCACAGACTTGCCTAGTGTATTCCAGGAGAAAGACCCTGAAATTGCATGCAGAAAGATCACTGACATTATCCTTGACACCATGGACGTGTTCAATCCAAGCAAGACTGTCTCCAAGAAAATCAGAGACCTGGTTTGATGACAAATGCAGAAGAGCTGCTGAAAAGAAGCAGCGCCTACTCCAGAAATCTAGAAAGGATACCCCTGACACCAGCAAAGCCAAGTTTGTGGAAGCTAGATGTTCATACAATCAAGCCGAGAAGCGAGCCAAGAGGCGCTACAACATCAAACTAAGAGAAGATCTTGCAGGCATAACCCTGAGCAGCAAGAAGTGGTGGAAAATAGTCAACACTCTCTCTGGTAGAACAGCCAAATCAGACATCCCTGTGATCGAACATCAAAATATCATCCGTATTACAGCAAGGGACAAAGCAGAGATTTTTTGCTAGTCATTTGCAGAATATTTTTGACTTCAGGATGCTGAAGACCAGGCCCCTGTTGTCAGCCCAACCACAACTAAATCATTTGACAAAATTACCTTCAAGCCCAAACATGTTAGGAAAATCCTGCAGAACCTTAAATTAGACAAAGCCACTGGTCCAGACCTGATTCCAACCAGGGTTCTCAAAGAATGCAGCGCTGAGCTTGCCAGTCCCCTTTGCCGGCTATTTGACCTTAGTTTCTCACATGGTGTGTTTCCACAATCCACTGAAAGACAGCTTCTGTGTCACCAGTCCATAAGACTGACCCAACAAAGTATCAACCCAACGAAGTATCGTCCAATTTCTTTGCTAAGCAACATCAGCAAGATCATAGAGGCTGCAGTAAAGAAGCAGCTCCAACATTATCTTCTCAGCAAAAACCTCAAATAGCAAAGCCATAACAAAGTACCTAACAAAATTATGACATAATTGTTTGTGTTCAAAATAAAGAAATATGAGCCCAAAAACATTAGCCTCTGTGTGCAGAAATAAGGGTCCATTAGTAATTTTTTTAATAGCTAACGAAATTGTGCAGAAGAATTTTACCAATGGAATGTTAGTTACACTATTGATGTAGTCTTTCGCTGTATTCATTATTTCTAAGGAAACTTGAATCAGTCAAGTTCACTTAAAGAATCCGTCTTCGTCTGCCTAACCGTTCAGGATTGGAATGTCCGCCATGGCTCGCTTGTAAAATGAGAGCCTAAACGTGATTGGTCAAACTGTGAACCAAACTCGCTGTACTATCTTGCCTGTACAACCAATCAGCTGCTGCGTAAGGAAACGCTAGGCAAAAATTTGGTCGTGTCTGGTTCCTTACTTATTACGTAAAACTGAATGCGGTGTCGGGTTAATATTGAGGTGACTGACTATTTAGTGAGAAGACTCGCGCGTTGTAATAAGTTATTTCGTCGTTGTTTATAACCAAAGGTTTTATTGGTTTTTCTAATGGGGGGAAACCAACATTGTTAACATTTGTGGACATTTGGTCTTACAAACTTTTCAACTTGGCTTCCTCGCGTTTGGCTTTCCAAATTTGTTGTGCATTATTTGTCTAAAGTACATGTAGGCCCATTAAAAAAACACCCAAACCCCTATTTTGAAGCATTATTCCATTCCTCTGATGCTAAAAGTAGGTAATCGCCATGGCTTACTTTTATATAAGATGCACTATTGCCTTTAAAAGCACCACCATCACTAGCTCCATTCTAAAAAAATTATGTTATTTTTTATTTTACACTTCTTGTGGGGGTTACTCTTTACCACCATAATAACAACACTTTCACATTTTGTTCTTCTTTTATGGAACCATTTATTTATTTTAAGTTCCTTCTTTCAGCTGCATGAATTTCTCACCGATTTACCCACATTTTCATGTACACTATACTATACAATAATTATATAAACATTAAAATATTAATGCTAAGTCATCTCATAGAAAGTATAATTGAAAGAAATTACAGGGACAACCAGGCAATGAGGTCTGTAAAATCATCAAGAAATTGAAATACTTTCCATTCCACTTAATACTTATTTTCCCTCTTATCTCTGGAGTATCACAATCCATTTGCAATTAGTACACTTTGGCATGTTTAATATTGCTTAAAATATTATAGTAGACCAGCCAAACTTGAAAAAGTCCTCTAGAATTTTTTTCCACGGCATACTTTGTTAATGGCTGGCATCCATACTAGATCTATTGTTCATTGTACGAGGGAGACGATTAGGGTGGATGCCACGCTCAATTTTGAATTTTAAGGTCATTTTGAGGTCAAAAATCAATATTTTCAAAATTTGTACAAATTTTGACCCAATTTGATAAATCTATCCATAAAATTTATTGTTTACTTCATGGTGATATATCAAACCTATGAAATTAACAAAAAAACTTTCATTTTGTACACAAATGTATAGAAAAATGAAACTTAAAAGTGTGATTTTCTCGAAAAGTGCATATCTTGAGTATACAAAAGTTGTTTGCACTCCCTATCCCAACAGTGCATTATTTGTTTCAAACAACCTTTTTTTTTAAAGGTAAATATACCCAGGCAGTTTTTGATCAACAAAAATAATTCATATCACACCTTCATATAGGCCTTTGGTATTATGAAACAAGAAGATATGTTATTCACGCATTAAATTTGAATGCGTAGTGGGTTTATAGATTGACATGGTGCTCAAAAACTGTATGTCTGATATGAAAAGGTTGTTAATGGCCGGCAACCATGTTAGATCTTTTGTTCATAGCACGGGGAAGAAAATGTGGGTGGATTCTACACTTAAATTGGAATTTTAAGGTCATTTTGAGGTCAAAAGGTCAATTAAAAAAACGTCAAAAATCAGTATTTTCAAAATTTGATAACTTTTAACCCGATTTAATAGATCTATCCACAAAAATATATTGTTAACGTCATATTGGTATACCAAACCTATAAAATTAATGGATAAACTTTCATCTTGTACACAAATGTATAGCAAAATGAAACTTAAAGGTGTGATTTTCTCGAAAAAGTGTATATAACTTGAGTATACCAAAGTTGTTTGCACTCCCTATCTCAACGGTGCATATATTTGATTAAAACAATCTTTTTGCTCAAGGTAAAGGTGCCCCGGCAGTTTTAAATAAATTTTTCCTTCATATAACATCTTCATATAATTTTATGGTGTGATGAAACAAGAAGGTATGTTCTTCAAAAAGGAATTAATTTGAACATGTAGTGGTTTTATAGTTTGACATGGTGCTTATTACTTTGGCAATTATTTTATTGTGGCAGGGTGGATCATTCTTTTTCGTTGTACATCAGAATAATGATGTGCCCACCTAAGCTTGCTCACAATAAACTAATGGAAAATTAGTTCATGAGTCTATTGGAAAGCTGGGTTGTTGCAGTCAGTTTCGTCATATCCGCAGGCATACGTGCACCTTACACTAGGTTCGTTTTGAAGCAAGTGCATCGGGATGTCCTGCACTTTGATTTGCATCCACAGGAAACTAGCTAAAGAATGCATCTGGGATAGGGGGTAGTCTTGTCCAGACAGCTTTCAGGTAACCAGACTCTTTCTTCCAAGCTGCTGTGTCTATGGGAGATGATGGGACATCTATGTATTCCTGGTCTGTCTGAAACCAAATCTTCCCTTGGTAGTTGGCGCGTACTGTGTTAAGTTCCAGTACATCTCTTGTTGGCGGTAACATCTCAAGACTCTTATTCGCCTTATCAAAGAGTTGGAGCTTGGTATGGTTGATGGTTGGCTGCTCAGGTGTGCACCATATAGGTGACATACAGTACTCACTCACTCCGTCGACCCTAGTTGCTACTTGAGACGAGTGCGATGAAACACACACCACACATCACGATCACTCATGCAGCTAGCCAGTTAACCAATAGGCTCCAACCCTGTATCCTCTTTCACCGTCTTCACAATGTTCTTGAATGGCCTCCCTCTGCTTGGTTTTCCATGTTTTGGCTAACACAGGATCACCCTACTTGCTGGTAGCTCTGGATGCCTGACGCAGTGCCCAGCAAGGCTTAGACGTCTTGACTTGGTCTTCTGCGAGACCCTCGGCATTCGTCATATGGGCCTTCCAGCTCACGCCCATTGCCATCCTGAGCATCCGGGTGTAGCACCCATTGAGTGATTTGGTCTGTGCTGCTGTGAGGGTCCATGTTTCACTACCGTAGAAAAGAATTGTCTCGATTGCCACTTGGAAGTATCTCACCTTTAGCATGTTTGACAGGTTTGACCTCCAGATTTTGTTCATGTCATGAAGAGCTTTCCATGCCAGGGCCTTTCGTACTTTGATGTATTTCATAGTACTATGCATCCTGGCACCGAGGTACTTGAAGTCATCAATGAGCTTGAGAGACCCATCACCATTGGTCATCAGGGCATCATGGTTACCGATGTTAAACACCATGTACTCTGTTTTCTTGGCATTAAGGTACAGCCCCACTTTCTCAAATTCTGACTCCACTCTGCTTAGCAGCTCTTGAGCCTGACTGATCTGGTCTGATAGCAGGACTAAGTCATCAGCAAAGTCAAGATCAGATAGAGTGCCTGGACCAATTCTTCTGGACTTCCTTGGTGTGATGGTGAAGCCCAGATCCTTGTGTTTCTTGAGTGCTTGTCTCATAGCGTAATCATGATCGATGATGAACAGGAAAGGTGCCAGTGTATCACCTTGAAGGACTCCAGCGAGAATGGCAAATATGTGACTGTCTCCATCGGGGGTGACAACATTGGCGATGGTGCCGGTGTAGGTAGCCTCAATTGCTTTGAGAAGTTGAGGGATGACTCCATATGCCTTCAAGATCTTGATCATTTCAACTCGATGGATAGAGTCGAAGGCCTTCTTGAAGTCAATGAAAGTTAGTACAGCGGGTAGATTGTTCCTCTTGACCTCCTCAACGATTCTTCGCAGGGCCAGGGTCTGTGTAACTGTGGACCTCTTCTCCCTGAAGCCATTCTGGTTGAACCTCAGCTTGGGATCTATGGCCGTCCTGATACGGTTGAGAATCAGGCGGTTATATATCTTGGCGAGGGTACACGTGAGGCCAATCCCACGGTAGTTGCAGGTCTCCCTCAGGTTGCCGGATTTGGGGACTGGGGCGATGTTGGATAAGGACCATTGAGCAGGTTTGTTATTCATCATTAGCGCTGTGTTTCAAAACTTGAGCATGATGTTATCGAGCTCACAGTTTCTGAGCACCTCTGGAGGGATGCCATCCGGACCCGCACCCTTCTCTAGCTTGAAAGATGTCTTTATCTTAAGGTGACATACAAACTGCTCAATGGGGGCGATTTTCAATCACGACCAATTCCCTTGATGAGTAGTGGTTGCTTCTCAAAGATTTTCCAGCACACCTTGGTTTATACACAGGCTGGTGATGGGACCTGTGCAATCACTTCACCATCACCAGCCTGTGCATAAGCCAAGGTGGGTTTCTTTATGATCTCTGGAGTCTAGAACGGCAAAGAAGCGCAAATGTTACCCAAAACATGCAGTATCTGAGAGACTCGCACCACCTGTGAGGGATAACCTGCTCAGCTTTCATGCCTTACAGGATGTGATACAACCTCCTTCTATGGCCATGAGAAGAAAATGTGCTGGAAAATCTTTGACAAGCAACCACTACTCATCAAGGGAATTGGTCGTGATTGAGAACTTGCCCCATTGACCAGTTCAAATTTAATTCATGAAGAACATACCTTTCATCACACCATCAAATTATATGCAGATGTGATATGAAGAATTTTTGTTATTTAAAACTGCCTGGGTACCTTAACCTTGAACAAAAAATATGCACCGTTGAGATAGGGAGTGCAAACAACTTTGGTATACTCAAGATATATACACTTTTCCAGAATATCACACTTTTAAGTTTCATTTTGCTATACAAGATGAAAGTTTATCCATTAATTTCATAGGTTTGGTATATCAACATAAAGTTAACAATAGATTTTATGGATAGATCTTTCAAATTGGGTCAAAATTTATACAAAGTTTGAAAAAACTGCTTTTTGACCTTTTTATTTGACATTTTGACCTCAAAATGACCTTAACATTCAAAATCAAGCGTAGAATCAACCCACATCTCTTCCCCGTGCTAAGAACAACAGATCTAACATGGTTACCGGCCATTAACAACTTTGATATCAGACATACAGTTTTTGAGCCCCATGTCAATCTATAAACCCACTACGCATTCAAATTTACTGCGTGAATAACATATCTTCTTGTTTCATTATAATGTACCATAGGCCTATATGAAGGTGTGATATTTATTTTTTTTTTGATAAAAAACTGCCTGGGTATTTTCACCTTAAAAAAAAGGTTGTTTGAAACAAATATATGCACTGTTGGGATAGGGAGTGCAAACAACTTTGGTATACTCAAGATATACACTTTTTCGAGAAAATCACACCTTTAAGTTTCATTTTGCTATACATTTGTGTACAAGATGAAAGTTTATCCATTAATTTTATAGGTTTGGTATACCAATATGACGTTAACAATATATTTTTGTGGATAGATCTATTAAATCGGGTTAAAAGTTATCAAATTTTGAAAATACTGATTTTTGACGTTTTTTTAATTGACCTTTTGACCTCAAAATGACCTTAAAATTCCAATTTAAGTGTAGAATCCACCCACATTTTCTTCCCCGTGCTATGAACAAAAGATCTAACATGGTTGCCGGCCATTAACAACTTTTCATATCAGACATACAGTTTTTGAGCACCATGTCAATCTATAAACCCACTACGCATTCAAATTTACTGCGTGAATAACATATCTTCTTGTTTCATTATAATGTACCATAGGCCTATATGAAGGTGTGATATGAAATTTTTTTTGATAAAAAACTGCCTGGGTATTTTCACCTTAAAAAAAAGGTTGTTTGAAACAAATATATGCACTGTTGGGATAGGGAGTGCAAACAACTTTGGTATACTCAAGATATACACTTTTCGAGAAAATCATCGAGCACGCTGCACACGAACTGTAGCCCTGAATATCAAAGGAGCCTTTGACAAAGTGTGGCACAATGGGCTCTGCTCCAAGCTAAAAGCAAAGGGTGTTTCTGGAAGGCTGCTATCATGGCTAAAGAACTACTTGTCTGACAGATCAAACAATGTTGTCCTATCTGGTCAAGCCTCTGGCACCGCATCCATCAAAGCCTCCGTACCACAGGGATCTATTCTTGGCCCACTCTTGTTCTCGGTCTTCATCGACGATCTTGTGGTCATTTTTGAAAATGACCTATTCCTGTACGCTGACGACTCAACGCTCTTCTTACCTATCAGGACTTCAGACAACATCACTGCAGTACCTGCTAACCTAAACAGACAAAACTAGGCAAAATTAAAGTGTGGGCAGTCAAGTGGAAGGTCACCTTTGAATCTACCAAATGCAAGACCATGGTACTTTTCAGGAAAAGAACTCCATCCAAGCTTGACCTTTGCTTTGGAGACTGAGGGATCTTTTGATACAGCCCAGCAGGTCAGGTGTAGATCCCTCGGAACTGGACGCAGAAACCCGATGACGGTTGGTATAGGTTGTCTGGTCTCTGCGGAAGGACCACAGGATGGTCGCTCAGTAGCCTGACAAGCCTGGTGAACCTGGCGGGGCCAAAATGGCGCGATGAGCAAAATCTTGCAGTTTTCGCGCTCTATCTTTGCCAGTACTCTTGACAGTAGGGAGATTGGGGGAAAGGGATACCCCAATATCCCTTCCCATGCCATTGACAGGGCATCCGTGTGTAAGGCCAGAGGGTCATACATGTAGCTCCAGGTGCAATACACGGGCAACTGGGCGTTTGCTGCTGTTGCGAACAGGTCTACATGTGGCTGATCCATCCGCATGAAGAGCAGTTGGGCAATTCTCGGAAGTAGTGACCACTCTGTTGGGACAATCCTTCCTCGTGACAGTGCATCGGCCAGTTCGTTGGAAGTGCCCGGGATATGAACCGACGAGATCTGAATATTGGACTCCATGGCCCAATGCAGGAGGTTCCATACCAGTAGACACAAAGATGGGGATCGGGTGCCCCCCTGGTGGTAGATGTAGGCAACCACAGTTGTGTTGTCGCACCTAATCTGCACATGGCGGCCCGATCTCAGGGGTTTGAACCGCTCGAGGGCCTTTACCACTTCCCACATCATCAACAAGTTGATGTGCAGGGATTGGAAGTTTTCTCCCATATGCCGGACACCTGCCGCATATGACGGCCGGTCGGGGTTGTCAATAACACAAACCCAGTGCCACATTTGTCTCTAGAGGCCACCATCGAAGATGGGGATGGATATATGGCAATGTATTGGGATCATGCGATTTAACTTGTGTCGCTTTGGTCGATAGAAAGCTAGCAGGTGCAATTGAAGTGGGCGCATAGGAAGCCTGCAGAACCCTGTGGCTGATGTTCTCTGTAGAAAAAGGTGGACACATTGCCAAAGGTTCATGTCCCGATCGCGAGATGGTCGGGCGATCCCCTTCTGGCAATCGATCTCCGCCCCGAGAAAAATTGGGAACTGAGTTGGCGTCAGCCGAGATTTTTCCTCGTTGACGATGAAGCCGAGGAAAGTCGTTAGATCCAGTGCCATGGACATGACTGATCGAGCTTCTGCCTCTGACTGGCCAATCGTCTAGGTACATAAATGTGGTAATTTCTTGTCTGTGAAGACGTGCCCCGATCACTTTCACAATTCTCGTGAAGACTCTAGGGGCCGTTGAAAGACCGAAGGGGAGGACAGTAAACTCGTAAGTGCTGTCCTTGTAACGGAATCGAAGGAACTTGTAATGGTTGGGGGAGACCGGAACATGAAGGTATGCGTCCTGTAGGTCCAGTGACGCAGCCCATGATGGAATCGGCAGGATACCGTCATGTGGAAGGCCGAGTTTGTCTCCGTGTAGCCACCCCGGGACTGCGCCAGGGTAGGCGTAGGCCCCTTAAGCCGCGAGAGGCGGGGGGTTTAACCCTGGTGGAGCAATTGATCCGGCCCCGCACTTTGCAGCCAGCGATGCCGAAATAGACTGTAAAGCTTCCATGAAATCGATATAGTGGCTCTACGGGTAAGTAGAGTGAAATAAACATTTCTGTTTTATCATTCTTGTAAAAATCATGTTTTCCAAGCTTTGAAAACTGAATCTGTTCGAGGTCGAGACCATAACGCAAAACAGCACCGGCAAAGAACAGCGAAGTTCATTATCGACTGTTGTAAAACATAAAAACATCTTACTGCGATTAGGACCTCGATCCTCTGTCCACTGTTTTTTTGACGATTTTTAATATAGAGCCTACACTATTGCCCAAACTGCAATTCTGCACAGTGTTGTTTGTTGGCATGGGTGGTGAACTTTTTTTTCTTTTTTTTTTCTTGTGGTAATATTATTAATAATTGTTTTGTTTTAGTTTTAAACTATTTCCCTCAACAGTTTTACGGTTTCACACCTATAGCCTTTTTAGGCCATGTTCCGACATATTTTCCTAATCCTCACCCTAAACCCCACCCCGAGGGGTTATGGGAACATAGAATCGTTGAAACATAGGGGTATCTACATGTAACATACAGAGCAGCCAACGGATGGTGAGTCGCATTTTTCTCGCAACCAGCACACCCCATGCTCACTGCGTGGTACACTGTGCGTACATGTACACCAGCACATAATGTGCATATACATACGTACATTTACAGTGTACACTACCGTGCAAAAGTTATTGCGCACCTGCACTAATGATACAATTTTTCATACTACGTTGATAATATTGTGGAAATGTAAATAAAAACTGTACCTGTGTGTTCTCTGAACTCTTCAATTACTTAAATTCATGTTTCATTCAGTTAATTAATGTTCCAATGTCATTAAAAGGGCAGTAAACGGATGTCATTTTTTTCCGTGTGCACAAAGTTAACTGAAGAGTATCCTCATTAGCATATCATTATGGGAAAATCCAAGATGGCGGCGCCCTGTTCTGCGGCAAAACACGGAGGATGACAAGAGTTTAGTACCGCGTAAAAGCTCCACCAGCATCGATGACAGCTTGGCATCTCCTTGGCATTGAAGCCAAGAGATTGGTGATGGTCTGGCGGTCCAGTCCTTCCCAAATCCGATTGAGAATCTGGTACAATTGATCTTTATTTTGGGGCCGCGCTTCGCGCTGAAGGCGCCTTTCCATTTCGTTCCACAGATTCTCAATCGGATTCAGGTCGGGACTCTGGGCCGGCCAAACCATCACCTCAAACTGCCAACTGCCCCCCATATCTTTGATAAAATCTGGGGTTTGATCGTCCATGAATTCATGGGTAATTCCAGCAGTATGCGGAGGGGCATTATCATGCTGGAATATGAATTCATGGCCGATCAAACGATGGGCAGATGGCAGCATGTGGGCACGAAGAATACCAATATAAACAACGGCATTGATATTCTCCGTGACACGCACCAGCTCACCGACACCAGCGGAGCTCATGCAGCCCCAAACCATGATGCCAGAGCCCCCGTGTTTCACCGAAGGAACAACACAGTTCTCGTGGTAGTCCTCCCCCACCGCACGCCTCACAAAAATACGGCCATCGCTCTGAAACAGCTGAAATCTTGATTCATCACTCCAGATGACTCGGCTCCAGTCATTGGGTGTCCAGTCGCGATGCTGTCGGGCCCAGTCCAATCGTCTGGCTTTGTGGGCTTCAGACAGGCGGGGCTTGTGCCTAGCGACAAGTCCATTAAGCCCCACCTCAGCCAGACGACGGGATACTGTCTGTGGACGCTCACTCCGGTGGTGGCAGCTAAGTCCACTGTTAGCTCGGGGGCGGTCAAGAACCTGTTGCGCCTTGAGGTTCGGACAAGGAGCCAGTCATCCCTTTCGCTGGTGGACCTCGGGCGACCAGATTTGGGCCGAGATTCCATTGAGCCATGGTCAGCCAGCTTCTGCAAATTGCGTCTGACGGTAGCATCACTTATGCCAAGACGCCTGGCAATTTCACGGCAAGAAATCCCCTCCCGGTGCCAAGCCTCAAACATCCCTTTTTCGTAGTCGGTGAGCGGAGTTTTAGTTGCCATTGTCTTGTTCCAAAGGTCAAAGAGAGAGTATTCACATGCAAAGCATGGTCCTTTTATAGGCAGCTTTTCCCGCTGCGCGATGTTTGTTGGCATTGGTTTAAATGCCCGATAATGATATTAATGAGCTCATGAATATTTAAGTAGGCCATCCAAGATGGCGATATAGCACAGTGAAAAAACGTCGTCGGGAAATCCGTCTTTTGGTGAATTAACAAACGGTCATGGAACTATAGAAACATGAATTTATTTGATTAAAATAATGACTCAACACACAGGTAGGATAGTTTATTGACAAATAAAAACATTTTAAGAAGAAATCAGTGAATGTAATTTGCAGTTGAAGTGCGCCATAACTTTTGCACGGTAGTGTACATGTGCGATGTTCGACTGTGCATCATCCTCAATACAGACTCTGTTGTATTAATGTTTGTTTGAAGCTGCTGGGCACCTCTGAAAAACAGTGTTTTGCTGAGAGGTCTCTACTGAGAGTTTTGCAAAAACTACATACAACGATACCAGATTGCACTCTGCACTGGAAGGATTTCACCCAGGTGTTCACACGCTGGCTGGCGTTTTGATACAATGTATTACTTCACCTGGCAGATTCATGTATGGTTTGAATACTCTGAACATAGATTTGTACTGTACATGCGCGCACGTATTATCCACACAGCTAACTGACATTATCAATTAGTTTGCTCTCTTTAATAAAGGAGAGCAAAACAATCCTTTTTATAAACTGCATCATTACATGTGTGTGCATTGTGCACATGCACATCCACCCATAGTTTGTTACGTTAATTTAGTACATCATTTTATTTGTACATGCATAGCAGTGCACATGCAGACTAACTAGAAAAAATGGCTTGGTATAGTTTAATATATATTGAAAAGTGTAAAGTATAATCCAATAATAGAAGCCATTTTACTTTTTTTTTAACCCCTTCCCCGCAATAAACAACAACCCAACATCAGAGGGGACAGAAAAACCAACAAAATACTCAAGTAAATCCCGACCACTATACCGGTCGCTGACCACAGAGCAATAGTTAAACTTTGTTTTTATTTATTACCTTCAAAGATAATCTTTCTCAAAGCCAGCACATTTTTAGTTTTATCGTGTGGAGTCTACTAAATTGCGGTCTGCACTGTACTAAGTAGGTGGAAGGAATACTATTGAGGGGACTTCTCGTTATTAACTTCACTGCCGGGGAGTAAGTTCTAATTGGACTCATTGTTTGGACTAGCCTGCTCTAGTCATCGTCAGGATACTGAATAGTGTTTGAGGTGCTGTTCTCTTTATAGGGTGCGTTTCTATGAAACAATTATGGCAAATGGAAAGGAAATGTTATTCCTGAAAAACTAACAGTTGCTGATTGTGTACAAATTATGAATGATATAATTAATTTTGTTGTCACGGACATCGACATTTTCCAATTGAGCAGACGACGGAAATGACGGAGCTGTCTGTTTACACTTTTTCAAGTCGTGCTGCTACGCAACGACCTTTGACCTTAACTTTCCCAGAGTGCCAATCGAAAACACTGCAGCGTTCGACTAGCCTCGTTTCGTGGCTACCACGAGTGTAAGTTCCCGGTACACACGGGGAAGCTAATCGAACGCACCCATGGGGATTCAGAGGTGTTAGTGCAGAGTTAGCACTGCTCTGATAGGTTCGTCTGAAAAGAGAAGTGTGGTTGTAGGGCTCATAGTCATTGTGTGGGCTGCCCATTGTGTGTGAGTGCCTTGTGTACTGGAGCATGTCAGTAGACTGTGGAATATGTCAGTGGAGTAGGGTGGTAGGATTGTGTGCCAAATACTGCTGATGATATGTCTTGATGAACAGTGTTGTGTATTTCAATAGCTTCTCTGATGCGACGCGCGTACCAATTTCTCTCAGGAGCTATGTTTCGAGCTTGATCCCAATCTATGACATGGTCTTGATCCGAAAAGAGTTTGAAAATGGCAGATTTTTCATATTCCCCTCTGCGGCCATAGGCTTTGTGTTCTTAAAGCCTTGTGTTAAGGTCTCAACCAGTCTCGCCGATATACACTTTACCACATGAGCAAAGAATTCGGTAAACTCCTGCTTGACTGCAGGAGTCATACTTGTCTTTGTTGGTGAAGCTTCATTTCTAACTTATTGCGAGTTTGGTAGTATACCTTCATATTCGCTTCTCGGAGGATCGCTGGATTTGTGTGAAGTATGGCCAATGAACAGAAGGACAGCAATAGGCATCTTTAAGAGTTCGGAGTCTGAGAGTTGTTGCTTTTGGAATGAAACTTTCATTTGTTCGGTTTGTACCCATTTTCTTTTAGCCTTGTGTTAAGGTGTTCAAGTTCACTTGGTAAATGTTCATTGTCACAAATGATGTGTGCCCTTCGAAAAAGGGTGCGGTTCACTGAGGCTTTTCACAGGGGGGGGGGTTAACACAGCGGTCTGTGTGAGTCGGTTTTCTGTACACAGAGTGTGCAAGAGAACCATCAGCCCTCTTGGAAATGAGTACATCAAGGAAAGGTAATGAATCGAGTGTCTCTGTTTCCATGATAAACTGGATGTTCAGATGTTGCCGATTAAGGTGACTTGGAAGGAAGTCATCAAGGTTTTCTCTCGATGTGATCAAATGATAAATGTGTCATCGACATATCAGAGCCATAGCTTGGGTTTGAGTCGAGCTGTACCCAGAGTTTTCTGTTCAAAAGCTTCCATGAAGATGTTCGCTAAAACTGGGGAAATTGGAGACCCCATGGGAGAGCCCAAAGCCTGTCTAAAATACCCATCTCTCCATTGGAAGTATGTGGACTTCACGCATGTCATTAATAGGTCATGGATTTGGTCTGGCATTAGGCTGGTTCGGTTGAATAGAGTTTCATCTTGTTCAAGTACCGATTTTGTAATGTGGCATGCTTCATCAGATGCTACTTTAGTGAATAATGATTTGACATCAAAACTCACGAGTACATCAGAGGCCTGTAATTCAAATCCATTTATGATATCAATAAACCCTGCTGAATTGGGTACATGGTGAGGCGTTTTACCCACAAGTGGGTGTTAAAGCTTTTTACAGTGTTGTGCGAGGTTGTAGCTGTATAGTAATGTAGGTATGGCAGTGCTACGGTTCAGAAAGAGGAGTTTAGCAGCCAGCTTCCTTTCTACCGATCGGATCGGGTTCTTCTTCATGCGGACATACGCAGGTATCTGTGTCAAGGATACATGTACTTTGAACCTTTTGATAATATTCGGCGTGGTCCATTACAACTGTTGCATTACCCTTGTCTGCCTTCAGGATATCCCAGTTTAGGCAACGGGTTCCCACCGGATGTGTCCTGCCGCCACTGTAAGGGAGTGGAGTTCGCTACGTCGGCGAGACGTAGCAACTGCCACCAAGAATGCCACTCTGACAGACAAGTGCAGCAATGTGGCTCCGCTTAGCGGTTCAAAGGGGGGGTTTGGTCAGAGCTGACAGTACGCTGAAGAGGTCCCGGGACGGGACCAGCTTGCGTACAGGGGGACTGGTAACAAACATCCCCCTAGTCAGTTGCCGGATCGCACTGTTATTGGAAACCGTCGATCCATCGGCAAACCCTGCGTGAACCGCTGCGATGGTCGACTGGTAGTTCTTCACCGCAGCCGTCGCCAGCCCGCTGTCGAAAAGGTACAGGAGGAAATCCCCCACCTCCTCTACAGACGTATTGGCATGATGTACAGAACGCCGTCTACACTATTTAAAGAAATGGCGTAGTCGGCAATCGAATACTCTCCGAGTGGAGGCCCTCTGGGACTTGGCGGCGACCTCCGCAGCCCGTCTCGAAAGGCCCGCTGCTCTGAGGGATCTCGTGACAGCACCGTGACACCCCACGCAAGTTCGTGTGCGGTGGGCGCGGGATGGTGGCTGTGAAGGGAGGCTGGTGCACGACTAACCGTGCTCGGGAGGCCGCCCTGACTCGGGTGCACCCAGCCGTGACCAGAAGGGCCGGGCTGGATGTACAGGCCCGTAGGGCCAAAGCTCTAATCTTCATGCCGGTCGGCAATCGAGGCCGCGAGAATCTGAAAAGCTGCCATGAAATCCCCTCGGGATAACGGCTCGCTACCCCGGTGACGCTTGGTCTTGTGGGAGCCAGACGAAGACCCGTCAGAGCTCAACGAGGAATGTCGGGCGTGACGGCCTTTTTTGTTCTTCTGCCTCTTGTGCCAAGAACAGCCCCGGGTCGAACCCGAGGCTATCTCAGAGGATACCTGGGATACCTGAGGGTCGGGTAGGCTGAGCCAAAGTATTTGATTTGTACACGATTGGTGGCATAAAGTGTTGCGGTTCACGTTTTTTTTTTAAGGGTTTTTTTTTACACAAAATTTACCGGTTATTTATGTCGTTGTTTTTGTCTTCCTTATTTTTTGTTCAAACTGAACATGCAGCTGCGTGAAAGTGGTTTGGGGGTGTTTTCTGTTCATTTTAATATAGTTTTTGCTGCATTTTGTGCCGGTCGGTAGGATGTTCATTTTGTCTGTGTGGCGGTCGGCAGAAGCTAGTGCCGGTTACACCCGACCGGCGCCGACCAGTGTGGCTACAACGCTGGCCCTATTGTATGTAAAATCTTAGCAATATTGCCTGGCGGCATAGGGAATATGCAAACTAGTAATTCGACTCTACCGGTAAGTAGAGTGAAGTAGAATTCTAGTTTTAATGTTTCTATAATATTAGCAATACCACTCACAGTACGAAAATGTGTAGACAAACCGTCAACACGGACGCACGAGTTGCATTTCACATGATCGGGCCTACTGTTTTTATTAAATTAATTGTGTGTTTGTTTTTTCGTTTTCAGAGAAAATTAAATACATGAAATAAAGAGTAACAAATCCTGCTTCCGTTCATGTAAATGCCATTCTTATGCCTTGGATATTAAACGATTTACGATCCTGGAAAGTTGAACCACATGTGAGCCGGGTTCACGGCTGCGCGAAGTCTATTTGGGCCCGATGGCAACCCCAATATTTTGCATCGCTGTACAAAAAAGAGTCCCAAATTGCACTGGTATTGAATGTCCGGCTGAAAAATCACAGAAAAGACGGAAGGATGCGCAATCCAGCGCAGTTCTACCGCAGTTCACAAACCGTTTATTACCGAAGGTACAGCTGAGCGAAGTTCAAAGGTACGCTACTCCGTGATTTTGGGCTGCGGACCTAAAAAAAAACCACCTAACTTAAATGTCCATGTTCCGTACTCCATTTTAGTATAAAAGGCGACACATTTTGACGAACATTTCGGCTAAAAAAAAGAACTTGTTGCTTTCAACGGCACTGAGCTGTGGGCGAGACCACTGATGTTTCCCCTGTCATGCCTGCGTGAATGAGGATCACATGACTGCACTGTATGTTGTGCTTGTGCCACACGGGCGATTACATTATGTAGCGGGGGTGATTTGTTTCATGTGGCGGGGTGATATGTTTCAAGTGTGCGCGTCTTCTAATTGGAGCCAAAGTTTTGCGCGGTTATTTTTAAACCTTTTATATTAAGAATTTGTCTTTAATAAATAATTATTAATGTAAAATTACATGCTAGAAACCTTTTTATGTATTTTAATGATTGATTTGCTAATGCACAATTGTATTTATTACATATACCGTTCCAGATATTTAATTTCCAAGTAGAACAAAATAATTTGATTATTAAAAACTAATAACACTACTACTAATAATTATAAAACAAAATTGAAACAAAATAATAATAATTTAATAATTACCCATGGTTACTCCCTGAAAAAAAAATACATAAGGGAGATGTTTCCTATCAAGCTGGATATTATGATTCAGCTCATCAATCAGTCTTATTTGATATGTTACTTATTGTACTTTATTCAAATGATCCAAAATGCAAAACAAGACACAGCGCATAATTAATTTATGCTAATTAATTTAAAAAGGTTTCCAATGGCCTTCCTCAAGATACCTTTTTTATTGATTCCAATAACCCAGCTTAAAAACATGCCAGGGGGTCCTCAATGAATGTTTATCTGTCCAATATGCAGGACAGTGATTTTGCAATTCAGCGCGACTTTAGTTTACATGTATTTTAGGGTCGTGACCTATTAAAATATGCTAATTTCCCCCTTTTTTTTTGCAAGACTTAATTACAAACACTGCCATATCATTCTACACCTTATTATTTATAAGTGTACCAAATTTTATCTGTATCAGTACAACATTTAATTATTTATGTATCAAAATGTTGACAAATTAACCTTTAACTACCTAAAAAGGGTACCATTTGCCAATGCATTTTTCCCATTGGCTATGTCCGCAGAAATGGTTGTTATCAATCATGTGAAATTTGAACAACTCAAGAATGGAAAGTCAAATTTCAAAATTTCAAAAGGCATCTAGATCAGGAGATGTTAGTTTACATTGAAACACTTCCAGAAAATCTGTACCAGTCTTTAAAATTTTTGGGGTGGTATTGCTAAT
This sequence comes from Plazaster borealis, assembly GCA_021014325.1. Classification (NCBI taxonomy): domain Eukaryota; kingdom Metazoa; phylum Echinodermata; class Asteroidea; order Forcipulatida; family Labidiasteridae; genus Plazaster; species Plazaster borealis. The sequence goes on along the minus strand of CM037459.1, from coordinate 16,430,341 downwards.
AATATCCACTGGGAAGGAAATAAATTCTATGTTTTTAACGTGATTGAATAAAATTTGAATCTTGAATCGTGTTATGAGTTGTTCAAAGAGCTGACAACCGAGGGCACATCACCACACAGCTCAGCAATTATTGAAAAGGCATTAAAGTATGGTAAAAGCGGTAAAAAGTAAGAACATTTAATACCAACCTTTTTCTTGTCAGAGCTACCATCACAACGTGGTCGCTGTATTTTGTAGCCTTCAATGATCTAAATTACAAATTTCAAAACAAATATTGAAATTTAATAAACTGTTAAACAAATCACAAATTATGAATTGATAAAAACTGTGATGCTGTTTTTAGGTGTTCGGTCTTCAGCCGAACACCTCTTATATTTGTTTCTTCTTCATCTTCTTCTTCCACGGAACTCTTCTCTAAAGCATAACTAAAGTTGAAACTGAACTGAACATAGTTTACATGCAGTCATGCTAATCGCTGTAATGTCATTGAATTTTGCAGCTATGATGTTCATAATTGGGCATCTGATAGATCAAGACTAGAGCAACATTTGAAAAATTAAAACCAAAACTGTATGACCTTTACTTCAGTGATACTTGAAGGACAAAGTTTGCCTTTGGTTTTCTTCTTCAAACATTCATTTTCCAGGCTTATCTTCAGCATCACTCACAGGGTTCAACCTTAGCGGTGGTCCGCTGGCCAAATGCCAGTTGAAACGGCGGCGGACCAGCTGAAACACCTTGCCAAGTAGTCCGGCTGGCCAGTCAAAAATATAAGTGCCGCGAAACGCTCAACACATAACGATCACGATGTACATGTACACAACGCACGATCGTGCGACACACCGTTTCCAATTTACAGGCTTGTAGTCTTTTATTTCGTTACTTTGCGTGCGACAATAAATGCAATAAACATTGAACGCTAGAGGGCGTTTTAGAACAATTCGACAGCGCGAGAGTAAACGCCCTCTATTGGTGAAATTACGCGATAACATACAAAACCAAGTTACAAACGCCTTGACCAAAGACTTGATGTTTCTGCGCATGCTCGGGAAACGCGGTTATTCATCCCTGGTGCGCGCACGCTGTAATCTACAACACTGTCGTTGCTGGTACGCACGCAAATTCTGTCGACAGCATGGTCAACGGAGCACAGTTCCGTGGAAATTTTAGGTTGTTTACGAAAAACTACAGAACGTCTATATAGGCTTACATAGAATAACCAATTAAGGATACTCTGGATGAACAAAAAGAGTATTTTATGGTATAATGTAAGATTTTCTCTTCTTGATTTTGTTTTGTTGTTTTGGGGGGGTTATTTTGCGGGTGATTGAAGGACTGCTATTGTGATGGAATTGCATGAGTTGAATTCGTCATGTGACGTCGCACGTGATATGTGAACGACGTCATCAGTCATGTGTTCAGCTTGCACCAATAGGGTTGGTGCAAGATGCAAGTTCCCGCCACGAGAAGTCAGGTGAACTCTGATTGGTGCGGTAGTTGTAGTTCAGTTGGGCTAGTTGCCCGTAACTTTTAAGAAGTTAGTTGAGTTTATGTAAGATATTGTGCGCTGTTGGGCGTGCACATGGCTTTCAGGAAAGCGTGATAAAAAGCTGCATCAAGTACAGTAAGTATATGAGAGTTATTCATTACTTTGTGTAAATTGGGAGTAATATTGAGGGTAAAAGGAGCCTGTGGGGAAGAAGATTAGAACAGAGACGTGAGTGTGTTATTTTCTGTGTGAATTTTGGCGGTATTTGTGCATTTTAGGCAGCGTTATTTAAGGCTGTGCGCGTGCAGGCGATCGTCGTGATAAATACACAAGACGATCAGCCGGAGCTAGCTGTACTGCGGTGTAGTTGAACTGGGTTAAGTGCAACGACCCAATGGTTGCCGTCGCTGTGTGCGAGGCAGACAACTACTGGATTCTGGGAGGGCTGTGTAGCGGAGCGGGTCGTGTGTTGTTGCCGGGACCGAGCTGTGTGCTCAAGGCCCAAGGCAGCTGGTGTTGCGCTGGGCTAGGCGTGCAACCGCGGCGTGGTGCTCTGTGTATGTGTTGCCTTTCACTGGTATTGAGTATTGCTAGGTAGTTGTTTACATGACTTGTAGATAATTTGGGGTCTCACATTCTAAGTGCTTACAGGCTAGGTTATTTTGCCCAACTTCTGGAGTTGAAGGTGAATGTCAATAAATTACTTTTGAGGTCAAGGTCATTGTTAAACTGTGTCCTATTTGTGTGATTATTTTAGGGAACTGTGTGTACTCTGACAGAGAGGTGTACAATCTTTTATAATCGGGCGGTATACTTCCTCCCAAACGAATCTCGTCACTCAGCCTTAAGTCCGCTTAGTGACTTTAACTTGAGCTAGCAAGGGAAAGGGTCCGAGTTAATAATCATAGACTGGATAACGGTCTGTGTCCGCCACACTATTGTCTACAGCGATCGTGCGTACACTAACCCTCCTTCGGTACTGGTGTACCGTAGATTAATGACAATCATCAATAACAAGTTCATGGGTTTTTTATCAAGTCGGTTTTAAAGTTATTTGTTTTTAATTAACCACAAGCATTTTCTTTCATAAGAAAGTACTTGTCCCATGGAATTACGTGCTGTCTTTGGATACTGAAACCATCATCTATGAACTGAAACTATCCAAAGATCATTTCCAATTTGCTTCTGAAAAATCTCACCTGTCTGTTAAGTTATTAATATTATTTTCCATTTAATAATAATGACAACAAAATTGTTACACCATCAACAAGTAAAGGTACTCCTAACGAACACAATAACTGTCTTAACATAATAAAGTATGGCTATCAATGTATAGTTAACTTGACCTTGCAATTCATTGAATTGAAATAGCGATGATCGAAAATCAGGACATTATTTCAATCATATCAGTATGAAAAATGTTTTCAAAAAACTGACGGACCAGTCAAAAACCTTGCGGACCAGTTAAAAATCAAGCCAACTGGTCCTGCTGGCTAGTTGAAAAAAAAGTTAAGGGCAACCCCTGACTCAAGATTGAAAATGAATTGAACATTGAAACTCGTCAGACAATTGAACCTCGATTTCAATACAGGGGTCAAAATTAAATTAAATTGCTACTAGCCAGCAGGGACAGTGAAAAAAAAAGTTACTGGCCCGCTAGAAATGTTGGTGGCCCAAAACCATTTTGTAATACTAATTAAAACTAAATCAAAATCATTAGGGGGCCTAAACAAACCAAAACGAAAAACAACAAAACTAAACAAATAAAGAGGAAACAAATCTTACATTATACAGTAAAAAAAATCCTCCTGTTCATCCAGGGTATCAGTTTTGGAACAACACTTTTGCACAGAGATGACAACATGTTGATGTATAAATTGTAAAAATCCCACATGTTGTTCATGAGTTATGATTTTTTCAATTATTAAACTTTAATTTATTCTAATTCGATACCTGATGACGTCATCATAACTGTCTCAACTGTCTGATGAGTTTCAATGAGTGGTTAAGGAGTATGAATTATCTTCAACTTACAATTTAATGACCTATCCCATGATGTATTGATTGTAAAATTCCAATATGTGGTTCATGAGTTATGATTTTTTACAGATATTAAAATTTGATTCAATGTCATCCAATACCTGATGACGTCATCACGACATCATCAAGTTTGTGTCGTATTGATATCGAGGTTCAATTGTCTGACGAGTTTCAATGCTCAATTCAATTTTAATCTTGAGTTATGACCCGAAATTGATTTTTTAAAGAAAAACAATCAAAGGCAAACTTTGAATTTGAGGTACGACTGGAAGTAAAGGACATACAATTTTGGGGTTAACTTTTCAAATGTTGCCCAGTCTTGATTTGTCCGATGCCAACTAGGAACATCGTAGCTTTCAAATCTAAGGATATGAGACTAGCAAAGGGTCATTTTCAACTTTAAAAACCTTGTAATTCGACACCTGATGACGTCATGAAACCTGTGCCATCTTCTTATTGAGGTTCAATTGTTTGATGAGTTTCATGGTTCAATTCAGTTTCAATCTTGAGTTATGTTGAGAGAAGAGTTCTAGGGGAAGAAGATGGAGAAGAAAACAAAAACAACTAGACTTTGACTTTTTGTTTACTACAAAAACACGGTGTTCGTGGTGAGTGATTAAATGAATAGGTCATTATACCTTATTCATAAATACCCCAGACAGTTTCGCTATTCCTATTGGTGGAGAACGCGTCACGTGGGGGTGTTTAAACGGTTGATAAAGACACAGCTGAAGCTGTTTAAGACCGGCTGGCTTCGCGTGTTGGGCGCGCAAGCTCATGTACACCAATTTAAATTACGCAGAACGCAATTCATAGCTATTAGTAACAGCGTAATATGTGTGGTGTACACGCGTATACACACACACGACGACGAACAAAACATTTTTACAAAAGTTTTGGAAATTTGCAAACTTGGAAAAATTCGCAAAGAAACAGTGTGACATTGTCTATAATTGTGATATTATATTGCTTTTTAACATAAGGGCATTTATGAACGGGAATAAAAGAGTAGTGACGACTTTAAGCTTCGCGGCGTTTAAAACCTGCGGTCGTGCGGCCGTCCTCGCGCCTCCCTCTTGGCACGGCACCTTTACACTGCCGGCGGGCCTAAACGGCTTACCGTTTAAACGCCTACTCTTTTATTCCCTTATTAATCCAATTCCTGGTTCAGGAGTTATGAATTTTTCAAAACAAATTAACATCAACTTCAGGTTTTGACCGGAAGTCAAGGTCAAATAGGGGTCACATTTTGTGTAGCGCGTTTAGTTTATGAAGACGTTTTAGATGGTGTATGGATTGTAAACCTCCAACAATTTGTTGAAACATTAACTTTCACTTTCCGGTTAGATTGTAAAAATCCATTGTGTGGTTCAGGAATTATGAATTTTGAAACATTAAATTTCAACTTCCGCTTTGAACCGGAAGTCAGGGTCAAACGGGGTCACAATAAGTGTAGCGTATGTTAGGTTTTATAAAGACCTTTCAGATGATGTATAGATTGTAAAAATCCAATGTGTGGAGTTATGAATTTTTCAAAACAAATAAACATCAACTTCCGGTTTTGACCGGAAGTCAAGGTCAAATAGGGGTCACATTTTGTGTAGCGCGTTTAGTTTATGAAGACGTTTTAGATGGTGTATGGACTGTATACCTCCAACAATTTGTTGAAACTTAACTTTCCCTTTCCGGTTTGAACCGGAAGTCAAGGTCAAATGAGGTCACAGTGTGTAGCGCTTCTTAAATCTTTGGAGCCCTTTCTGATGATGTATAGATGATAAAAATCCAATGTGTGTTTCAGGAGTTCTGATTTTTTCAAATATTAAACTTCATCTTCCGGTTTGAACAGGAAGTAAAGGTCAATTGGGGTCACATTATGTATATCGTTTGTTAAGTTGTTACATACTTGTCCAATGATGTATAGATTGTAAAAATCCATTGTGTGGTTCAGGAATTATGAATTTTGAAACATAAAATTTCAACTTCCGCTTTGAACCGGAAGTCAGGGTCAAACGAGGTCACAATAAGTGTATCGTATGTTAGGTTTTAAAAAGACCTTTCAGATGATGTATAGATTGTAAAAATCCAATATGTTGCTCAGGAGTTACGAATTTTTCAAGTATTACATGGATTATCTTTATGCCGGTGGTGCGCAATATACAAGGTAACATGCAGCGATGCTAAATGTATTCCTACATGTAGTTGATGTAAACTGAACTACACGTTCAATGTATGTATCTGTACACGTGCTATTACACTATCCCGCATTATCAAAGTGGGTCAACACAAACGTGCGCTTTAATGCCGGTGGTTATAAGACAAGATGTAATGTCAAAATGGTGTTATTTCTGTGCAAAAGTTTGAGCAGGCTCAATGTTCTACAACCTGATGCAAAATTTATGCTAAAATGATAAATAGTTTTTAAGATACGAATTTTATGAAATTTTAAATTTCCGGGTTGAACCGGAAGTCAAGGTCAAATGGGGTCACTTTCTGTGTGGCGTTTGTTGAATCTTTAACGAACTTTCCGATGATGTATAGATTGTAACAATCCAACATGTCGTTCATGAGTTATGATTTTTTTTCAAAAATTAAACTTTGATTTGATGTAATTCAATACCTGATGACGTCATCATGACATCATCAAGTTTGTGTCGTCTTGATATTTAGGTTCAAATATCTTATGAGTTTCAATGTAAAATTCAATTTCAATCTTGAGTTATGCCGTAAATAAGCCCGAAAATGATGTTTTTCGAAAAAAAAATCCAAAGGCAAACTTCGACCTAGGGGCATGACCTCGAAGAAAAGGTCATACGATTTTTACGTTAACTTTTGAAATGTAGCCCCAGTCTTGATCTATCACATGCCCAATTATGAACATCATAGCTTTCATATTCAATGAGATACAGCAAATACCAAATGGTCATTTTTCAACTTTAAAAACGTTGTAATTCGACACCTGATGACGTCATCATGACGTAATGACAACTGTGCCGTCTTCATATTGAGGTTCAATTGTCTGATGAGTTTCAAGGTTCAATTCAGTTTCAATCTTGAGTTATGTTCGAAAGTAGTTTTTTGAAACAAAGGCGAACTTCGACCCAGGGTAACGACTGGAAGTTAAGGTCAAACGATTTTGGCGTTAACTTTTCAAATGTTGCCCCAGTCTTGATCTATCACCTGCCCAAGTATGAACATCATAGCTTTCATATTCGTAAAGATACAGGAAAAAGCAAAGGTCATTTTTCAACATTAAAAACCTTGGAATTCGACACCTGATGACGTCATCATGACGTTATTAACTTTGTGCCGTCTTCATACCAAGGTTCAATTGTCTGATGAGTTTCATTGTTCAATTCAATTTCATTATTGAGTTATGCTGTAGAGAAGAGTTCCAGGGAAGAAGAAGAAGAAGAAGATGGAGAAGAAAAAAAAAAAACAGAACAAAAACAAAGAGGTGTTCGTGCTTGTATTGCACGAACACCTAACAAGACATTCAGTTTTTGTCATGTGACAAAAAACAAGGTGTTCGTGGGAGTGATTGAATGAATAGGTCACAACATTTTACCTTATCAATCCAATTCCTGGTCCAGGAGTAATGAATTTTTCCAAAAAATTAAACATCAACTTCCGGTTTGGACTGGAAGTCAAGGTCAAATAGGGGGTCACATTTTGTGCAGCGCGTGTTTAGTTTATGAAGACGTTTTAGATGATGTATGGATTGTAAACCTACAACGATTTGTTGAATCATTAACTTTCACTTTTTGTTTGAACCGGAAGTCAAGGTCAAATGAGGTCACAATGTGTAGCGTTTCTTAAATTTTTGGAGCTCTTTCTGATGATGTATAGATGATAAAAAATCCAATGTGTGGTTCAGGAGTTCTGATTTTTTCAAATATTAAATTTCATCTTCCGGTTTGAACAGGAAGTAAAGGTCAATTGGGGTCACATTCTGTATATCGTTTTTAAAGTTGTTACATACTTTCCCAATGATGAATAGATTGTAAAAATCGAATGAGTTGTTCAGAAGTTAAGATATTTTTAAATATTAAATTTTAACTTCCAGTTTGAACCGGAATTTAAGGTCAAACAGGGTCACACTTTGTGTAGCGCGTGTTAAGTTTAATAAGACCTTTCAGATGATAATAATAATAATAATAAGACTTGTAATGCGCACATATCCACCCTGCTTGGTGTTCAAGGCGCAGTAAAAACCAAAAACCAAAAACAAAACAAAACAAAACAAAGAAAAAAACAGACACAACAAAATTAGTCCTTGAAAACCTGTGACATAAGATAAGTTTTGAGAAGAGATTTGAATTTTGTGGTACAAAGACAAGATCTAAGATTGAGTGGTAGAGAGTTCCAGATGCGTGGCGCAGCTGAAGAAAAAGACCTGTCATCCCATGAGTGTCGAGACTTGGGTTCAATGAGGAGAAGCATGGAACTTGCAGAGCTGCCAACCTTTAACTGGGCATTTCAGTATTCTTTAGGCTGAAAATCAGTATTTTGCCAATGAAATCAGTATTTTTCTGCGCAGCGCCGATACACTTCTTTCGAGGCAAACAAGAAAGTATGGTGTCCTGGTGAAGCCATACGCAGAAGAAACATCTGCAGTGACTTCAAGTGTTCTGTGAGACGCTGTGTATGACTCTATAGCCAGCAGTTGTCTTCATTTTATTCAAAACATTTTTTATTTATTTTTAAAAATTACGATGGTAATTTGCAAAAACTAAAAAATAAAAAAAATAAAAAAAAAGTGTCAATAAGTCTTGGCTTTCAAATCTGATTTTTTAAAAAGTTTTGAATCTTTTTATGTTTCTTAACATTTATAATAAAGCATATCAATAAACAGTGATATTTGAATCACCAAGCCAATGTTTAAATTTTAATGTTATTAATAATAAATGATATGAGGGTTTAAAAAAAAATTCTCCAGACTGTTAGAAAATGATATAAGGCACATGGCTTCTTTAAGCCTCTGTATTTTTTTCCCCAGAATGCTCAGCAGAATTTTAAGTCACATGATTTTATCATCGTGAATTGTGAATTGAAAAATTGTTCGATGAAACTTTTTCGGCGGGAAAATTTTTTTTATGGCCCCGACAGTATGACATATTTTTGTACCTTGTAGAAATGCCTAAAATACCACAAATTTTTGCAATACAAGTGCAACTTGCCAGTGGAGCCTCACATAATTCTAAGTTTTGGTCAAAGGAGAGGAGACTCTTTGCTTGGCAAGTCAAACCACAAAAATTGTATCTAGGGACTGTTTACATCGCGCGCAGAGAGATAAAAGATTTGCATCGATTTCAGGGACGCCCTGAAAACAGGACCTCCTACGGTATATAAAAAAAAAATTAAAAAAAATTAATATTTTTTTGGGGGTATCGGACCGCAATTTGCGCTACACTGTGCATGGGGAGAAGCCATACTGCAATTCTTTCCAATTAATGATATCAAAATACTTTAGTTTCTGTACCATCGTTTATTAAAAAGAATAAAAAATGTTCACGTTTGCACAGGAAACACACCACATTAGTGGAGGGCAGTCAAGTGTTTGAAGGACTTCTGCGAGTTTGTCAACTTGGCTTTCCAACCAATTCCATGTCCACCCATTGCATTCTTTACGCCTTTTATCACTATTTTTCATCAGATCTTGGCCTCCATTGCGTCGAAGATATCTTTCCTTTTTGTCATTTTTATTTCAAGTTATACATTGATGCAGCGATCGCGATGTTGTTTCACACACTAATCAACGTCAACACGCTTGTTCCTTGCAGAAGTAAAATTTATCACAGTGTCTGTTTGCCGCCGCATCCCATACACGTGAGCATTAGAAAAACTGCGGCGCCAGTCTCTACAAAAGTCATGTGTGTGGGTGACGTTGTGAGACATGTACTATAGAATGTATGCTGTACAAGGTGCATTGTGCCTCCGTGTGACATGGTAGACACGTCTCAGTGCACGGAGATCACTCTGGCAGTAGTTAAGTCCTTCAGCGCAATAGGTTATGGTACCTAATATAAGCTCTGAAACGCGTGTGAATTCGCGGCTTTCATTTTTATTACGATCTCATTGCTTGTACTGCATTTACACTGGGGCTTAATAAGTATGATCAGCTTTTTCCAAATCCATATTTTGAAACGCAAATTCGTACTTCCGTATTCTTGGTTGATTTCCGTATGAAATACGAAAAATCCGTACTAGTTGGCAACTCTGAACTTGATCGAAGATTCCTTGATGGAGTGTAAACTTGAAGTAGTTCAGAAATATAGTGGGGAGCCTTGCCATTAAGTGCTTTGTGGACAATGAGCATCAGCTTGAAGATGGTTCGTTGAGAGATAGGGAGCCAGTGTAGTAGTGTCAGAATGGGGGTGATAGAACAGGATTTTCTAGACAGTGTCACAATGGGGGCAGTGGTATTTTGGAGGCGTTGAAGACGGGAAATCTGGTTGTTAGGAAGACTGTAGAGAAGAGCATTGCCGTTGTCAAGACGAGAAGTAACAAATGCATGAATGACCTTTTCAGTGGCACTTTTGTCCAAGTACTTGTGAATCTTACCAATATTCCTGATGTGATATGATGACAGATGAACGGTGTTGTTGATGTGTGGTTGAAGTGTCATCGATGAATCAAAAATAACCCCTAAGTTCCGAACTTGCAGTGAGGGAGCTATCCGAGCATCACCGATGGAAATGTATGGCGCTGAAACCTTTGATAACTGTTGACGTGACCCAAATAGAAGGAACTCTGTCTTATCATCATTTAACTTCAGGAAGTTTTGTTGTGTCCAACGTCGAATCTCTTGGATGCATTTCTCAAGTCTTGCAATAGATGCATTGGCGTTTTCTTGAGAAGATTTAAACGTGATGTATAGCTGAGTGTCGTCTGCGTACACATTGTAATTCAGATTAAATTTCAGGATGATGTCACGAATCGGCAAAGTGTACAGCGTAAACCACTGCGGGCCCAGTACCGACCCCTGTGGCACAGAGTAGTTCAAAACAACAGGGTCTGATACCGTGGTGCCAATACATACATGCTGAGTTCTATTGTAGAGATACGATTTGCACCATGCTAGGGCTGTGTCCTCAATGCCAAGGTGATTTTGGAGCCGAGAGAGAAGGATGTTGTGATCAACAGTGTCAAAGGCAGCACTCAAGTCTAACAGGACTAGTGCTGTTAGGTTACCATTGTCCATTGCAGAAAGAATATCGTTGCTCACACGGACTAAGCAGCTTCTGTCCCATGGAAAGGCTTGTATGCTGACTGGAACACGTCGGACAGGTTGAAAGTATGAATGTGATCAAAAATGCGTGATGAAACTACTCGTTCAATGACTTTTCCAAGATATTTTAAGTTTGCAACCGGTCTGTAGTTTTTGAATATCTCCTTGTCCAGGTTTGGTTTCTTGATGAGCGGCCTGATGTAGGAAACTTTGAGGCTATTGGGGAAACAACCGGAACTGAGAGATTCGTTTACAAGATTAGTGATGTAGGGTACAAATATATCAATGTTTTGCTTCATCATGGATGTTGACACTGGATCCAGCTCACAGGATTTTGAAGGAGATTTCATAATAACCCTTTGAATCTCAGTGGCAGGCTCAAACACAGATAGTCTACACTCTGGTTGAATGAGGATGTGGCAATGTCTGCGGCACGTTGTAAGGGACTGATGAAAATGATGAGCGGATGTCTGAAATCTTGGTGGCAAAGAATTTCTGGAATTCATTTGCCAAGTCCTGATCATTGTAAGTGGATGGAAGGACAGGGGTTTTGGGTTTGAGCAACAACTTACCAATTATCTTGAAGAGCTTCTTTTGATCTCCTGAGGATTCTTGTACTTGGGATGAATAATGGGTGATCTTTGCCTGGTTGATCAAATTCCTGACTACTTTACATTGGTTGCGATATTCTTGTTGTTGTATTTCCAATTTGCCATTTTCCGCCATTTCCGCTCAAGTTGACGACAGATCTTTCTTGCTGTACGAATATCATCATTGAACCAGGAAACTTCAGTTCGGACCTTGACTGATCTTGTTTTCCAAGGTGCGTATTTATCCTAGATGTCAATGACAGTACTCTCATATTGGCTGACATAGGAATCCAAGCAGTCTTGATCAATTTCCAGCTTTGCTAAATGAGTTCCTATGTCGCGGAACACTTCAGGAGAATTCACATGTTTCCACTGTCGGCTCTTTATAGTGACGGTTGGGACTTTGGGCTTGCACAGACTCAAGTTACACATGACTGCATAATGGTCTGAGAATCCAGGTAGAATAACAAAGTTTGAGACAATAGGTGGGGTGATGTATTGTCATGAGTTATGACAAGATCCAGGCAATGACCGAGACGATGAGTCGGCTCCTTGATATGCTGGGTAAGACCGAAAGCCTGAAGTAGATGCTTAAACTGGTTTGCATTGGTGTTGTGGATGTCATCAACATGAATGTTAAAGTCACCGGTGATGATGATTTCCGATGGATGAAGGAGATATTCCAAAAACAAATTTTCAAAATCCTTAAGAAAACTTGAGAAAGTCACATGTTGGCCGTTGGAATCTCTTTCAAGTCTGTATACAATGACAAGGCGAACAGATTAAGAGTTTCCGGAAACCTCAGCATGAAGAGATTCAAAAGTTGTGTATTGGACGTCATTACTTTTCACAGAGACAGATAAAGTAGATCTGTACAGTATTGCAACTCCTCCACTGGTCTTGTGAGGTCTTGGGATGTGATGAAAGTAGTAGCCAGCAGGGGTACACTGAGGACATGTTAAGTTGTCATCTGGTCTCAGCCATGTTTCTGAAACGGCGACAAGGTCCAGATCTTTTTGCAGAACCAAATCAGCAAAATCGTCATACTTGTTACAGATGGACTGTGTGTTCAGAACACAAAGGCTGAGTTGAGATTTGGCTGGAGTCACTGGTGCTAGAACAGATGGGAGTGTAACTTCAGGTATAGGGGGTTTATGAACAGTTCTACGGTGACCAGCTTTTTTACCACGATGTGTAGGTCTGTAAACTGTGCTGGGATTTACAAAAAGGCCAAGATTCTGCAATGTAAATTTACAGGAAGGCAGAGTTGAAGCATGTGTGGATGGGGCATAACGGAGACCGAGAAGCTTGTTACGTGAGTAGGAATTTGCAGAGTTTGGACTAGCTTCTGCTGAGTTTGAGTTATTTTCAGCTTCAGGGCCGGGATTTACAGCAATGTCATCGAAGATCACAATTTCCAAATAAAAAGTGGCTGGGGAGTTGTCATACTATGAAACATGGCATTTCAGATATTTTCGATGCTGGATGAATCCTAGCTGTGTCTTTGGCAGAATGCAAGCACCAAGCACAATTGATGCTGATGGAACAAAGCTGACCACAGATGAGTCAGTACAGTACAATGGTCTAGCAAGCAGGGAGAGAATAAAAAGGATACTTACCTCCAGTGCCCCAGATGGGCGAACAATGTCCATGGACAAGGTGGATGACTGCACAGCATGCAGCCACCAAAGTGTGTGTAAGCTTTGTACACCAGAATTTTCAACTGAGACAGTGAAAAATTCCAACAGAAAATCACTATTTTCACAACTCAGATGTACAGTACATACATTAGTCTTCAACAGGAGCGTCTTGGAACCAAGACTATACACAATGTAAACTCGTGCATGGTTCAGCGTGTGTGCAGGGCCTACATGTGTTAATACACTGTCGTGCCGTCGTGCGTTGTCAACGTGAGTCACGTCAAGAGACAAGTGCGCTTTAACCAACGTTGGCTTTAACGTCCGGTTTTCACCAGATGTAAAAGTCAAAATGTTGTCATGTCTGTGCAAAAGTTTGAGCAGGCTCAATCATCTATCACCTGATGCAAAAACTTTGATAAAAAAATACGTGGTTTTTGAGATAAGAATTTTATGAAATTTTAAATTTCCGGGTTGAACCGGAAGTCAAGGTCAAATGGGGTCACTTTCTGTGTAGCGTTTGTTGAATCTTTAATGAACTTTCCAATGATGTATAGATTGTAACAATCCAACATGTCGTTCATGAGTTATGATTTTTTTTCAAAAATTAAACTTTGATTTGATGTAATTCAATACCTGATGACGTCATCATGACATCATCAAGTTTTTCAAGAAAAAAACCAAAGGCAAACTTTGACCTAGGGGCATGACCTTGAAGAAAAGGTCATACGATTTTGACGTTAACTTTTCAAATGTTGCCCCAGTCTTGATCTATCACATGCCCAACTATGAACATCACAGCTTTCATATTCAATGAGATACAGCAAATACCAAATGGGCAATTCCAGCGTCACTCGCATTTCACTTATTTGCATCCTTTCACAATCTTAGTGATGTAGTTTTTACAATACAGGGAATTACTCTTTTATTTTTGGTTTGGCAATACTCAGTATATAAGGCATTAACCCAATGGTATTAAGAAAATTCACTGATACTAAATATGAGCATGACACTGTTGGACAAAACCGTCACTCGCATTTCGTGAAATGGACATGCCAAAATTTGTCTTGGTTTTAATTGAAAGGTTTCCTCAAACCAAATGTACCACAAACAAATGGTTATATGTACTAGATACCTACCATACTGAAGTATAAATGAGGGTAACAAATATCTACAAGAACTAACTGTATTTAAGTTAGAGGGGAAAAGTGCCGTCACTCGCATTTCCGTCACTCGCATTTCAGTTTGTCCATTCGTTAAGTTTTGAACAAAATGAAGCTTTTTCTCCACAATTCTTATTCAATTCTTATTCAGAAAAGACTGAGCCAAGAGCTCAATCTTTTCAAACAACCTTTATTAAACATTTTGAGGGTGCTGAGTGCTCAAAATACTAACAACAATGAACAAAGTGTATTTTCTGAAATATTTACAAATGTACTGTTATCCACAGTCGCAAAGGCACTAGTTCTCTAGTTTCTGCAGTCCTATACTAGATTCCTTAAGTTGTTAACGACTTTATATGAATTGTGTTCATCCATACATGTACAATCTGAATTTGCTCACAACACTGGAATCTCCAGCCTAGGTCACATAGTCACGATTTCTGCGAGGATTGGCGGGGACTGTCCACAATTGACCAAGGAAAATGTCATTGTGATGAGTCGGGCAAAATGTTTATAGAGGGAAGAATGAAATCATCCATGTGGCCTTGTGCAAGCAAGTCATGAGTTGAGACCATGTGTGACCACAAAAAAACATTTGGATGGTATGCAATATGCATCAAATAGTGAGAGTTTTTAAAAGGACATGCAAAGAAAAAAGTAGGACTGGAACGCACTCAACATTTTCAAAAGCTTGAAGTTTTGTTAGTTATGATTATGAAGCTTCTCCCTGTGTCAAGTGAGAATCAAGTATTGAAAGGCAAGCTTAAAAAGTCGTTTGAGGCGTCATATGCAGTAAGGTTCTTGATAGAAATAGATAGGGGGACAAAAAGGGGACAAAAAGGGGGGGCAGGGTTTGGAAAAAACTAACAAATGGTTACGGGCAAAACTACAATAAGAACAGGTGGCCCCCCACAGGGTTGGGAGGGGGGGGTTGAGAGGGGGGGCGGACGGAAAGGAGAGAGGGTGTGGAAAAGAAGGAGTCTGTGTGCCCAGGTATTGTTCTGCCCAATTAGTCTTTAGCCAATTAGCGATGCGTTTATGTGAGTGCGGGAAATTTGAAACTATTTCAAGCGGTGGCCATTGAAAGATAAATGGGCAGAGAAGCGTAATGAAATTTATGTCAAATGTCTTTGGTGTGGTCTCTGGTAATAAACCGTCCTATGACTGTCAGCTGTTTTAGTGGGAGACAATGGTCTGGCTTTGAAAAATGCATGTACTGAACATGTACATACATGATGTACATTACTTCCCTCAATACTATCTTTGTACGTATGCATTCTTATAATGAAAAGTGGTATCGTCAGTCGCATTTCATTTCACGTCACTCGCATTTCATGTCACTCGCATTTCAAATTTCAAGGGCTCTGTATTATAAAATGCTGGGCGATTTGTTTTAACACTTGTTGCTTTTGAACTTGGTATTGTTGGGTGAAGCAAATTATCAATTGTCAAAAATATAATCACTACCAGTTAAAAGAAATAATAAAAATTAGATCTCTCCGTCACTCGCATTTCATACCTATCTTCGTCCACAGCTGTGCACCTACAAGTCTTACAGAAAAGTCATGGGCAGATTTTTTGTTGTGGTTTTTTTAAGGTATAAAGTCATACTACTAAATTGCAATTATAATTTTGTGACAACTGTTTTTTCCAAGAAAAAAATGCAAACCAATAAAAATGCACATAAAGTAGTTAATTTTTTAAGCCAAACATAACAAGGAAAAAACGTGACATATTTTATAGAAAACGATAATGATTTGACTAAAAAAGGTTTATATCCTGGTCCTAACATCTATTAGCAATAACTTAAAAATAAAAAGGGAGTTAAGGAATGAATTTGATTTTTGGGGGCCATGTCCCTGTTTGCATGGAATTGCCCAAATGGTCATTTTTCAACTTAAAAAATCTTGTAATTCGACACCTGATGACGTCATAATGACGAAATTGTTCAAGTGCCGTGCTCATGTTAAGGTTCAAGTATGTGCCAAGTTTCAATGTTCAATTCAATTTCAATCTTGAGTTATGTTGTAGAGAAGAGTTCTGTGGAAGAAGAAGATGGAGAAGAAAACTAGCCATTGAGTTTTTGTTTACTACAAAAACAAGGTGTTCGTGGTGAGCGATTGATTGAATACGTAACGATATTTAACCTTATCAATCCAATGCCTGGTTCAAGAGTTATGAATTTTACAAAACGTATACATCAACTTCCGGTTTGGACCGGAGGTCAAGGTCAAGTAGGGTCACATTTTGTGTAGTGCGGGATTAGTTTATGAAGACCTTTGAGATGATGGATGGATTGTAAACATCCAATATTTGGTTCAGAAGTTATGATTTTTTCAACTATAAAGTTTCAAATTCCGTCCTGAACCGGAAGTCAATGTCAAATGAGGTCACAGTGTGTAGCGTTTCTTAAATCTTTGGAGCCCTTTCTGATGATGTATAGATGATAAAAATCCAATGTGTGGTTCAGGAGTTCTGATTTTTTCAAATATTAAATTTCATTTTCCGGTATAAACAGGAAGTAAAGGTCAATTGTGGTCACATTCTGTATATCGTTTGTTAAAGGCATCGTACACGTTTGGTAATTACTCAAACTATATATTAGCATAAAAACTGACTTGGTAACAAGTAACAGAGAGCTGTTGATAGTATAAAACATTGTGAGAAACGACTCCCTCTGAAGTAACGTAGTTTTTGAGAAAGAGGTAATTTCTCACTAAAATAATAAAAGACTTCTAGCTAGAAGCCTTTTATTCCTATCTGAAAGCACACAAATTTGTACAACAAGGGTGTTTTTTCTTTCATCATTTTCTTGCAACTTCGATGACCAATTGAGCCCAGATTTTCACAGGCTTGTTATATTATGCATAATGTTGGGATACACCAAGTGAGAACACTGGTCTTTGACAATTACCAAACGTGTACGATGCCTTTAAGTTGTTACATACTTGTCCAATGATTGTAAAAATCCAACTTCCGTTTTGAACCGGAAGTCAGGGTCAAACAGGGTCACAATAAATATAGCGTAAGTTAGGTTTTATAAAGACCTTTCAGATGATGTATAGATTGTAAAAATCCAATGTGTGGTTCAGGAGTTACGAATTTTTCAAGTACTACATGGATTATCTTTATGCCGGGGTGCGCAATATACAAGGTAACATCCAGCGATGCTAAATGTATTCCTACATGTAGTTGATGTAAACTGAACTACACGTTCAAAATGCATGCTTCTGTTGTACACGCGCTATAACAGTATCTCGCGTTATCAAAGTGGGTCAACACAAACGTGCGCTTTAATGCCGGTGGTCATAAGACAAGATGTAAATGTCAAAATGTTGTTATTTCTGTGCAAAAGTTTGAGCAGGCTCAACTTTCTACAATCTGATGCAAAAATTATGCTGAAATGATAAGTGGTTTTTGAGATACGAATATTATGAAATTTTAAATTTCTGGGTTGAACCGGAAGTCAAGGTCAAATGGGGTCACTTTCTGTGTAGCGTTTGTTGAACCTTTAACGAACTTTCCGATGATGTATAGATTGTAAAAATCCAACATGTCGTTCATGAGTTATGATTTGTTTTCAAATATTAAACTTTGATTTAATGTAATTCAATACCTAATGACGTCATCATGACATCATCAAGTTTGTGTCGTCTTGATATTTAGGTTCAAATGTCTGATGAGTTTCAATGTAAAATTCAATTTCAATCTTGAGTTATGCCGTAGATAAGCCCGAAAATGATGTTTTTCAAGAAAAAAACCAAAGGCAAACTTTGACCTAGGGGCTTGACCTTGAAGAAAAGGTCATACGATTTTTACGTTAACTTTTGAAATGTAGCCCCAGTCTTGATCTATCACATGCCCAATTATGAACATCATAGCTTTCATATTCAATGAGATACAGCAAATACCAAATGATCATTTTTCAACTTTAAAAACCTTGTAATTCGACACCTGATGACGTCATCATGACGAAATTGTGCAAGTGCCGTGCTCATGTTAAGGTTCAAGTATATGCCAAGTTTCAAGGTTCAATTAAATTTCTATTTTGAGTTCTGTTCTGGAGAAGAGTTCCCCGGAAGAAGAAGATGAAGAAGAAACTAGACTTTCAGTTTTGTCATGTGACAAAAACAAGGTGTTCGTGGGGAGTGATTGAATGAATAAACATTCTACCTTATCAATCCAATGCCTGGTCCAGGAGTTGTGAATTTTTCAAAAAAATTAACATCAACTTCCGGTTTGGACCGGAAGTCAAGGTCAAATAGGGGTCACATTTTGTGTAGCGCGTTTAGTTTATGAAGATGATTTGGATGATGTATGGATTGTAAACCTCCAACAATTTGTTGGAACATTTACTTTCATATTCCGGTTTGAACCGGAAGTCAAGGTCAAATGAGGTCACAGTGTGTAGCGTTTCTTAAATCTTTGGAGCCCTTACTGATGATGTATAGATGATAAAAATCCGATGTGTGGTTCAGGAGTTCTGATTTTTTCAAATATTAAATTTCATCTTCCGGTTTGAACAGGAAGTAAAGGTCAATTGGGGTCACATTCTGTATATCGTTTGTTAAGTTGTAAAATACTTGTCCAATGATGTACAAATTGTAAAAATCCATCGTGTGGTTCAGGAATTATGAATTTTGAAACATTAAATTTCAACTTCCGCTTTGAACCGGAAGTCAGGGTCAAACGGGGTCACAATAAGTGTAGCCTATGTTAGGTTTTATAAAGACCTTTCAGATGATGTATAGATTGTAAAAATCCAATGTGTGGTTCAGGAGTTACGAATTTTTCAAGTACTACATGGATTATCTTTATGCCGGGGTGCGCAATATACAAGGTAACATCCAGCGATGCTAAATGTATTCCTACATGTAGTTGATGTAAACTGAACTACACGTTCAAAATGCATGTTTCTGTTGTACACGCGCTATAACAGTATCTCGCGTTATCAAAGTGGGTCAACACAAACGTGCGCTTTAATGCCGGTGGTTATAAGACAAGATGTAAATGTCAAAATGTTGTTATTTCTGTGCAAAAGTTTGAGCTGGCTCAACTTTCTACAACCTGATGCAAAAATTATGCTGAAATGATAAGTGGTTTTTGAGATACGAATATTATGAAATTTTAAATTTCTGGGTTGAACCGGAAGTCAAGGTCAAATGGGGTCACTTTCTGTGTAGCGTTTGTTGAACCTTTAACGAACTTTCCGATGATGTATAGATTGTAAAAATCCAACATGTCGTTCATGAGTTATGATTTTTTTTCAAATATTAAACTTTGATTTAATGTAATTCAATACCTGATTACGTCATCATGACATCATCAAGTTTGTGTCGTCTTGATATTTAGGTTCAAATGTCTGATGAGTTTCAATGTAAAATTCAATTTCAATCTTGAGTTATGCCGTAGATAAGCCCGAAATTGATGTTTTTCAAGAAAAAAAACAAAGGCAAACTTTGACCTAGGGCTTGACCTTGAAGAAAAGGTCATACGATTTTGACGTTAACTTTTGAAATGTAGCCCCAGTCTTGATCTATCACATGCCCAATTATGAACATCATAGCTTTTATATTCAATGAGATACAGCAAATACCAAATGATCATTTTTCAACTTTAAAAACCTTGTAGTTCGACACCTGATGACGTCATCATGACGAAATTGTGCAAGTGCCGTGCTCATGTTAAGGTTCAAGTATATGCCAAGTTTCAAGGTTCAATTAAATTTCTATTTTGAGTTCTGTTCTGGAGAAGAGTTCCCCGGAAGAAGAAGATGAAGAAGAAAAACAAAACAAAAAACAGAACAATAACAAGAGGTGTTCGTGGTCATATTGCACGAACACCTAAAAAAAACAAAAACAGAACAATAACAAGAGGTGTTCGTGCTCATATTGCACGAACACCTAAAAAAAAACCCCCAAAAACAGAACAATAACAAGAGGTGTTCGTGCTCATATTGCACGAACACCTAAAAAAACGAAAAAAAAACAGAACAATAACAAGAGGTGTTCGTGCTCATATTGCACGAACACCTAAAAAAAAAACCAGAACAAAAACAAAGAGGTGTTCGTGCTGAATTGCACGAACACCTAATAACAATAGTTGTTCGGCTGTTCGCCGAACACCTAAAAAAAACCCAAAAAACAGAACAATAACAAGGAGGTGTTCGTGCTTGTATTGCACAAACACTTAAAAAACCAGAACAATAACAAGAGGTGTTCGTGCTCATATTGCACGAACACCTAAAAAAACAGAACAAAATCAAAGAGGTGTTCGTGCACATATTGCACAAACATCTAAAAAACAGAACAATAACAAGAGGTGTTCGTGCTCATATTGCACGAACACCTAAAAAAAAACCAGAACAATAACAAAGAGGTGTTCGTGCAATACAAGCACGAACACCTAAAAACAGAATAAAAACAAGGAGGTGTTCGTGCTCATATTGTACGAACACCTAACTAGAAATATAATTTTTGTATACACAAAAACCAGGTGTTCGTGATTAGAAAGCATGTAAAAATTTCGTAGTACAGTGGCTGTAGAATATTAAATTTGTTGGTTTTGAAGAAGTAATCACCATGGGATATCCAACATAATGTACGCTGATGACACCCAGTTTAACATTATTCTCAAACAAGATGAGTGGAGTGGTTCAAATCTTATCTTATAAGCAATGTGGGTTTTTTCAGGTAGCATCCAATGTTTCTAATACCAGTTGTGGATTCCCTCAAGGAACATTTCTAGGTCATCTCTTTTTATATCAATAACATTCTTAATACCTCTCAAAAAGTTTAATAACATTATTCGCAGTTATTGCACCATTTAACATTACATGGCCGTTTTCGAAACCACGGCTTGGGCTTGGGCTTAGGCTCTGTCAGCTATATAGAAAACGTTGGTTTTCGTACGGGGTTTCAAACAGGCGGATGGTGCCCAAGCCGGAGCCCCAGCCGTGTTTTCGTACGGCCATTCTTGGATGGTAGTGTAGGGGTGCACCACACTAAATATACTTCCATAGTAACCAATGCAAAATGCTAAATATTCAAAAAATTCTCAAAACATATTTAAAGTCTCTCAGCCTCTTGAAAACCAATCAGATATATTTTCAGACCACCAACTTCTGATTTCTTTTCAATTTTTGGTAGGTCAGCCGTTTGTAATTTTTGCTAATTACCCCAGTAAAAAACTTTCATGAGGCACTCCTCCAATTCCGAAGCTAAATAGGACCAATTTTAAAGCCCTTTATCAAATCTCCTCAAAAGTTGAAAACCCAAAACCCCAGGTTGTGATAGATTCTTATAATTACACCACCTATTAGTTGCAAGAGCCCCAAAACGTTGCTATTCAAAAGATTTAGAGGGCCTACGAAATATGATAATCAGCTAGGCGCATGAATCTTGGCCTATTTAGTGTGGTGTGTAGGAAACCCATAGCCGGTTCTATTTCTATGAGGAAACCCTAAGTGCGCCCTCAATATAACTTCGTAATTTGCATATAATAAATATAAAAGTTAAGGGCTGGGCGGGCGGAGCTTAGAACGTTTTAACGTGATTGGGTCGTATTAAAGGTTCATCTTCTATACTAAAGAATCAATCAACCATTTTAAAACTATTGTCATTTGTATGTGTGTGCTTCCTGTTGATACATTTTAACTAAATAACCTTCATTGATAGAAGCAACTTTCAGTTACAGAAAGAAGTATGTACAAAAAGATGTTTTCATTATAAGCCGTCTCTCTGAACTAACAGGGTTTTGTTTTATCACATAATAACAGTTTGTTGAGGTTTAACTGGAAGTTATTATTTGGTCTTTCTGAAAGGTTGAAACTTCCAAACGAAATGGTTGCTCTGTGATAGACTACCGTACTTTTAAAGTTTTCTCTTCAATAATGCATGCTGCATGTGGTTGTTTCAATTCCATGCTTGGGGGCACTGTTCGCACTTAGCGGTGGTATTATCTGTGGTTGGGCAATTTGTAAAGTCAATGCCAATGTATAGTTTTGGTGCATTATCCGCTCTGCTGCACCTCATTGCTGTTTACTAAATTTCCAACAAAAGAGGGCGCTGTTAGGAAAACTCAATGTCAGTGTTATGTGTACATTGCGTTGTCAATTAAAATGGTGGAAAACGTGCGGGTCAACAGGTGTGCTTTTTACATCCTTTTTCGACCAGATAGTAAGGTCAAAATGTTGTTATTTCTGTGCAAAAGTTTGAGCGGGATTGCTGTTCTACTATCTGATACAAAAATTATGCTGAAATAGGTTTTTTAATGACATGAATACGATAAGATATTGCGAAAGTTTCAACTTCCGATTTAAAAAGTAAGGTCAAATGTTGTACGGGTTCTGTCAAGCGTTTGTCAAACTTTTAACGACCTATCTGATTATGTGTAGATTGTAAAAATCTAATGAATGGTTCTTGAGTTATGATTTTTACAAATATTAAACTTTGATTTATTGTAATTCGATGCCCGATGATGTTATCATTACGTCATTAAGTTTGTGTCGTCTTGATCCTTGGGTTCAACTATCTGTTGAGTTTCATTATTAAATTCAATCTCAATCTTGAGTTATTCCGTTGAAAAGCTCGAAAGTTGTTTTTTTGAAGGAAAACAACGAAGGCGAACTTCGACCTTGGGTAACGACCCGGAAGTTAAGGTCGTGCGATTTTGGCGTTTACTTTTCAAATGTTGCCCCAGTCTTGCTCTATCAGATGCCCAACTATGAACATCATAGCTTTCATATTCCTTGAGATACAGCAAAAAGCAAATGGTCATTTTTCAACTTTAAAAACCTTGTAATTCGACACCTGATGACCTCATCACAACGTTATGACAACTGTACAATCTTAGTATTGAGGTTCAATTGTCTGATGAGTTTCAAGGTTCAATTAAAAAAAATTAAAGATAAATTTTCGGTTTGAACCGGAAGTCAAGGTCAATTGAGGTCATACTTTGTGTAGCGCTCAGATGCCCAACTATGAACATCATAGCTTTCATATTCCTTGAGATACAGCAAAAAGCAAAAGGTCATTTTTCAACTTTAAAAACCTTGTAATTCGACACCTGATGACGTCATCATGATGTTATGACAACTGTGCAATCTTAGTATTGAGGTTCAATTGTCTGATGAGTTTCAAGGTTCAATTCAAAAAATTAAAGACAAATTTTCGGTTTGAACCGGAAGTCAAGGTCAATTGAGGTCATACTTTGTGTAGCGCTCGTTAAGTTTTCGAAGACCTTTCTGATGATGTATAGATCATAAAAATATAGTGTATGGTTCAGCAGTTATGATTTTTTCAAATATACAATTTCATCTTCCGGTTTTGAACCGGAAGTCAAGGTTAAATGGGGGCATATTCTGTGTATCGTATATAAGAAGTGTAGCGTATGTTAGGTTTTATATAGACCTTTCAGATGATGTATACATTGTAAAAATCCAATATGTGGTTCAGGAGTTACGAATTTTTCAAGTATTAGATGGATTATCTTTATGCCGGGCTGCGCAATATACTTAAGATAACATGCAGCGATGCTAAATGTATTCCTACATGTAGTTGATGTAAACTGACCTACACGTACAATGTACATGTATCTGTACACGTGTTATTACACTATCTCACGTTATCAAAGTGGGTCAACGCAAATGTGCGCTTTAATGCCGGCGGTTATAAGACAAGATTTAAATGTCAAAATGTTGTTATTTCTGTGCAAAAGTTTGAGCAAGCCCAACGTTCTACAACCTGATGCAAAAATTATGTTGAAGTGATAGGCCTAAGCAGTTTTTGAGATATGAATTTTATGAAACTTTCAATTTCCGGTTTGAACCGGAAGTCAAGGTCAAATGGGGTCACTTTCTGTGTAGCGTTTGTTGAACTTTTTACGAACTTTCCGATGATGTATAGATTGTAAAAATCCAACATGTCGTTCATGAGTTATGATTTTTTTGCAAATATTAAACTTTGATTTAATGTAATTCAATACCTGATGATGTCATCATGACATCATCTATGTCGTCTTGATATTGAGGTCCAATTGTCTGATGAGTTTCAATGTTCAGTTCAATTTTAATCTTGAGTTATGCTATCGATAAGCCCGAAAATGATGTTTTTCAAGAAAAAAACCAAATCAAACTTTGACCTAGGGGCACGACCCGGGAAGAAAAGGTCATACAATTTTGGCGTTAAATTTTCAAATGTAGTCTCAGTCTTGATCTACATGTTTTACATGCCCAACAATGAACATCATAGCTTTTAAATTCAATGAGATACAGCAAATACCAAATGGTCATTTTTCAACTTTTAAAACCTTGTAATTCAACAACTGATGATGTCATCATGACGTTATTAACTTTGTGCCGTCTTCATATCAAGGTTCAATTGTCTGATGAGTTTCATTGTTCAATTCAATTTCAATCTTGAGTTATGCTGTAGAGAAGAGTTCCAGGGAAGAAGAAGAAGAAGAAGAAGATGGAGAAGAAAAAAACAAAACAGAACAAAAACAAAGAGGTATTTGCGCTTGTATTGCACGAACACCTAAAAAACAGAACAATAACAAGGGAAGAGGTGTCCGTGCTCATATTGCACAAACACCTAACTAGAGATCAGTTTTTGTGACATCACAAAAACAAGGTGTTTGACAGTAATGTCATCAAATTATGAGTGAATGATTTGGTGTCGACAAGTTACCTTATCAATCCAACGTCTGGTTCAGGAGTTAGATTTGTTCATTATAAAAATTCAACTTCCGGTTTGAACTGAAAGTTAAGGTCAAATGGGTTCACACTTTGTGCAGCGTTTGTTGACTTTTTGAAGACCTTAACAATGATGTATAAATTTTAAAACCAATGTCTGGTTAAGGAGTTATGATTAAACTTCAACTTCCGATTTGAACCAAAAGTCAGGTCAAAAGAGTCACATTTTGTGTAGACCTTGTTGAAATTTCAAAGACCTTTCTAATGATGTAAAGATTGTAAAAATTCATTGTGTGGTACAGGAGTTGTGATTTTTTTCAAGTATTAAATTTTATCTTCTGGTTTGAACGGGAAGTCAATGTCAAATGAGGTCACATTCTGGTTAAGGAATTATGATTAAATAAAATATTAAACTTCAACTTCCAATTTGAACTGGAAGTTAAGATCAAAAGGGTCACATTTTGTGTAGCGCTTGTTGAAATGTTAAATACCTTTCTAATGATGTAAAGATTGTAAAAATTCATTGTGTGGTACAGGAGTTTTGATTTTTTCAAGTATTACATTTCATCTTCCGGTTTGAACGGGAAGTCAAGGTGAAATGAGGTCACATTCTGTCTATTGTTTCTTAAGTTGTTACATACTTTCCCAATAATGTATAGATTGTAAAAATCCAATGTGTTGTTTAGAAGTTACGATTTGTTGAAACATTAACTTTCACTTTCCGATTTGAACTGGAAGCCAAAGGGCAAATGAGGTCACAGTGTGTAGCGTTTCTTAAATCTTTGGAGACCTTTCTGATGATGGATAGATGATAAAAATCCAATGTGTGGTTCAGGAGTTCTAATTTTTTCAAATATTAAATTTCATCTTCCGGTTTGAAGTGGCAGTAAAGGTCAATTGGGGTCACATTCTGTATATCGTTTCTAAAGTTGTTACATACTTTCCCAATGATGAATAAATTGTAAAAATCGAAAGAGTTGTTCAGAAGTTAGGATATTTTTAAATATTAAATTTCAACTTCCGGTTTGAACCGGAATTCAAGGTCAAACAGGTTCACACTTTGTGTAGCACGTGTTAAGTTTATTAAGACCTTTCAGATGATGTATGGATTGTAAATATCCAATGTGTGCTTCAGGAGTTATGACATTTTCAAATATTGAATATTTCTCTCATTGTTTCTTTGTATATTGCACAGTCACGCCAAATGTATTCATACATGTACATTAGCTGTACAGTACATGTACACACATTAGTCTTCAACTTGAGCGTCTTGGAACCAAGACTATACACAATGTAAACTCACTACACGTGCTTCGTGCATGGTTCAGCGTGTGCGTAGGGCCTACATGTATTAATACACTGTCATGCCGTCGTACGTTGTCAACATGAGTCACGTCAAGTGCGCTTTAACCAATGTTGACTTTAACGTCCAGTTTTGACCAGATGTAAAAGTCAAATTGTTGTCATATCTGTGCAAAAGTTTGAGAAGGCTCAATTAGCTATAACCTGATGCAAAAAATTTTGAATTTTTTTTTGGGTGGTTTTTGAGATAACTTCTGGTTTGAACTGGGTCATGCTTTGAGTTGCGTTTGTGAAACTTTTAACGACCTATCCGATGATGTATTGATTGTAAAAATCCAATATGTGGTTCATGAGTTATGATTTTTACAGATATAAAACTTGGATTCAATGTTATTCAATACCTGATGACACCATCAAGTTTGTGTCGTATTGATATCAAGTTCAATTGTCTGATGAGTTTCAATGCTCAATTCAATTTTAATCTTGAGTTATGACCCGAAATTGATTTTTTAAAGAAAAACAAACAAAGGCAAACTTTGACCTTGCGGTACAACTGGAAGTAAAGGACATACAATTTTAGAGTTAACTTTCAAATGTTGCCCAGTCTTGATTTGTCCGATGCCCAACTATGAACATCATAGCTTTCAAAGAATAGCAAAAGGTCATTTTCAAATTTAAAAACCTTGTAATTTGACACCTGATGACGTCATCATGACCTCTTGAAACCTGTGCCATCTTCTTATTGAGGTTCAATTGTTTGATGAGTTTCATGGTTCAATTCAGTTTCAATTTTGCAGAGAAAAGTTCTAGGGGAAGAAGATGGAGAAGAAAACAAAAACAAAACAAAAACAAGAGGTGCTCGTGCTTGTATTGCACAAAAACCTAACAAGAAAAAAACAAGAGGAGTTCGTGCACATATTGCACGAACACCTAAAAAATATTTAAAAATAGATTAGTTAATAGATTAGTTTATGTTACATCACAAAAACAAGTTGTTTGTGTTGCTGGTCCTTGAATTGAGTCTTATTCTGCATTATTCTGCATGACCTCATGTATCATTATTTAGGATTCAAATTTGCTCACTTCATCTTCTGGTGATGTACAGATTGTAAACATTCAATGTGTGGTTCAGGAGTTATGATTTGTTCCGTTATAAAACTTCAACTTCCTGTTTTAACCAGAAGGCAAGGTCAAATGGGGTCAGACTCTATTTAGCGTCTGTTAAGTTTTTGAAGACCTTACCAATGATGTATAGATTGTAAAAATCAAATGTCTGGTTCAGAAAACAGGAATTTTTCAAATATTATAGTTCAACTTTCGGTTTTTACCTTTTGTCAAGGTTAAATGAGGTCACATTATGTTTAGCCTTTTGCAAATCTTTGAAGACCTTTCTGAAGATGTATTGATTTTAAAAATCCAACGTGTGGTTAAGGAGTTATGAATTTTTCTACCTCACCAATGATGTATAGATTGTAAAAATCCAATGACTTGTTCAGGAGTAAGGACTTTTTCCAATATTTAAGTTCAACTTTTGGTTTGAACCAGATGTCAAGGTCAAATTAGGTCACATTTTGTGTAGCATTTGGCAAGTCTTTGAAGACCTTTCCGATGATGTATAGATTGTAAACATTCAATGAGTGGTTCAGGAGTTGTGATTTGTTCAGTTATTAAACTTCAACTACCGGCTTCAACTGGAAGCCAAGGTCAAATAGGGTCACATTCTATGTAGCGTCTGTTAAGTTTTTAAAGGGTTTATGAATTTTTCTAAAATTAAACTTCAACTTCTGGTTTAAACCGGAAGCCAAGGTCAAATTGGCTCACAATTTTTGTAGTATTTGTAATTTTTGTAGCACTTGAAACCGGAGGTTGAAGAATAATGTTTGAAAAAATCTGAACTCCTGATTTCTATAATCCATACATCATCAGAAAGGTCTTCAAAGAATTACAAGTGCTACCCAAAGTGTGACCTTATTTGACCTTGACTTCTGGTCCAAATCGAAAGTTAAACTATATTTGAAAAATTCATACCTCCTTAACACATTGGATTTTTACTATCTATAGATCATCAGTATGGTAGTTAAAAACTTAACAAATGTCATACAAAGTGTGAACCCATTTGAACTTGACTTCCGGTTCAAACCAGAAGTTGACGTTTAATCTTTGAAAAAATCATAGCTCCTGAAACAAACGTTGTATTTTTACAACCTATAAATTATCAGAAAGGATTAAAAATCTTAACAAACGCTACACAGATTAAGACCCCATTTGACCTTGACTTTCTTCCGTTTCAAACCGGAAGTTGATGTTTAAAATTTAAAAAAATTCCAACTCCTGAACCACACATTGGATTTTTACAATCTATACAGATCATAAAATTCTCCAAAAATCAAACCAATGTTGAATTGAAAACACTTGGATCTTGAATCTAGGACATGAAACAAGAGGTCATGCAGAGTAAAACTCATTCAAAAATCAGCAACATGAACACCTGATGTCACAAAAACTTAATGTCTAGTGTTCTGTTTTTTTCTTTTTTCTTCTCCATCTTCATCTTCCATAGAACTCTTCTTTACAGCATAACTCAAGATTGAAAATTGAATTAAACATTGAAACTCATCAGACAATTGAACCACAATATGTAAATGGCAGTTTTCATGATGTCATGATGACTTCATCAGGTCTCAAATTAAAAGGTTTTTAAATTCAAAAATTTACCATTTGCTATTTGCTGTATTTCATTAAAAAGTTACAGCTATGATGTCATATTGGGCATCTGATAGATCAGTGACTGGAGCAACATTTGAAAAGTTAATGCCAATATCGTATGACCTTTACTTCCGGGCTTACCAGAAGGACAAGGTTTGCCTTTTTTTTTACACTAAATCAAAGTTTAAAGATCAACTTGAACGAAATTAACATTGTTTTTGATGTTGTAGAAAGGTAAACGATCGCATAATGATTACATATAAATGAGAGGACCTCAACACAAATTGTGTCATGATGTAAACAACATTTTGATCAGTGTTACGCTGGCTGGGCAAAAGCCATGAAAGGAATTGCATACGTTTGGTAATTGGAACCCACTATTTGTTTCAATCCTATATAGTTGTAGATATATACCATAAAACTACCCAGTGAAAATTTCATTTCAAAAGGTGGTAGTGTTTTTTTTTTGATATTGCCGAAAATCTGGAGCGGTTATGTCCAGGAGAGAATAATCTGCAATTTGATTACACAATCTGAGAAAGGTTTCTGACAGAAACAGTTCTCAGATTCAAATTTGTTTGGATAAAAATGATAACTCTTACCATACCACATTACTTCAAGGTGAAATGTTTCTCAAAATGCTTTATCAGAAGCTTCTTTACTTCTAACCAAGTAAGTTTTTATTGCCATTAATTTTATGAGTAATAACAGTATACGGACCCTTTAAACGCCTAGGAATCAAAACAACACTGTGACGTCATACTGCGGAGTCGGTTTTTCAACCCCACACAAACGTGTAATATTAGATGCAAAAAGTTATCTCTGAAACCCAAATTAAGCTGATCAAAATGTCAGAAAGCAACGGTTTGTGAGAATATTACAGTGTTGATGAAGAAAAAGATTTTTCGTCAAGCACTTCTGACGGGAGTGATATCAACTCAAGTGACCAGGGGAGTTCTCGAGAAAAGGGACAGGACAAAACTCGGAGGGGCATGCCAATATTCGCGGAGCTGAGACACACTGGCAGCACAAGCAAATGCAAACTGTGTAGTTTGTGTCAATTTGTGCCTCAGCCCTGCCATTTTTATTTATGTAGGCAGACTTTAGTTTAGAAGTTCGGCGCACGCAAATTATAAAATTGGCTTGTGCAAGTCTTAAAAATTGCAATTTTCAAAGATTATGCCCAACATTATTACAGCGATTAAATTTGATGCCTTTTTGAGACAATTTTTACAATCTATACATTATTGGAATGTATTAAAAAACGTTACACATAGTGTGACCCCATTTGACATTGACTTCCGGTTCAAAAAGGAAGATGAAGTTTTATATAATGAAAAATAATCATAATTCCTGAACCACAAATTGTTTTTTTAAATAATCTATACATCAGAAAGGTCTTCAAAGACTTACCAAACAATACACAAAGTGTGACCTCATTTGACTTTGACTTCTGGTTCAAACCAGAAGTTGAAGATAAGTATTTGAAAAAAAATTAAAATTCCTGAACCACGCATTGGATTAGTATAATCTTTACATTACTGGAAAGGTCTTAGGAAACTAAAAAAACGCTACATAAAGTGTAACCCCATTTGACCTTGACTTTTGGTTCAAACAGAAATATGTTACACTCTACACATCGGCGGAAAGTTCACACAGATTTGTCCCAATTTGGACACGGTCTTCCGGTTCAACCGATAGTTGAAGCAAAAAATGTTGAGTCTTGAATCATGAGACATGAATCATGAGGTCATGCAGAATAAGATTAAATTTAAGGATGAGCAACACAAACACCTTGTTTTGTGATGTCACAAAAACTGAATACATGTATCTAGTTTTCTTCTACTTCTTCTTAGTTTTCTTCTACTTCTTCTTCAACTCTTCTCTATATGATAGCAGAATTCAAGATTTAAACTGAATTGAACATAGAAGCTCATCAGACAATTGAACCTCAACATCAAGACAGAACAAACTTGATGGCATTATGATGACGTCATTGGGTATCAAATTAATATTAACACAAATTATACTTTTGGAAAAAATCATAACTCATGAACCACAGGATTTCCACTTATGAATGAAAGGATTGTTTTACAGTATAAATGTAAGATTTTATTCCTTTCTTGTTTTGTTTTTTTTAATTTTTTGTCTTGCAGGGCGATTGCTTGAAGTCTACATGCCCTGATGTGAAGATGCAATGCTTTCACATGTGGGTTGTGATTTTTGTTTGTTAAATACTGTTATAAGCCGTGACGGATTTTGATACATCGATATTGAATTTTGGATTTACTGATTACTAGTAAAATGTGGCATCGATGGATCTTAACTCGTTGACTGCCACCTATGAGTATATTCATAGTAACAGGTGTAACGGATTCTGCCACTACGAGTATACTCGTAGAGTATGAAATGCCTTTGTACAGTGAATCGAATACACTGGCATCACTGAGAACGCAACGAATACGCTTCTGGCAGACGGTGAGCACACATCGTTAGAATTTGTATGCTACAACATGTAGACAAAAAAAAAAATACCTATTTGGTATGCACGCATGCGCACCACACTTGGATGCTTGGCAAATGGGAACGCCCCTACGAATTTATGAACGGCAGTCAACGTGTTAACCTGGTTGAAGTACATGTGCAGCTATCCAAGTTGTGTTTTTTTTGCAGAGAAGTTTCTCATTCTGACATCAACAATTAAGTGACAAAATAATCTAAAAGAATCACTACAAACCTTCAAGAGAATGATGAAAACATAGGCATGTTAGACAGATAAAAACAGTCACAACAGTCACATTGATGAGCATCACTGAACACAAATGCTTCAACCAGTTTGATACAAGACAAAGATTACAATACAATTCTTCTACTTGTGCAGTCATTTGTTTCTTGCAGATCATTATTTAACAACCTCATAGAACTGTAAAAAATTCTAACAAAATGTTGAATACTTAAAAACGCTCTCAAATTAAAAAGTGTGAAAGGTCACAATAAAACAAAAATTGCCAAACAAAAATGAAATACATTTTTAAAAGTCTTGAATCCCAAGACCAGTGCTTAATTGAGCAAGTTGAAACAAAAATAAAATAAAAAATTACCAAGTCCTAACATGGATCTGCTTCCCACATTTCCCTTGGTTCCCCAAACCTAGATATACAAAACTTACATACACAGCTTTTATTTGCACCCATTTTACCCGACAGTGCATACATTATTAATGTATCTAATTTGATTTAAAAAAAATTTGGAATCTCCTTTGACCATGTATGAAATTGTTTACATCATTGTAATGAAATTGAGATAATGTCACCCACTGATTCATCCATAATGAAATTGAGATAATGTCACCCACTGATTCATCCATTTGTTAAAATTGGTTTACCTACCAAAACATCCACTTACCACCAGTAAGTGGATATTGTTAGTTTCAAGCCTTGTGAAACTTGAATTTTTGCACAAACACTTCTACATATATAATCAAAAACACTTGCTGTATGGTCAAAACACATGCAAAATGGGAAATGCATTGACGTTGACCTGCCACAATTTGGGTGGTAAAACGATGAATACAGAATGGAAAACACTTGGCTATTTACAAACTGCGTACAGGGTGGGCCAATGAGCAACCTCCTTTTGACTTCTACTTGAGGGCACCCAACTGCAGTGATGTCATGTGCATAGGTCTAAAAAGTGTAAAAGAAAAAATCTGAAGTACATACCTGCACAAACCTAAGGCATCAAAGTTTTTAGA
The DNA here is from genome assembly GCA_021014325.1 of Plazaster borealis. Lineage (NCBI taxonomy): Eukaryota > Metazoa > Echinodermata > Asteroidea > Forcipulatida > Labidiasteridae > Plazaster > Plazaster borealis. The sequence continues at coordinate 16,397,739 of CM037459.1, read as the reverse complement.
ATATCTGTGATCAATGATGATGATATCATGCTGTTTTTCCACAAAGCATTCCAGCGCATCAGTGGGATTGCGAGCAATATTGCATTTATAACCACCCTTGTCTGCTGCCCACCAAAATGCATCACTCTGAGCATCTTCTTTAGAAAATACCAACAAAATCTGTCAAATTTAAATGAAAACAAAAAATAAACATTAAAACGAAAATAGATTATTCAAAATAAGAATAAACCACAAGGGAAACTGACAGAGTAAATTTTAAATAATTTGGGGTTGAACAAGAAAAGTTGACTATAGCTTGACTTGAATATTCGACCACTGGCACGTTAATCTGGAGGTTGCATTTTCGAGTCCTGCTATAGCCTTGACAAAGGCTTTAGAGTTTTATTTTAATTTTTAATTTTTTTTTTTTTAAAGTTTGTTTTCCCTTTGAGTTTTTGCGCTACCCGCCCGAGCTTTGTGCAGTCTCTGTGTGCACAGGCATTTGTATGTATACACAGTGCGTGCGTGGTGTGAGATACACCTGTTTTGAGCTAGCCAGGGTCATTACTAATGCTGCGGAAGACAAAACCCCATTGGTCAGTGGCGAAAGTCATATTTACTAATAATAGGATGGGGGGGGGGGGAATTGTGCAATCATTTGCAATCGCGGTTTGAGTACAATCCATTTTTTTAAGAGGGGGGGCTATGCGTATCGATAACAAAGAAAACGAAAACCATACCATTGAAATGCTCTCTCTATTAGCACTAACAACATAGCAGTAGGGCCTATAGGTTTTACGAGCACTTAAATTGTTATGGTTAGTTAGTTTTATATAAAATGATTAAAAATATTACCAAACATTTTGACGTACGTGAATGGGTCATGGTGGGAAACTTTTTACCAAATACTCCTTAAAAGGAATACAAGTATCGACAAAATTTGAAATTTTTATCGTTCATCCTCTGATTTTGTTTACAGCACAGATTGTTTAAGGATAGATCTTCCAGTCCTGAAAGTTTATACAAAATCCCTTCGTACATCCTCTAGATATTTAACTTCAGTTAAGAAGGTATTTTTTTAGAAAAGGGTGAGATCACAATGTTTTATGTCTGTTGATGGACGGGATCATTTGCCGTAGGAAATGTAAATTCTGAGGCAACGTACAAATCTTAAACACATATCAAAGGCAATAAATGTTGTTTACGCCAAATATATGATTTTTATAAAATTATTAAAATTAGTAAAGCAGTTTAGCAGCGCAAAAAAATTCATTTACAAAGGTTCTCTAGTGAAAAGATTAAGTGTTTACATTATTTGAAGATATCACCACCCTCAGATAAAATGGACTCGTCCAAGCAGTCTCAACGCCCGACATGTTCGAATCTTGTACATATGTGCAAGCATGATACAAAGGTCATAATGAGGGAAGCTCGTGATTGGACGTCGAAAATGAATCATTCATTTGCTTCCTGTCCTGTGTTGTTTGCAGTCGGCCTAACCATGTAGGTAGGATTACCTCCATGGCCCAACGAAAGATTTAAATATTAATGATCTGCATACAAGCATATCCGTGTGCCCCCCCCCCCCATTTTCGTCAAAAAGTGGACGAAAATATCAAGAAACACATTGAACCCGGAAGTTACAGACCCGACAAGGTGGTCGGCCTGACGGCCTGACGCATGCAGACAGTAATAAGAGTGATGATGACCTGCGCACGGTAGTAGTACATTACGCACACATTACGCACAGTGGTAGTGTACAGTACATGTATACAGGTTGGTTTACAGCGACTTTTTCAGAATGAAAACTGCAACCGCCTTGAGCAAGGCTAGTCCTGCTCTAGTCAATTTCATCTTGGTTCAACCCCAAATTATTCTCAATAACTTTAGCATTTTTGAACACATTTGCATAGATAAAGCTATATATTCAGGTGCATTAAGATAAGCTTCAAAACTATTGAATCATTGCCATTGAACAATGGATTTTGACACTTAACAGACCCTTCTCAGATGATGTCACCATTTTATGGCTCGCTATGCTAGAGCACTGACACGTGTACGTCAACCATATGCCAACCACGCACGTTAATAGAACTGGGCGAAGATATGGCTAATATGTAAGATTACAAAAAAAACCACCATTATACAAGCCTAAACCAATATCTTTTTACATGCACATTCAGGAATTTCCCACATTGAATCTAAAGTGAATGAAAATAAAAAGTTAAATGAAAATACTGGAACAAGATGACGTATCACAAAAGTATCACAAAAGTTGCAAGCCAGCAGGTGTTACAGAGGATTTTTTGCTGCCCAGTACATGAATGTAAATAAACCTTTTCGACATTCTCAAAGCATAATGGGAAATAATTGAAATGCCCGGATGTGGATGACAAACAAAACTTCATCTTGTGCGTAATTCGAACGGCGGATCACGTAAGTTGGCAAGTTTTTCACGTTTTTCTTTAATATTTTAAAGAGTTTAGTCGTGATGTTTTCATAGTTGTTTACTCTTAATACAAGAAGTATAATGAGTGGCTGATTTGGTATAAATATAGGTAAATCCGGAGAAATCATTGGGGATCCCCTCGGCCAGTGCTGCGCTGGCAACTAAAGTCACAATAGTTGACGTGCGTTGTACATTACGTAAACAGGATGTACCCATACCATGTACCATGTATGACCGGTCTTCCGGTCCTAATGCCGGGTCCTACGCTGTTGCAGCACTGGCCGAGGGGATCCCCAATGATTTCTCCAGATTCAATTTTCGATTTTCGATTTGCTGACTTTAGTTGCTAAGGTAAGGGCCCAGTTCAGCTATGGGCATCATACTAGGTGACCTCCTCTAGAAGGGGAATCGTCATAAAAATTGCTGATGACCTCTATAGTGGCCGACAGTCTTCTCACCAACTGGCCTTCATGCCTTCTATACCTACAATTGTCTGCTAAAAAGACGGTGAACTGTCCAGACACCACCACTACCATAGGATGGATCTGGTCACCAGGCACCCTTCATGCAATCCCTCATCTTATCAGGACCCTATCAACATGTGCAATCCCAGAGAGAGTATCCGGACTGCAGTCCTTCATCGGAGCCTACAAAGCACTCGCGCGGGTGCTCCAAAACTGTTTAAAAAAAAATTAATATGCCTGGCTGGTTTCTTCAGCGCCAAACTCCGAGGCCGCAAACCCACGTGGGTGCCACGCGAAGTTGAGGCCCTATCCATTGCTGCATCAACCAAGCACTTCAGCCCATTTTTTTAGCACCTAATACGTGGGCGGCGCTAATCCATGTCTATGAATGAGTGAACGATTGTTCTGGAAGATAGTTTTGCGATGATGTTATTTGGTAGCGATCGCTGCTGCGTGTCTTGTTGCGGTCACCATGGGGGTATACTAGGTCGCCGATCTCGATGACGGTGGCGTAACCCCCCCCAACTGATATCCGTGCCCCCCCCCATTTGAAATCTGGACTTTTGTGACTGGAGATTTCCAGAGTAAAATGTAACATTTTATACGCTTTGATGAGATAATTTCAATGTTTTTCAAACTATTTTTGACGGGCGGCGCTAACGCGCCGATGTACATTTTCTTTCATATTATTCGCCCCCCAAAAAGGAAAGTATAAAAAATTCTCGATTATGGGCCTGAACAAGCCCCTTTTTCATCACCTTTTTTATGTCACTTACTATTTTTTGATAAGATAATCTGGCGTGAGTGTAAAAAATAATTATTTTCTGCATGTAAATGGAAAAATAGTTTTAAAAACATCGAAATTATCTCATCAAAGCGCATAAAATGTTACACTTTACTCTGGAAATCTCCAGTCACAAAAGTGACATATATTATTAATGCACTCGAGTTCTCCTTCGCTGCTGACGTAATTAGGCGAAATAGCCAGCTCATTCTGGCCCCAAGGCTGTTATTCACAGAGATCCAGCTCATGGCTTCAAATCACTTGTTGAGGACAAACTTCTACGACGTCACAGGTTGTCTGTTGAACTCGGGCAGGTAAGGAAGCCCAACAAAAATCCAGTGGCAGAAAAGGCCTTCCGCAAACTAATCGATGAGTTGCTCAACCAAGACCCCATGGGTGGTGCAATTTCACCTGTTACCCTTTCCGTTGATACCTCTTGCCTCAATTAACGCATTCGTTCCCGTGGACTCTTAGCCCTGTGAAATGTGGTACCAGCATGACAAGTTCACTATCAACCAAATCCCCTTCACCGACCAACACCTTATTCTGGAGCAGCAGTGACTAGGCTTGACCAATCACCCACAAAGTGAACATGCTAAGGCCCCTGGCAAGATGACCCCTTTTGACACTGTCATCGAGATCGGCGACCTAGTATACCCCCATGGTGACCGCAACAAGACACGCAGCAGCGATCGCTACCTAGTCGTTTCCGTCGAAGGCGTTTGGCATAATGTACGTAAATTCGAAGGTAATCAACTCAGGAGTATGTCGTATCGCATGAAACGCTCAAGAGTGCTAAGATACCCCCTTCTTCCCATGTTAAAATTAAATAAATAAAGTAAGCAACAACAAAAAAGTTTCAATGTTTTCAAACATTGAATCAAACATTTTGGAGACAAGGAATTATCAAGATTTTTGTTATGATTAAATATTTTAGTGTTATTTCTAACTGTTAACTGTTATAATGGTGATATTTACGAATTGTGCGACAAATTATTGATTTTTTTTAGATTCGATTGGGGATCTAAGGGTAATGTTGTAAATCACCACAGGTTTTAAAGCTTGATCATAACAGCAGGATAACTTTTAGCAGGTATGTACACGTAATATTAATCTTAAGTAACAATTGTTTTGGAGATTTTGTGAATAGTGCCTTACGGTTCCCAAGGGCTACTTTAACCTGTATTGTTCATGCAAACTTGGGAAAATTCAACTGTTTATTATGTCATTGCACTATTAACTTTATGTAATGTTTAATCAAAGCGCCCTTCCATCCTTCGGGGCTATTGTCTCCTCTTGTGCATTCCAACTTGGGGATAAATTCTAACTTAAAACACTAGACTTAGTTACTTTTTGTAGCACCCATCGTTTCCGTTGGGGCTACAGTCTTATCCTCGTGGGTTTAAATTTAAGTTTATGCATTTGTTTGTTGCTGTACAAAGGTTTTATATGTACTCACAAGGCAAGGTGCGTTTGTGTACATATTGCTCAAATCCTATACACTACGTTCCCATTATTAAATTAACTTGAAACTTGGCACAGATGAAGAGCACCATGTCAATAGTCAGCGTAGCGGGGGAGCCTAGAATAGGGACCTGCTTCGGCCCTTATGTTGGCTGGTCCTGTGGGCATTGACTGGAACCAGGGAATGGATATTGTCCTCAGCCTGGCCAACAGGGGACTGCCAGTGCCCGGAGCCTCTAGCCGCTCGGGGTGCCGGCTCATGGACGGCTGACTCAATGAAAGGATATTGTCACCGGTGCAGAGGACTCAGGCCGTCCTGACATGCCTTGCCCTTGCCAAATGTTTTGTCAAATCTACTACTCTCAATAAATCTCGATAAACTCTAAAATAACTCTGCAAATGAAGAATGAGGTAACTACAGTGTATACTGTTTATCTTTTATTACAAATACAATATATAAATACTTAACAAAGCAAGGTGGAGAAAAGCATGTAAATAACGGAGCTGTTACGAAACACATGTGTACTGTACACCACTGGCCACTAAGAGAAAAGAGGAAGCTAACGTGGCCTATGCCACGGGGCCACTTGACTAGAGTCAACGGATGGTGCTATTATGTAAACATTTAAGCGATGCGCCTGCCGGCTTAGAAAAGTATGCACATGTTGTGGCTCCACTGCATGGAGTCTGGAAATTGTTTATTTAGAAAAGAGTCTAAAAGATTTTAAAAGAGTCTAAATAATGTTGATTTCAAATCAAAGGTTAGATGTACTAACTTCCCTATCACCCCATAACCCATCGTGTGACCATACATGTACATGGACCAATGGGAAGGCTTACCTGCATTCCACGCTGACAGAGCTTAATGGGCCCAAATGACACTTCACTTGCCATCCCCTAAAAAGGCAAAAAGGATGTATTATGATTAATCAAAGAATTTGCAAATTATACTAAACTACAATCACAAAACATTAGTTACTATTGTGGTGTAATGATACACACCCGAGCTAATTAAAAAAAGGATTAATGATTTGATTTTACATGTACCTACTTGGGTGTTGCAAGTATTGAATATAACATTACAATTTCTTGAGCGATGATGAATGATGAATGATGAATGAAGATGCTAATTCATTTATCTTCATTTACCACTAAGTGTGGAATATTTTTGCCTTTCTCGCCTCTTTTTTTAGCTAAAATGTGTGACATTTCAGAAAATTCCCTTTCCCTATTCTGTCAAAACACATGCAACATTTATTGACAGGGATGAGAGTGGATGAAAAAGAAAAATCCATAATGTTAAACCGTAAAATGGTAAAATACAGCTGGTTGTGTCACAAGTAATGATTGCATCTCAAAGACTACGAACAAAAAAATGGACAACGTTTATGTTTTCCCTTGCCCCCCCACCCCTGGGCCCTTATTTAAAAACGACGATGAGGACGACTTTATGCTCTTGTATGAGGACGATAATTTCTAACATGGTCATTGAGTGCAGCCCCGTCCGTGTAGCTTGTCGTCTCAAAAGAAGAAAAATAAGCAGAACAGATTGAACCCTACCGCTTATGGACTGGTCCGTAGGCCAGGACAGAAAGTGTGATCCCGTATACCTTTTGTAGGCAAAGAGACCAAGAGAGATTAGTTTTCTTCGTTTGTTTATAACTTGCGTAATCTCAACTTGATTCGAGCCATGTTAATTTCTTATATCGTGTACCCGACTGTTGTGCCTGTAGTAATTCAAGCAGGATTTGCAAGTTCCGTTTATCCATTTTTTTTTTTTTCTTCAAAATGTTGACTCCACAAAATGGCCGACCGTGTTTGTTCACGATGTAAAAGGAAAACCACGCGATTTCGAGACATATTTGTGTGGATCATTGTATTCTACTTTTAAAACATCTTTCTAACCATATGCATTTTATAACAAACGGTTACAAATGCTTTTGATAGACCAACTCGCCCGATCCAAGGCAACGTGTCCCTTTAAGTCTTTGTTATTTCATTACTTTGAGTGCGGCATATGTTGCAAGAAACATTGAACACTAGAGGGCGTTGCACAACAAAGCGATTGCACAGGATTGTTTATTTTGCAGGGTGATTGCGCAAAGTCAAAATGTTGCAATGAAGAACCAATTGTTTTTTATCGTTTGAGTGGTTGTGTTAATAAGGTTTTTTTGTTTATGAAACGCGTGTTACCAACCATTTCAGAAACGGTTACACAATTAAAAAAACAACTGTAAATGCTAAGGCTTTGTAAGCCTCCCTGTGGCGGTCACCCAGTTAACCATCCGATCAACCGGTTAAACATCTACATTATTACGGTTCTGATAAAATAATGTTAAAAAATCAACCTCAAAAAGTGTCGCGAAATTTTGACCATAATAAATGTGAACGGTTAAGCCCGGTTCATACTTCCTGCCAATGCGAATGCGAAGCGAATTTGACTTGAATTTGACGTCACAACTCTGTTTGCGCTGCGAATATTCGCAAAAGTTGAGCACGGCTCAACTCTTGCGAATTACTCGTTGCGAATTTGTGACGTCAATATTCGATTCACATTCGCAGGAAGTATGAACAGGGCTTTACACATATAACTGACCGCTTCAGAAACGGTTACGGGTTTACTAAAAAATAACTGTAAATGCATGTAAAGCTAAATGCTAAATTCTTGTTTTGGCTAAAACAGTAAATTCATATGGGATACGAGTGTAGTGTAATTTTGGCTCTTCACACCCCCAAATCCAACACTGACCGTTTAGCCATGGAAAAAAAAGCTAATTTCTCTGTTCTACACCTTTCCTCAACCAGTAAGTTTTTTGTTTGCTACACGGTGGTTTCCTGAAGTAATGCCATTGCATAAGAAACCTACAACATATCGTTTTCCAGCGAACGGGACCCAAGCGCACACAAGTCTGCCATGCCGGCACATCGTCTCAGAACACGGCGGTCTATTTTTCACGTCCACGCTGAAACCTGAATAACGATGTGATTTGAGCGCTAGCCCTTTGCTGCCCAGAGAGTTTGGTTTCGCAACAACAACGGCAAAATTCAGATCCGAAATACAATGGAAACTAAACTATGTTTAAGTCTCTCATCGTTAGGAGTCTATGTATATTGTATGAAATACGCAACAACATCGCTCGTATACGGGACAAGGACTTGATCAAGTTAAGAATCTTAGAATATTCATGTCATTATAACTAAGTAAAATAATTAATTTAGTTAAGCTAATTACCTTTTCCTATAACTTCATGACCCAAGCTTTAATTTGATATAGGATCTGACTCTTTTATGTTTACACATTAGGATATTTGGCGTAAACAAAAGCGTGCACAAATGCTATGGGATTTAAAGTGGAAACAAAGAATAATAATAATAAAAACAAAAAAAATCTTGACGAAAACAATAGCTGTTCCGACTACTACGTCGGAACAGCTAATAATAATAATCTAAGCATTTATATAGCGTTCTTACGCAGAAGGTACCACAACGCTTTACAACAATAAATATTACAACAATCAACAATTAACAATGCAAAGGAATGAAAATGAAATAAATAGCCTAGTAAGCAAAATAAGTCTGGAAAAGGTGAGTTTTAAGCGATGTTTTGAATTCAGTAAGTGAAATGGCATGACGTATTTGATAAGGAAGATTGTTCCAAAGGTTTTGAGCAGCTGCATAAAAACCTTTGGAAGATGAAGAGTATCTGGTTTGAGGTTTTGTGAGAATTCTTGTGTCTGAGCTAGAACGGAGTGTGCGATTAGGCTGGTAAGGAGTGATAAGTTCAGTAAGGTAAGGGGGAGCAGTTTCGTTCCAACATTTATATGTGATGGTTAACAACTTGAAGATGATACGTTCATGAATAGGAAGCCAGTGGAGTTGTTGAAGGCGGGGTGAGACGTGGTCATATTTCTTTGCCATAAAGATTAATTTTTCTGCCCTGTTCTGGAGTCGTTGGATACGTTTAATGTCTTTGCTGGACAAACCATAAAGAAGACAGCTCCCATAGTCTAAACGGGATGTGATTAGAGCACGAACAGCGTGGTGACAAGTTGTTTCATCTATCAGGCTACGTACACGTGACAGGTTTCTCAGATGAAAATTTACAGTTTTACAGATAGAAGAAACATGTTGGGACATAGTTAAGGCTGAACCAAAGACAATGCCACGGTTTCTTATTGTGGAGGATGGTTTGATTATGGTATTTCCTACAGAAAGAGAAATGTTGGGTACAAGTTTTTGAATTCTTGGTTGTGCTGCAATAAACAATTCATTTTTTTTTCATGGTTAAGGAGAAGCATGTTTTGGCACATCCAGTCCTTAATTTTAGATATGCATCTCGTTAGAACAGAAAGAGCTTGATCTATATCACCTGGCTTCCGGGGGTCAGCAAAAACATACAACTGAATGTTGTCCGCATAGAAATGGAATCTGACACCAGGTTGATGCTTAATTATATCTGCAATTGGGTATAACATGAAAACAATTGTGGCCCAACACAGGAACCTTGTGGTAAACCATAAGTAAGGATTTTGGAACAGGAGTACTCATTAGCTATCTTAATCTTACAAGTTCTGTTACAAAGGGAAGTCTGTAACCAGTCAATGATGCTACTTCTAAACCCAAAGACATCAGTTAATCTTTCTAATAGAATATCGTGATCTATTGTGTCGAATGCAGCTGACAGGCCAGCAACACCACAAAGACGGCCTGCTGATTGTCAATAGCATGGATTATATCACTTTTGACCCGCAACAAAGCCTTCTCCGTGCTATGGCCAGACCTGTAAGCTGATTGAAATTTACAATACAGATTATTATTGACAATATGTTCAGTGACACGCGATAAAACAACTTTCTCAATTACTTTAGAAAGAAAAGCAACATTTGAAACCGGCCTATAGTTTTTGAAAATGTTTTTGTTCAAGGAAGGACCTTTCAAAAGCGGGGTAACCACTGCATCTTTTAAATTTGTTGGAAAGGTTCCCGTGGACAAAGATGTGTATACAATGGATAACAATACAGGAACAATCGTGCACACATTTTGTTTTAGAAGCCATGTGGGAAGTGGATCTAATGTACGATACATGATTTATTATTGAAATTCATGAGGATTTTCCGAACTTCATTGTGATCTGCCAGGTCGAATACATGAAACTCATCAGGAACTACACATGAAGTAGGATGGGTTATTACATATAAATCAGCTGAACTAATATTTTCCCTGATTTTGGTGATTTTGGCATCAAAGAAATTGCTAAATCTGTCACATACATGTAGATTTTTGATGGAATTGTCATTTGGAAGAGTAAGAATGTTTCTGTTGAGGAGAGTATTTACTGTCTTGAAAACAGTTCTTGTGTCGGCTGTGGAGAGTTGTTTTGTATAATAATCTGATTTTGCTTTCCTTGTTAGTCTTGTGAAGGCATGGATTTCATCCAGGTACAGGCGGTGGTCAGCAAGATTTCGTGATTTTGTCCACTTACGTTCGAGTTTACGTCTGGCAATGGGAAAAACTTGAATGCGTTGCAAAGATCGTTGGCGAAGGAATCATTATCGATACTGTGATAATTTCTCGAGTTTGACCTAATCTTTACACAATCGGGTGTCTCCCAAATTATTTTGTCCTTTATACTCTTTTGTTGTTTATAGGCCAACAGAGGTGGTACAAACCTCTTCCTAGAGCAATCGTTTCCATCAAAGTCAATTTGTAGTCAGATAGATTATTGACAAAGTGTTGACTTTCAATGGCCTTTTGTTTAAGAAAAACCAAACTCTCGTTTTCTTTTTTCTTTTTGGTTATTATACGTGAGGGAGTGGACATTTCTTTTGCTAATCTACATTTCAATTTTGTTTGCCTCTGTTAAGTCTTTTTTGACATAGTTGCAACAATAAAGTCCTCAGCTGTTTTAGTATGATGCTTTTGCATCAAGGACGATAGAGTTGCAACGATCATTGTTGGTTTGCAATCGTTTTAAATACCCGACATCTGAGGGACCAACATCCACCAACATTATGCACGCATGTGTTGTGACACTGCCAGAGGTTGATGTCTGGTAAGGTCAGGTCATCATATTGACAAACTTGGATCTGATGGTCAGGATATCGGTTGTGAAAGAAGGGTGGTGGGGGGGGGGTTGTTTGTTGGGTAGGGAGAAAAAGAGAGGAAGATACATTAGGGAAGAGGAAGAGTTGGCGGGTTTGCTGCAGGGTGGTTGTTAGAAAGAATGACAAAACCAACACTCAAAAAACAAAAAAAGAGGGTTGTAAGGGATATAAAATTCAGGATTTTTTAAGAAAAGGTTTACATTAAGGTGATCTTCCAAGTTTGAGTTAATACGAAGCTGATAACACTTTTTATAAAGGGAATGGTCACCATAAAGAAACCAAATGGGACTGAGAGAGGTATAGAGGAGAAAAGAAGCAAATAGATGGACATCAATATAGTTTAGGAGTTTGAGTAGGACATGCTAGAGGCCAACAAAAAAAGAAATAATTGTATAGTTTTATGAAAACAAACATGATTAAAATCTCTTTTTAAATATGGTGGATCTGAAAAGAACCAGTGTGTATTCTTGGCATATCTGAGAGAGGGTCTATAGTTAGTGTGTAACTCATTTGATTTGTGCATGAACAATATTGCAATTCCTACGTATTAAGGGTTTACGTTAAAAGGCATTAGTATGTTAGTATGTTAGTATGAAAAACACAATTTGTTCATCATGACGTCATCAACTGTCAAGTTACGGTAATTCAATGCGTATTACTTTAAAAAATCATATCTCCTATTGGAGGGATGGAGGGATTTTCGTCTACACCATTTAAATAATTGGTATAGTTGGCTGTCGTATAGACGATGTGACTTCTGTTTACATTCAAACCGCCCTCTGTTGACAAAACACTCGTTTCCGCCGGGCAAGAAGACGCGTACTCATGGTAACATTGCGTGTCCTTTATAGCTGTACTCATGGTAACATTGCGTGTCCTTTATAGCTGGCTGTCAGTACACAAAGGTTTTGCCCGGCGACATGCGCGCGCATCATGTTTTGGTTTTCAAATGACGTCAGAGGTCACATCGTCTATACCTTTCTGGTTGAGGCTCGGCGCGAGTGGGCTGCGATCATTGCAGCCCGTCGCGAAAGGCCTGCTGAGCAGAGGGATTGCATTACAGTACCCAACAAGTCAGGTGAAGATCCCCTGGAGCGCAAAGATTCATCCCCGAGTCAGGTTGATAGAGGAGATCCGCTCGTTTTGGTAGGATCAGCGGGCAGTAAACCAGATGCCAGTGGAGATGGGGAAACCACAGCTGGCGGGGCCAGAGTGGGCTATGAGGAGGATTCGGCAGTCCTCCTGCTCTATCTTGGCAAGCATCCGAGGAATGTGGAAGATAGGCGGACGCATAAGCCAGTAGGTCGTTCCACTGCACCATCAGCGAGTTGATCTGCCACGCGTTGGGGTCAGGGCCCCTTGCACAGTACACGGGCAGTTGGTTGTTGGTTGTTTGCTTGAAAGAGCGACCGAGCCACCTGTGGGAGCAGTGACCACTCGGTATGGGCGATCCAGCCGGGTGGAGGGTCGCCCCCCAGCTGTGAAGCGACGTGTCGGTCGTGACTGTCCCTGACGGACGGGGCAGGCGGAAGACTCAGCCCTGCGTGACAATCCCCTCGACTAGCCACCAGCGGAGGTGGGGGACTAGCCAGGGCGTAGTAGGCACTGGATGGTGGATAGGATGCCGAATGGGCTTGTAGAAAGAGAGCAGGTGAAGTTGAATAGGCCTCATCCTCAACCTGCAAAAATCTACCAAGTCCACCATGCTGGCCATAAGGCCCAACAGCCTGAGCCAGGCCAGTGCCGAAGCCACTACCGCCTGCAGCCCCAATTGTCTTCGCAATCCGGGTGCACCTGCGGTGAGGTGATCAGTCCGAACGGGAGCACCACAAATTCGTAGAACGTAGGAATTTGTGGTGCTCCGGCCTGATTGGCATGTGAAGATACGGGTCCTTCAGGTCCAACCTTGCCGCCCATGCGGGAGTTATTATTAACTCCAGTATAGTCCTTAGCATCTCCATATAGAAACGCTTCGGACATATAAACCTGTTGAGGGTTTTCAGCCTCCTTCTTGGGGGTCAAAAAGAAGGTTGACATGAAGCCCGTCCGAGTCCCCAAACGGGGGACAACACGCACCGATCGCTTCAGGAGGAGAGTGTTGATCTCCACCTCGAGGGAGCCACGCTTTGCCATGTCGGACAGCACAGGCATTGGCTGACTGAGCATGTCCGGCGGGGGGGTCCTCGTAAACTCAAGCGCGTAACCGCGGCTCATCATTTCAAGGACCAACCGGTCGGAGGTGACCTGACCCCAGGACCCCATAAACTCCTGAAGGCGGCCTCTAACAGGTTTGTCAGCAGGAGGTCCCCCAGAGACGAGCAAGTCACTTGCATTTTATCGGGGCGTAGGTGCAAGGAAACCGCCACCTGACTGTGGAAAGCGTGAGTCAGCCATATTGTCGGCGCAACCACGAAAACTGCCCCAGGCTATTTTTGTGGGTGGCGCCGGGGGATGACAATAGAGGCCTACTTCTTTGTCTTGCCCGCCTTGGTTGCCAAGGCTCGTGGTTTCTTCAGGTTTATTTTGTCGATGGCAGGAAACAAGTTCGACCCTGAAAGCGAAAGATTGACCAGGCACATATGTGCACCCGCTGAGGACAGAAAAAGCGCGTCAAGTACATTGGCACGACGCACCAAAGTCGCCAGGGTCGCCACTCTGGTAAATTGGTCCAGGTCGGAGCGTCCACCGTTGTCCAGGTAGTGGAGAGCAGCCGCCATCATGTCGGCTGGCACAGCTGAATTTTCCTCGCACCCCAGCGCCGGGTACTCTGACAAGAGCATGAGGAAGGAAGTTGCACGCATGCCCATGCGCACCGATGAATCCATTTTCCGAGCAACATCCTCCAGTTTCCCGCGGGTCTTGTCCGCAAAGGGGAGCTTGGAGGACGCTGATCCTCTGTCGGCGACCTTATCAGTGGCATAGTCCAGCAGGACTGGGGTGGCAAAATACTTATTGAAATCCTTGGAGGAAAATCCATTATAGGGCTCCATACGTTTGGAATACGCCGTCCAAGATTTTGCCTCCCTCACCCTGTCCATGCACAATCAAGCTGAAACTTTGCATGTATTCATCCTGGAATGTGTAACATCGAAATATTTAAGGTCCTGTCCTAATGAGGTCATCAATTTTCACGTGACGTCACCTTAAAGGTGAAATGTTAAAAGATCTATGTATACAGAGATAAAATACTTGATCGAGCTAAAACCTTGCATGTATTCAAGTCGGGATGTATTACATCTACAATTTTAGGCCACACGATGACGCCCTCATGCAACATGTGACGTCACCTTACAGGTGCATTTTTCAAATGTGTATATTTACAGGTAAAAATGAACGATCAAGCTGATACTTTGCATGTATTCAAGCTGGGATGTGTAACACACAAAATTTCAGGTACTGTTCCAATGAAATCATCAAGTGTCACGTGACGTCACCTTAAATGTGTAGTTTTACAAGATCTATATAAACAAATAAAATGTGCGATCGTTCTGAAACCTTGCATGCATTCATGTCGGGATGAGTTAGGCGTGACATCCTTTTAGACCCGGTTCCCAAAGAAGCCCGGTGTTTGTCCGGTACGAAATTCCCCCGGTGTTAGCCTTAAGTTGCTATGGTCACTGAAGCATATCGCTTATGAGGCCTGTGGTTTCTGGCTCTGGCGTCACACAAAAGACAGCTTAGGCGGATTAAGGGCTATTGTTATAGGTTTACTTATTTGAAGGTTAATGTTTTGGATTGAGAGCAATGTAATTTGTGTATTTATATTATTGTTAAACTGTATTTTCGAAAAATAAAGGCATATATATATATTGCACCAGCCACAGGAATTTAATGTCGCCGTCCACACTTACTGTGCGTCACTCAGAGCACTGAGTGTACCACGCCAACTTCTTGGACTCGTCCGTAAAGGATTGGTTTGACCATGTAGAAAGACTCACACAATGTTGCAACTGGAGTAACCTCTGTCGTAATCGTACCGCTCTGTCCGAGTTGTGCAAAACAGCACACATTCAGAGAAATCTGGTTCCCAGATGTTTTTAAAGATAGGTTCAATGCCGCTGAAGGGGTACCAAACGAAGTGAGCCCTCAATCGCTGCAAACACACCGTGTTCAAAATATAATGTTCCGTAGTAAGGATATAATACCAGAAGAAGAAAAAAACCATACACACACACACAATTTGTCTTAATTAGTTTTTTCATATATTTAATCTCACACCAAACTGGAAATGAGCTTCCATGGTTGTGGTACAAAAGATATTTATCAACAACTAATCCCTTAACAATAGAGCGATCCGGCCAGCCAGAAGAAGAAACCGCACAACGCCCAATCTCGGCAGCAACTGTGGTAGCTTCTAGACCCCGTTTACACTAGATCCAGAAAGCCGGATCAGACCCGGTTCTGATCCGGCAATGTGGATTAACGGCTAGTGTAAACGTAAAAAAGCCGGATCAGACCCGGTTCAAGACCCGGCAATTTTAATCCACCTTTCGAGGAGGGTTGAATCCGGCAATTGGGGGATCAGATCCGGCAAAGTGGATTCCAAATACAAGTGTAAACGCAAAGGTGGATCAGACCCCGCATTTCGATGTGGTCTTTTCCGGTTTGCTACAATAATGGCGCGCTTTTTGCTTGTGCTTTGCTGGGACATCCCTTGCTGTTTATTTGTGCGTGTCTTCGTTGTTGTGTCATGCACGGTGCACATGGACTGTGCGTGTGTGAAACGTTTTGTCGTTTTCAGTGTTATACATACATCGTCATGCTCGGAGCTTGACTAAGTTAATGCTGTATTTTGTAAATTTTCCCATCTCTTTCTACCTCCATGGTCGTTGTATCCGTCATCTTTCCAACTCAATTAATTCAATTCTACCTCCACGATTGAACGTTGCGATCTGTAAAAAGTGGAGCCTCGATTGTTATTCCTATACACATTCCCGAATCCCGACCACGCGGGAATTTCCCTGGCACCTACGCTTCCCCACTACATGCTACACGCCGTTCCTTCATCCCCTCCTAACAATAAAGTATAGCACACTGGGAGCAAGCACATCCGCGGGATCAAGGTGATGAATACAATGGGAAAATACATCGCTTTTTAGTGAGTTTCTTGTAATTGTATATTCCTTAAACTGATTTTAATGTTTCAATGTTTTTGAATTGAATTGAAAATATGGCGCGCTGTAATTCTGACCTTTGATCTGTTTCACCTAACCTGAGCTCTACATCCGGTCCAAAAGTGGGATCGGAGCCGGATCAAGCTTATAGTGTAAACACGGGATCTTGATCTGTGGTCGTAAAAAAATGCCAGATCTCAATCCACCATTCATGGATCTAGTGTAAACAGGATCCACCTTTCATGGATCTAGTGTAAACGTGGTGCTATTGTCAAGTGCACCACCACAGATTAGCGCTATTCAATTGCTTCTTTTGTTGAGCTTTAACTATAACTCTCAAGAGCCAGGGGTTCTCCAGACTTAATCCCTACTCCTCCCATATTGTTTGAACTTCTCTTCGGTTTAGAATACCGGGTAAAGACCAGGTAAGCAACCGGGCGTTAAAAAAAAGGGTTTCTAAAAGGATGTCACGCCTTACAACCAAAATTTGATGTCCTGCTATAATGGTGTCAACAATTGTCACATGATGTCATCTTAAAGGTGGAGTTTTAAAAGGAGCAGCTCTGTGTTTCGATTGCAAACGAACACTCCGCTCTAGTTGTATTTGAACTTCTTGTTTGGACCAGAACAATAGGTAAAAGTTGTGTCATGTGTTTGAATAAAATGTCAAATGTCAAATGTTACAAGACGGCACAAAAAATATTTTTTTGACATGTGGTTCAGGACAGTTATTGGCAAAAAATTAATTAGAGAAATCCAATGACTTCACGTGGGACAAGAAAGTTGTTAACGTCTTCAGGTTTGATACTGTAGCTTAATCAAAATGCCGCGCAGTGCGGCAATCTCCGACACAGTGCAGTCATCATCATCATGTCGGTTTT
>CM037459.1:16350000-16380000 GCA_021014325.1 Plazaster borealis | reverse complement strand
AAAAAAGTGTCGCCAAAGTCGCTGTGATTGAACGGGTAGCTTCAGCACACCCATGTTTTTTAGTGCAGAATTAATCTCAGAGCGTTCTGAGCACTTTGAAAAAAAGTGTCTCCAAAGTCGCTGTGATTGAACGAGTAGCTTCAGCACACCCATGTTTCTTAGTGCAGAATTAATCTGAGAGCGATCTGAGCACTTTGAAAAAAAAATTGTCTCCAAACTCGCTGAGATTGAACGAGTAGCTTCAGCACACCCATGTTTGTTAGTGCAGAATTAATCTCATAGCGATCTGAGCACTTTAAAAAAAAAGTGTGTCCAAAGTCGCTGTGATTGAACGAGTAGCTTCAGCACACCCATGTTTCTCCGTGCAGAATTAATCTGAGAGCGATCTGAGCACTTTGAAAAAAAAGTGTCGCCAAAGTCGCTGTGATTGAACAAGTGGCTTCAGCACACCCATGTTTCTTAGTGCAGAATTAATCTGAGAGCGATCTGAGCACTTTGAAAAAAAAGTGTCTCCAATCTCGCTGAGATTGAACGAGTAGCTTCAGCACACCCATGTTTGTTAGTGCAGAATTAATCTGAGAGCGATCTGCGCACTTTGAAAAAAAAAGTGTCTCGAAAGTCGCTGTGATTGAACGAGTAGCTTCGGCACACCCATGTTTCTTGGTGCAGAATTAATCTGAGAGCGATCTGAGCTATTTGAAAAAATAATTGTCTCCAAACTCGCTGAGATTGAACGAGTAGCTTCAGCACACCCATGTTTGTAGTGCAGAATTAATCTCATAGCGATCTGAGTACTTTAAAAAAAAACTGTCTCCATTGAGATTGAACGAGTAGCTTCAGCACACCTATGTTTCTTAGTGCAGAATTAATCTGAGAGCGATCTGAGCACTTTGAAAAAAAAGTGTGTCGAAAGTCGCTGTGATTGAACGAGTAGCTTCAGCACAGCCATGTTTCTTAGTGCAACATTAATCTGAGAGTGATCTGAGCACTTTGAAAAAAAGTGTCGCCAAAGTCGCTGTGATTGAACGGATTGAAACTGTCTCCAAACTCGCTGAGATTGAACGAGTAGCTTCAGCACACCTATGTTTCTTAGTGCAGAATTAATCTGAGAGCGATCTGCGCACTTTGAAAAAAAAGTGTGTCCAAAGTCGCTGTGATTGAACGAGTAGCTTCAGCACACCCATGTTTCTCCGTGCAGAATTAATCTGAGAGCGATCTGAGCACTTTGAAAAAAAAGTGTCGCCAAAGTCGCTGTGATTGAACAGGTAGCTTCAGCACACCCATGTTTCTTAGTGCAGAATTAATCTGAGAGCGATCTGAGCACTTTGAAAAAAAAAGTGTCTCCAAAGTCTCTGTGATTGAACGAGTAGCTTCAGTACACCCATGTTTCTTAGTGCAACATTAATCTGAGAGTGATCTGAGCACTTTGAAAAAAAAGTGTCTCCAATCTCGCTGAGATTGAACGAGTAGCTTCAGCACACCCATGTTTGTTAGTGCAGAATTAATCTGAGAGCGATCTGAGCACTTTTTAAAAAAAGTTATTCCAAAGTCGCTGAGATTGAACGAGTAGCTTCAGCACACCCATGTTTGTTAGTGCAGAATTAATCTGAGAGCGATCTGCGCACTTTGAAAAAAAAAGTGTCTCCAAAGTGGCTGTGATTGAACGAGTAGCTTCGGCACACCCATGTTTCTTGGTGCAGAATTAATCTCAGAGCGATCTGAGCACTTTGAAAAAAAAATTGTCTCCAAACTCGCTGAGATTGAACAAGTGGCTTCAGCACAGCCATGTTTGTAGTGCAGAATTAATCTCATAGCGATCTGAGCACTTTGAAAAAAAAGTGTCTCCAAAGTCGCTGTGATTGAACGAGTAGCTTCAGTACACCCATGTTTCTTAGTGCAACATTAATCTGAGAGTGATCTGAGCACTTTGAAAAAAAGTGTCGCCAAAGTCGCTGTGATTGAACGGGTAGCTTCAGCACACCCATGTTTCTTAGTGCAGAATTAATCTGAGAGTGATCTGAGCACTTTGAAAAAAAAGTGTCGCCAAAGTCGCTGTGATTGAACAAGTAGCTCCAGCACACCCATGTTTTTTAGTGCAGAATTCATCTCAAAGCGATCTGAGCACTTTGGAAAAAAGAAATTCTCCAAAGTCGCTGTGATTGAACGAGTAGCTTCAGCACACCCATGTTTTTTAGTGCAGAATTAATCTCAGAGCGATCTGAGCACTTTGAAAAAAAAGTGTCTCCAAAGTCGCTGTGGTTGAACGAGTAGCTTTAGCACACCCATGTTTCTTAGTGCAGAATTAATCTGAGAGCGATCTGAGCACTTTGAAAAAAAAGTGTCTCCAAACTCGCTAAGATTGAACGAGTAGCTTCAGCACACCCATGTTTCTTAATGCAGAATTAATCTCAAAGCGATCTGAGCACTTTGGAAAAAAGAAATTCTCCAATGTCGCTGTGATTGAACGAGTAGCTTCAGCACACCCATGTTTTTTAGTGCAGAATTAATCTGAGAGCGATCTGAGCACTTTGAAAAAAAAGTGTCTCCAAAGTCGCTGTGATTGAACGAGTAGCTTCAGCACACCCATGTTTCTTAGTGCAGAATTAATCTCAGAACGATCTGAGCACTTTAAAAAAAAAGTGTCTCCAAACTCGCTAAGATTGAACGAGTAGCTTCAGCACACCCATGTTTCTTAGTGCAGAATTCATCTCAAAGCGATCTGAGCACTTTGGAAAAAAAGTGTCGCCAAAGTCGCTGTGATTGAACAAGTAGCTTCAGCACAACCATGTTTCTTAGTGCAGAATTAATCTCAGAGCGATCTGAGCACTTTTTACAAAAAGTGTCTCCAAAGTCGCTGTGATTGAACGAGTAGCTTCAGCATAGCCATGTTTCTTAGTGCAGAATTAATCTCAGAGCGATCTGAGCACTTTTTAAAAAAAGTGTCGCCAAAGTCGCTGTGTTTGAACGAGTAGCTTCAGTACACCCATGTTTCTTAGTGCAGAATTAATCTGAGAGTGATCTGAGCACTTTGAAAAAAAAGTGTCGCCAAAGTCGCTGTGATTGAACAAGTAGCTTCAGCACACCCATGTTTCTTAGTGCAGAATTAATCTCAGAGCGATCTGAGCACTTTGAAAAAAAAGTGTCGCCAATCTCGCTGAGATTGAACGAGTAGCTTCAGCACACCCATGTTTCTTAGTGCAGAATTAATCTCAAAGCGATCTGAGCACTTTGGAAAAAAGAAATTCTCCAAAGTCGCTGTGATTGAACGAGTAGCTTCAGCACACCCATATTTCTTAGTGCAGAATTAATCTGAGAGTGATCTGAGCACTTTTTACAAAAAGTGTCTCCAAAGTCGCTGTGATTGAACGAGTAGCTTCAGCACACCCATATATTTCTTAGTGCAGAATTAATCTGAGAGTGATCTGAGCACTTTGAAAAAAAAGTGTCGCCAAAGTCGCTGTGATTGAACAAGTAGCTCCAGCACACCCATGTTTCTTAGTGCAGAATTCATCTGAGAGCGATCTGAGCACTTTAAAAACAAATTGTCGCCAAACTCGCTGAGATTGAACGAGTTGAACTTTCAAAAAAAAGTTGCTTCAGCACACCCATGTTTCTCAGTACTGAATTTATCTCAGAGCATTCTGAGGGACTTCTGTACTTAGAAACATGGGTGTGCTGAACAGCTACTAATTCAATCTCAGCGACTTTGGAGAGGTTTTGTTTTTAGAGTTCTCAGAATGCTCTGAGATTAACTCTGTACTAAGAAACATGGGTGTGCTGAAGCTACTCGTTTAATCTCAGCAAGTTTGGAGAGAATTAATCTCAAAGCATTCTGAGCACTTAAAAAAACAAAACCTCTCGAAACGCGGTGAGATTGAACGAGTAGCTTCAGCATACCCATATTTCTTAGTACAGAATTAACCTCAGAGCATTCTGAGCACTTTCAAAAAAAATTGTCTCCAAACTCGCTGAGATTGGACGAGCTGCTTCAGCAGGCCAATGTTTCTCAGTACAGAATTAATCTCAGAGCATTCTGAGCACTTTAAAAAAATGGTCTCCATACTCGCTGAGATTGAATGAGTAACTTCAACACACCCATATTTCTTAGTACAGAACGAGTAGCTTTCAACAAACCTCTCCAAAGTCGCTGAGATTGAACTGAGCACTTTAAAAACAAATTGTCTCCAAACTCGCTGAGATTAGACGATTTGCTTCAGCACACCCATGTTTCTCAGTACAGAATTAATCTCAGAGCATTCTGAGCACTTCATAAAAAAAACCTCTCCAAACTTGCTGAGATTGAACGAGTAGCTTCAGCACACCCATCCCAGCTAACATGCATACGTTGGGCCAACGTCGGTGAACGTCGGCAAAGTCGGCATCAAAAAACTAACGTTGAACAGACGTTGGGAAGGTCGGAGTCAGTTTTAAAACGTTGTACGAACGTTGGTAAACAGTATGAAATACAACAGTTAGAATTACAACGTTGTCATAACTTAGTAATGATAGCTGAGATTGAACGAGTAGCCATGTTTCTTAGTACAGAATTAATCTAAGAGCATTCTGAGCACTTTCAAAAACAAAATGTTTCCATACTCGCGGAGATTGAACGAGTAGCTTCCCAGCACACCCATGTTTCTTAGTAGAGAATTAATCTCAGAGTATTCTGAGCACTTTCAAAAAAAAGTTGCAAAAGCCCCTATTCACCCCAATTCCAGAAGGGAACTCGCACAATTAATGCTGATGCTCATCGCAATCGATTTATCCAACACGCGACAAACAAATTATTTATAAAAGGCGGGCAAAAATAATGCTGATCTTATTCGTCACAGTACAACGCTCTTGCTTGAATAGGGGTTTTTGCAACTTTTGAAATTCGACCTTAAGCCACTCAAGTACCCATAAATCCGCCAAACAACATCGAAGAGCAACAAAAGAGGTATCAAATTGCGCAGAAGATAACTGTGCATCGGATAAATAAATTAATTTTTTGCATACTATTTGAGGTTCTGATATATCTGACCATTTGTAAGTGTTTAGATACTTTATTGGCGCAGTTTACATGTACATGCATACTGTATCGTGTAGGTTAGTATTGCTCATGATGCTGGTTCATTCTCATCGTGATCGGAAACGAAGAGTTTTAAAACTGCTATGAACGCTCATTGATTAATGTTGTATCAAGAAACATGGGTGTTCTGAAGTGACTGGTTCAATCTCAACGTGATCGGAGACAAAGTTTTTTCAAACTGCTCAGATCGCTCTGTGATCGATTCTCTATCAAGAAACATGAGTGTTCTGTGCGGCACCTAAATGTAGCCCGAGCCCTAAATGTCGCCCCGACCTAAATGTAGCCCCAAACCTATACCTTAATGTCCCCCCGACCTAAATGTAGCCCCAAACCTGTACCTAAATGTCGCCCGACCTAAATGTAGCCCCAAACCTGTACCTAAATGTCGCCCCGACCTAAATGTAGCCCCAAACCTGTACCTAAATGTCGCCCCGACCTAAATGTAGCCCCAAACCTATACCTAAATGTCGCCCGACCTAAATGTAGCCCCAATTATGTACCTAAATGTCGCCCCGACCTAGATGTAGCCCCAAACATTGTACCTAAATGTCGCCCGACCTAACTCGTTTCAAACAAAAACATGTAAAACTCGACTTAAATTTTTTTCAAACAAAAAACAAGGTGTTCGGCATGACGCTCAAATCTTGGATGTGTTACACATCCCATCCCAACTTTTATCAACGTCGCGATGCTGTGGACCCGTGATATGGCCATATTCATTTACCCATTGTATGTGCACTGCGCCGTGGTTGATCCGTGATATATGGCTATATTCCTGTACCCACCATTGCATACATTGAGCACTGCGCCGTGGTTGATCCGGGATATGGGTATAATCCTGTACCCATTGCTTTGTGAACAGT
The DNA here is from genome assembly GCA_021014325.1 of Plazaster borealis. Lineage (NCBI taxonomy): Eukaryota > Metazoa > Echinodermata > Asteroidea > Forcipulatida > Labidiasteridae > Plazaster > Plazaster borealis. The sequence goes on along the minus strand of CM037459.1, from coordinate 16,374,066 downwards.
GCATGCACTGTGCATTGCGCCGTGGTTGATCCGGGATGCGTATATTTTTTTTACACCGCAGCGAGGGGTTTTGTACTGTAACACTGTCAATTCCGTCTTGAGATAGGAGACTAGGTCTAACCCTAAACCCTAACCCTAACCCTAACCATAACCCTAACCCTAACCCTAACCCTGACCCTAACCCTGACCCTAACCCTAACCCTAACCCTGACCATAACCCTAGCTAAACCTTTATAAGCATAAATGTTTGTAGTCTCATCTCAAGACAGGAATTTGCAGTATTACAGTACAAAATCCCTCGCTGCGGTGTAAAAAAAAAAATGCATCCGGGATATATGGCCATATTCATGTACACATTGCCTGCACACAACTCGCTCAATAGGCCGTGTACAAAATAGCCACATCGGATATCACCCATATCCTGGGTAAACAGGGAAATTTTATGGATGATGTTTAGCGATATTTTGGAAATATGACTAAATAGAGTGACGTCATCGATGACGTCATCATCCCGAAAACCTTTGCGGTTTCATCGACACACTATACATGTACATGGTTAGCTTAAAGGGCCAAACCTTTTTTGGTTCACGAGAAATGTCATTTCCACTTAACCTTTCCCTTAAAGAAAAGGATATAAGCCTACATTATAACTCGTAAAAACTTAATCATCAAGTAATAATTACATTTGTATTTACATACCATAGAGCAAGGGTGAATAACTTAGTTTGTGAGCGAGCACACTACCACTGAAGGACATTTGACACCAGAAGTCCTTCTCCGTCTTACATATACCGGAAAGAGTCCTGAAACCGCAGCATCCAGAGTGTTCAAAGTGTTTTGGGGGTTTGGGGGTTCGGTAGCGGTGTCGAACAATGGAAACAACGCAATCGGCTTGTCCCCAGTAAAAGCTTGAAGTAAATACTACCTCCATGCTTAGAGTGAACATCCACAGACTTCCTATGACGAATATTTAGTAATAGGTTCATGTTTGTGGCTAAGAACAAATATTTATAAGAACGTAAACTTTTACAGCCCGTTCCCCCACCCAATTAAAAATAATAATAATAATAATACAAAATAAATAAAATAAAATCACACTTTTTCTTTAGGTACAACTTTGCGTCTACATTGGTCGGGCGACATTTAAGTACATGTTTGGGGCTACATTTAGGTCAGGGCGACATTTAGGTACATGTTTGGGGCTACATTTAGGTCGGGCGATATTTAGGTACAGGTTTGGGGCTACATTTAGGTCGGGGCGACATTTAGGTACAGGTTTGGGGCTACATTTAGGTCGAGCGACTTTTAGGGCTCGGGCTACATTTAGGTGCTGCACATCCGCCACTGACCAATGGGGTCTCGCCTTTCGCGCGCATTATAGTATAGTCTTGGTGCAAGACGTTGTTGTTCATTATCACGCAACTATCGCGATCACGCAACTATCGCGCATAATGACTATCGAACAATAGCGGGCACTGTTGGGAAACTTCCAGATCATCACCACACATCGAGACAGATTCGCGGCTTCCAGAATACGCCCTCTATCGGTGGAATAGTCGCGACGTGTATAGTGTTGTTAATTGAGTGCACGTGTAGGCCCTATGGTTTTATGGTATTACTAACTCAACAAGAACGTCTTGCACCAAGACTAATTATAGTAATGAGTTATTGGCTTCAACACAAAACCATCAAGGCGTTGATTCGGGGATGAGTACACACAAGAACACGTATAGCTATATGAGCACTCGCACACACAACACCGGCGATCGTGAACCCTCCTTTGTTCAACTCTTTGTGTTAGCAACCGTGGACCACAATGATTTCCTTTGTGATAGCAACCGTGGACCTATTATCCCTTTTGTGATAGGTCCACGGTTTGAATGTGGATACCTACCCACACTGCTGATGCACACAGACACATGCACGTAGCTGGTAGCTCGGGCGGGCGGGTAGCTCGGGCGGGCGGGTTGCGCGGCTAAAATAAAATAAAAATAAAAACAATACAATAAACATTTTAAAAACCTCCAACGCCTGATCAAGGCTAGTCAATGAACGGCCCGGAGTCAACCTCTATGGTCAACTGAAAGGAACGGAAGCCCATTAGTGCCACGTTGCGTTTCTCTTTCACGTGGTAGTGTTTCTCTTTCACCGGGCTGGCGGCCGCCAGTTAATAACTGGCGCAATAATAACTGGCACAATAAGAATTATTTAATTTGGCGAAGGTCCACCATTAGACAATGATGTGGAGATATTCGATGTTTAGCAATTATTCCTTCTTTTGAATCCGCCTGAAAGGTATAATATTTTGAAAAACATACTTAAAAGAAATCGTCGGAAACAAAATAGTAATTATTGGAGTGAATTGCGTGAAGTACAATTAGACAACCCCTTTATTTTATATTCCTTTCCTGTAACTTAAACAAATACGCAGTTCAATTCTTAACTGAAGTTGTTAAAATTAATAACATCCTTTAAGTCTCATTTTACAACAGCAATTAAAGACGAATGAATTATAAACATCGCAATGTTACAAAGAGGAAACCATATGTATGGTTATATTTACTTAATACCTGGCTATTTTTTTAACTATGGGCACATTGTACACTAAGTTTATCCGTATTCCCAGAAACTGGACTTTAATAGTTTAACAAGTTTCACCAACTGTGGTAAAGGCGATGGTAGCAATAATCCCGTTAAATTCGATGTGTTGGGTGTCTTGAATTTATTACCAAATTCTTGTTTCAAAAACATAACAAATCGGTTTTTGTTGTTTTCTTTCTAATTAAGGTGTGACTGAATCAATAACGGAATACGATGCACACTTCCAGCTGTACTTCTCTCTAGGACTTCAGTATAAGGATATAATTAATGCACTGGCACTGAATCATAGAATAGTTGTCAGTATGCGAACTCTTAAGCGAAGTCTAAAGAGACTTATTGGCCTTTTCCGTAGGAAAAACAAATCTGATGTTGAGGATGTTGCCAGGTTCATTGCAGAAAACATAAAGAGAGGCAGTCATTACGGATATAGGCTGATGCACCTGAGGTTATTAAGTGGCGGCCGCCAGATATTAAGTGGCGGCCGACAGTTATTTAAGTGGCGGCAACCCGGTGAAAGAGAAACACTACCACGTGAAAGAGAAACGCAACATGGCACTAATGGGCTTCCGTAGAAAGGCTACAGACTGTGCAAGTCTCGCGCGTATCGTAGTGAGAAAACACGTCAAGCGAAGAACATATTTTTTTCTGAAATTAAATCATTGTTTTTAAATTAGATCTATGAAAAAATCTGACCAACAAAAAAATCATTACAATTTGTATAAAATGAGTTTGAGTTTTCATAATAAACACACTAATCATTTGTAAAAAATTGTTGAAACAAACTAAAAACTGTGGGACAAGGATGCTTATTTGATCTTAACTTTTTAGGAACCCCTTTTGTAAATCCACGCCTGAGTACGTGCAACCACGGGACTTGACTCAAGTCTAGTGCAACCACTAAAAGCAGGTTTAAACGCAGACGCGCGATGATCGCACGGGCGTATAATTAACGCGTGACGCAGTTTAAAGAGGACTGACGCCTCGACAACCTATTGCAATGCAAAGGCCAAGCGTTTGATAATTACAGCGTCTGGTCATTATAATCGCGCGACCAAAACAAATTTGGTGATCGGAGGTGGGCACAAATTCTTAATTTGTTACAAGTAACCGGAAGCAGAGGTCAAGTTTAGTAATTGGATTTTCTTCTTTGTATTGTTGAATTGATTTTAATTTCATAGTTTTTATCACTTAGTATTACATTCCCAACAACATATTTAATTTTCATGGTTATAAAGTACGCTAAACTAAAATAATAGACGAAACAAAATCTTGCCAACGTAAAACTCCATATGGTTGGGACCACAATGGCCCAGAAGTTCGATTACGCGCGAGACTTGCACAGTCTATTCTGAAAGGCTACTCAATCACTGTAACACAATCGTAAAGCAACAATTTACGTAGTCTCGGTGCAAGTAGCCTTGATCAAGGCGTTGGAGTTTTTTTCTCAATTTTATTGCACTGTTTTCATTTTTATTGTGTTTGCGCCGCGCTACCCACCCGAGCTACCAACCCGAGCTACCAACCCGAGCTACCAACCCGAGCTACCAACCCGAGCTACCACCCCGTGCGCGTGCTCGTGTGAGCTGTATGCGCCACTCACCAAATCAACGCCTTGACGGTTCTGTCTCGAAGCCGATGACTCATTACTATAATGCGCGCGAAAGGCGAGACCCCATTGGTCAGTGGCGGAAGTCTTGTTTACTCATTCTTATGAATATGCATGCAGAATCCAGATGTGGCTACTGCACTGGCGCGCCGGTTTGAATTTGGGAATACTTTGTTATAATAATATCTATCTATGGTTGCGTATTCTCCTCAGCTGAGCAAGACAGACAATGAGGGCATGGCAGGAATTAAACAAAAACAAAATGAGTTTGCGTGGATCGTTGTTATACATACATTACATACACCATTTTCCAGCAGGAAGAAGCGCTTTTCTGATGTGTTTTTCGTGGTGACGTAAGGCTCGATTGACCATCTCCTGAATCATTGTTGGTGCATTCATTGGAGGTAGAATATACAAAACAAAGACCTCAATAAACTACCATTATTGATTGTTTCATCATGAAGGCAATAGCTCATTGCACTTTTTATATCATTTGGGCCCCGCCCCACTAAAAAAGAGCTGCCTAACACCAAATTTCCCAAGTACACTCACTAGAATAGGGTAGCTAAAAATCTATTTGACATGTATCATGTGTGGCTGTATCCTGTCAATTTTTGTTTAGCAGTAAATTCTTATAAGACCCTGTCTGAGAACAATTCAGAAGTATTTATTTATTTATTTATTTATTTATTTTAAATCTTCGGACATAATTCTTTGTTGGCAGGGGCCGTCCAGGGTAAGGCAAAAGTTTTAAAAACTGTCATCAAAGCGATGTGCCCTCCCAGACCCCTCCAACAAATAGCATACATGTTTATAAAAATACAGAAGCATGAATTAAAAAAATATGAAGACGGTGTGGCTGCACAGAGTCGTACCTCGAGAGGACATGTCAGGAAAAGACAGATGCAGAAACTACATTAACTCCAGAATTAATAACTAAAAGAATGGCAAATGATCAGGGTAGTCCAATGAGGGAACTTGAGTGCAGCGCATAAAGCTCCAGGGGCCGCGCCCGGGTTCAGCACTTGTAGCTGACTGACCAGCCTGGGCGGCAATCACGCAGATTACCGGTCCAAATGGCTGAGACAATGCTACACACAAACGCCATTAAGTCGGTAACTATATACTCACATCGCATCACATACAGCAAGCACGATATGGTACAAAGGTCATAGTGAGAGAAGCTCGTGATTGGACGTCAAAATGAATAATTCATTTGCTTCCCATCCTGTGTTGTCTGCAATAGGTCTGACGAAAGATTTAAATACTCATGAGCTGCATACTAGCATATCCGAGAGCCCCCCTATTTTCGTCCAATATTGGACGAAAATATCAAGAAACACATTAAACCCGGAAGTTACAGACCCGTCAAGGCTGTCGGCCTGCGGCCTCCGCATGCATGAGAGTGGTACGAGTGCGGATGACCTGCGCACAGTGTGTGTACGGGCGTCGTGCGACGTGATACACACATTACGCACAGTGTATACGGGTGGGTCGTGCGATGTGATACACACCTTTCGCACAGCGTATACGGCGTCTTTTTTTGAGTGAAAAATGCGACTGCCTTGATCAAGGCTACGGTGCAAGACGTCCCTGTTCTGTATTTCATGGTTATAAGTACGCTAAACTAAAATAATAGACGAAACAAAATCTTGCCAACGTAAAACTCCATATGGTTGGTAGCCTTGATCAAGGCGTTGGAGTTTTTTTCTCAATTTTATTTTATTGTTTTCATTTTTATTTTATTTGCGCCGCGCTACCCACCAACCCGCCCGAGCTGTGTGCTGTGCACGGTGTCTGTGTGTGCAGTACGGTATGCGCGTGCTCGATCGTGTGAGCTGTATGCGACACTCACCGAAACAACGCCTTGACTCATTACTATAATGCGCGCGAAAGGCGAGACCCCATTGGTCAGTGGCGGAAGTCTTGTTTACTCATTCTTATGAATATGCATGCAGTATCCAGATGTGGCTACCGAACTGGCGCGCCGGTGTCACAGGGAATTCTGTCCCCCCGCACAGCGGTCCGGGGGGACAGAATCCCCTAGGGAAATGTGTCCCCCGCCCAGGGTTTTCTGTCCGCCAGGGGAATTTGTCCCCCCTCTCACATTTGTTCCCTTGTTTGCCTCTGTGCGACACTTGAAATCTTTTTAACTATATAAAATCAAGCATGAGAATGGACGATGACGAAAAAACCGGAAATTCATCGTACGAAAAATAAATCGGAAAATTCCAACGCTAAAAATGCATAGTTATCCGGATTCTGGGCAATGTCCGTAATTTGGGCAAAGTGACCCAGGCGTCAGCGCCGCACTCAGTGAATTGTTGTCAGGAGACTTTTCTTTTCAAAGTCTCCACACACAAAAATGTTCCTTTGCTTAAAATTATTGACGAAAATAAGTAACAATAAGATAATACTTCTATTATAAACCAGCAAAGCCAGGTGAATAAAGCAAGTTTATTGATTTAGTTCCGTTGGTGGACGCTCGTGCCTGGGGGACATATTCTCCGTTGGAAGGACACAATCTCCGTTGAGCACGGCGGACAGAATAACCTAACGAGAGACAGTTTATCCTAGGAGATACTGTCTCGGGGGACGTTGTACCCTAAAAAACCAGGTAAAGTTGTCCGGGGGGGGGGACAGATTCACCGGGGGGACAGAATCTCCGTCCACACCGGTTTGAATTTGGGAATACTTTGTTATAATAATATCTATCTGAAAATGTTGCGTATTCTCCTCAGCTGAGCGAGACAATGAGGGCATGGCAGGAATTAAACAAATGAGGTTGCGTGGATCAATTTGTAACATACATTACACACACCACTTTCTAGCAGGAAATGTCTCCATCTTGCATCATTAAACAGTGATTTAATCATTGTTGGTGCATTCATTTGAGGTAATAATATACAAAACAAAGACCTCAATAAACTACCATTGTTGATTGTTTCATGAAGGCATATAGCTCATTGCACCTTTTATATCATTTTGGCCGCCCCACTAAAAAAGAGCTGCCTAACACCAAATTTCCCAAGTACACTCACTAGAACAGGGTAGCTAAAACTCTATTTCACATGTATCATGTGTGTACGGTGTTCCAAAGACGGCAGGTCGCGTCGCCGTCGCCGTCTCCGTCGCCGTCGACGTCGACGTCGCATTTAGCCTATTAACTTGTGCATAAACAGGGGCGACGGAAATGTTACCGTCGCCGTCGCCGTCGCCGTCGCCGTCGCCGTCGCCGTCGCCGTCGCCCTCGCCGTCGCCCTCGCCGTCGCCCTCGCCGTCGCCCTCGCCGTCGCCCTCGCCGTCGCCCTCGCCGTCGCCCTCGCCGTCGCCGTCGCCGTCGCCCTCGCCGTCGCCCTCGCCGTCGCCCTCGCCGTCGCCCTCGCCGTCGCCCTCGCCGTCGCCCTCGCCGTCGCCCTCGCCGTCGCCCTCGCCGTCGCCCTCGCCGTCGCCCTCGCCGTCGCCCTCGCCGTCGCCCTCGCCGTCGCCCTCGCCGTCGCCCTCGCCGTCGCCCTCGCCGTCGCCCTCGCCGTCGCCCTCGCCGTCGCCCTCGCCGTCGCCCTCGCCGTCGCCCTCGCCGTCGCCCTCGCCGTCGCAATTTCTGAACTCTTGAGGGCGCAACAGTACATTTCACTTCACAGCTCTGTTTCACTTAGATTGCTTGATCGATTGCTGTCACCAGACCGTAGTCAGCACTAAATTTGGTGCTGGCAAGAAATTTAGTGCTAGCTCCAAATTTCAAAAAACCTTGTCGACGACCGTCATTGACAGTTCGATGGGAATCCCGAATTCTCGTGTTATTTCCTCGTTTTCAATTGCAATGTTTTCATCTTAAACACGTGAAATCGTAATGGGGTTTTTCTCAGATGTCTTTCTTATGTCAAACCATACTGCATAGGCGGCCCCAATAAATTAGTCGACTGGTTAGCTCAGTAGGCCTACAACTTCTAAAACAATTGCATAATCATAGCCCGTTTGTGAATTTACTACACGAGTTGTAGCTTAAACTCGCAACTACCTAATTTTCATTTGAAATTCATAATTTTATTGGGGCGCCCTGTGGATTATGGTTTGGGATACAAGTAAGACATCTATGTGAAGGATTAGGTAGACGTATAGAATTCGCACACGGGCTATATTATCAAAATATGTAATTACTTTGGCTGACCTATATAACTAACCAATTTAATTGGGGCGCCTAATATGAGTTATATAGTTTGGGATACAGGGAAGACATCTATGAGAAATAAACTTCAGATTTCGTTGTTTTATTATGACTACTTTTCAAAAAGAATTGGGTAGTTGCGTGTTTAATCTACAACTTTTATAGTAAATTCGCACACGGGCCATGTTATGCAGATATTTAATTAGTTGGGCTGAGCTAGTTATAGTGAACCAATTTAATCGGGGCGCCTATGAGTTATGGTTTGGGATATAAGAAAAACATCAACTAAAGATTTTATGGGTTTTCGATGACTCTACTTTTCAAATGAAAATTAGGTAGTTGCGAGTTTAACCACCTACAACTCGTGTAGTAAATTCGCAAACGGGCTATGATTATGCAATTGTTTAATTAGTTGTGCTGAGCAGCTAAACAGTCGACTAATTAATTGGGGTTGCCTATGCAGTATGGTTTGGAATATAAAAAAGACATATGTGACGAAAACCATTACGATTTCACGTGTTTACGATTAAAACACTGCAACGAGTTAATAACACGAGAATTCGGGATTCCGTTCGCAGTCAATGACGGTCGTTGACATTTTTTAATGAAATTTGGTGCTAGCACTCAATTTCTTACCAGCACTAAATATGGGGGCGACGGCGACGGCGACGGCGACGGCGACGGCGACGGCGACGGCGACGGCGACGGCGACGGCGACGGCGACGGCGACGGCGACGGCGACGGCGACGGCGACGGCGACGGCGACGGCGACGGCGACGGCGACGGCGACGCGACCTGTCGTCTTTGGAACACCATATGTGTGGCTGTATCCTGTCAATTTTTGTTTAGCAGTAAATTCTTATCAGACCCTGTCTGAGAACAATTCAAAAGTATGAAGACGGTGTGGCTGCACAGAGTCGGACTTCGAGAGGACATGTCAGGAAAACACAGATGCAGAAACTACATCAACTCCAGAATTAATAACCAAAAGAATGGCGAATGATCAGGGTAGTCCAGGGGCCGCGCCCGGGTTCAGCACTTGTGAGCTGACTGACCTGCCTCGCAGATTACCGGTCCAAACGGCTGAGACAATGCTACACACAAACCCCATTAAGTCGGTACCTACTCACATCACATCACATACAGCAAGCATGATATGGTACAAAGGTCATAGTGAGAGAAGCTCGTGATTGGACGTCAAAATGAATAATTCATTTACTTCCCATCCTGTGTTGTCTGCAATAGATCTGACGAAATATTTAAATATTCATGAGCTGCATACTAGCATATCCGAGAGCCCCCCCATTTTCGTCCAATATTGGACGAAAATATCAAGAAACACATTAAACCCGGAAGTTACAGACCCGTCAAGGCTGTCGGCCTGACGGCCTCCGCATGCGGAGAGTGGTACGAGTGCGGATGACCTGCGCACAGTGTGTGTACGGGCGTCGTGCGATGTGATACACACATTACGCACAGTGTACGGGTGGGTCGTGCGATGTGATACACACCTTACGCACAGCGTATACGGATGGGTTTACGGCGTCTTTTTTGGAGTGAAATGCGACTGCCTTGATCAAGGCTATATGGTTGGGACCACAATGGCCCGGAAGTTCGATTACGCGCGAGACTTGCACAGTCTATTCTGAAAGGCTACTCAATCACTGTAACACAATCGTATAAAGCAACAATTTACGTAGTCTCGGTGCAAGACGTCCCTGTTCTGTACACGACCCCAGCCTCGTTACCATGGGCAGCGCGCATTTTTTTTTTACACCGCAGCGATGGGTTTTGTACTGTAATACTGCCAATATTCCTGTATTGAGATGAGACTACAATTATTTATGCCTATAAAGGTTTAGGTTTAGGATTAGGGTCACGAGGGTCAGGGTTAGGGTTAGGGTTAGGGTTAGGGTTAGGGTTAGGGTTAGGGTTAGGGTTTAGGGTTAGACCTAGTCTCCTATCTCAAGACGGAATTGACAGTGTTACAGTACAAAACCCCTCGCTGCGGTGTAAAAAAAATATACGCGGGGCGCGCGCCGTATCGATACCTCTCACACCCTCACACCACTGTATAATCGAGCAAGGCATTCTGGGAAAGAAAACAAAATGGCGCGGCGAGATCGTACACCATGGGAACGAGGTTGCCACGACCCATAAAAGTCGGCAATCCGCCCATCACGAATTGCTGCCAATAGAGGGCGCTATCACACCACGAACGCTGAACGCGCTATCGCCAAAGTGAATCAGGATCAGCTAGCTGGACAGAGAACAACAGTTAAGTTAAGGTAAGTCTTTATTTTGTATTGATGAATATAGTTGCGATATAATCAATCGTTACCGTCCTCTATCCTGGTCCTCCCGACGGTCGCAGACTGAAGGGTTACGACTGCATCCCCAGCTAATAGAGTAATACATCACCGTTCCACATGTGCAATTTCAACAATTTTTTTCAGATTAGTTAGTGACCAGGCAGATTTCCTTTTTAAATTTAATATTTAACCACTTTCAAAAATCATGACACACATTCTTAAGCTGTTAAGTGAGGATTCTAAATTTATTCATTTACACATTGATGATCAAATCGGTGTTCTTAATCTTAGATAATCTAAGATTAAGGACACCGATTTGATCTTCAATGTGTAAATGAATAAATTTAGAATCACTTAAAACATCATCGAGAAAATATTTTATGTGGACTTTCTCAGGTCCACACTTCGTAAAAAGTAGTGTTTAAAGGCACTGAACACGTTTGGAAATTGTCAAAGACCAGTGTTCTCACTTGGGGGTGTATCCCAACATATGCATAAAATAACAAGCCTGTGAAAATTTGGGCTCAATTGGTCATCGAAGTTGCAAGAAAATGATGAAAGAGAAAACACCCTTGTTGCACAAATTAATGTGCTTTCAGATAGGAATAAAAACTTCTTGCAAGAAGTTTTTATTATTTTAGTGAGAAATTACCTATTTCAATGTCTTATACTATCAACAGCTCTCCGTTGCTTGTTACCATGGTTACCAAGTAAGTTTTTATGCTAATATTTGTTTTGAGTCATTACCAAACGTGTACGATCATGACGTAAACCATAAACTCACGCTTCGTTTATTCCACAACTCCAAAACTTTACAGCAGACAAAAGCCTGATCTCTTCTTACTTACATTGAAAAATTGTCAAAATCAGGTAGGCCTAGAATCCTAGATATATGTATCATTGAAAATAAAGAGCAATCCCTGTTCCGGTCTGGACAGCTGTGCGGGAAGCTACCATTCAAACTTGTGCAAGACCAGTCAATCAACTCGCAGTCGGAAATCTTCGCAAAGTACTAAAAAAACACGTTTGTTTTTGGTGCTTAGAATGGATTTGGCTGGATGAAATGAGAAAATTAAAACATCAAAATGCAGTGCCTGATGATTTGCCGCATGTCAAATGCATACTGTAAATGATTGTATGTACGTGTGGATATTTGCACAAGTCACACTATCAGGGGTTAAGATTGAGCAAGGGAAAGAAACAAAATGGCGCGGCGAGATCTTACACCACTGGGAACGAGGTTGTGTCAAACTGCAGTTTAGGGTTACCATGTAAAAATGTGATTCATTTCGTCACTGTTTTCACGAAGAGGCAATTTAGGCCATTCCACAAAACTTTCATGTTTGGAGAAATCCACGTTTGAAGTTAAGCTATTTTTGAAATCACTGTTTCGGACACGGTTTTTTATTGAAACGCTGACATTTTCTCTGCACCAATGGTTTTGGGTTGTAAAAAAGTGATGTGACAAAAAATAAACATCACACAAAATTGCACCTGCGTTAATCTCCGGCCCATAGCTGATAGCTCAGGAAACTCAATGGTGACATTTTCATTGCCAGACTTACATTACAGTACATGGTCTGTAAATGATTGTGGAGCGTCGCGGCAGTTATGCCTATGTATGTAGATGGCAAAGATTGAATGGATCACACATGACGCGTGTTCCACAATCAAACTACAAGGATCTCTGTGGTAAAATTGTCCAATCACTCGGTGAAATCTAGCTTTGCCTCAAGAAATGGAATTGTCCAGATTTCCCCTTGTTATTATATTATGTGACCATTGCACTCATGCATAGTAGGCCTATTTGTATAAAATATTTATGGTATCAAGTTGGTGCTAAAAGCAGGGGTGTGTTACACCATAGATTGATTATAATACAGAAAAAAGAATGTTCTTCCTTTGACATGTGTTCTCGTTCCGATACGTGCAAGACTTGCACAGTCTATAGAAAGAACATTGACATCGCTTGGTACATGTACCACGGAAGCACAAACGGATGAAATCCACAGCGTGTGTAGTAAGTTCAAAAACATGTAGGTCCATTGAGTCAGCAGTTATCTTCATAATTTTCATTTAAAGAGGGTCTCCAAATAAACGTTTGTTTTGCATTAATTTCCCAAAAGATAGTGTTGGTGAAATAAATTACAAGTCTCTAAACTCATGTTAAAATTGTGTAAAATTCCATTTTATGTTATAAATACTCTGTCAGGGCGAAATTTGAAACATGACGTCATTGGATATCAACAAACAAACTATGCGTTTGTACATTCCTAAGAGGAATTTTTGCGTCAGTCAAAACTTGGGCAAATTCAAAGATTGATTATTATCAAAATTCTGGATTTTGTCAACATTTACGACTCGGCCACAAGTCCCAAATTTTATCGTAAATTGTCGTCGAGGCGCAAGTCGTGAATCTTGTAATAAATAGTCTGTGATTTGTGCCCTAAGTCAGGGGTTTCCCTTAACCTTTTTCTTCACTCGCCGGCCGGCGATTGAACCAAAATTTTGGGTCGCCCAAAATTTTTTTCAGCCCACATGAACAATTTTTGAAGTGTCAAAAAAAAAATCGCGGAAGTGAAGTTTGCAAAATTACGTTTTTGGACGATCTAATCCCCTAATTTCTGCCCTTAATACTTTTTTCACCAACAACCATTTTAATGGATTTGTGATGTGGGGATCGATTTTATAGAACTTCTTTCGCAATGAGATCTTTGTGATTAAACGATTAGTCGACGATGCACATTGGGAAAAAATTCAATGAACTTTGCCCTGCATGCGGCTCCCCAACTGTATCACTCAAGGTGCTATAGTTTGGGCGATTGCCAAGTTTGGCAGTGACGGATCATTCATAGTGATTTTCCCTTTGCCTGCACGTGCAATTCCACTGGCGCTTGTGTATGATAACTTCTACTGTATTATTGTGGACAGCTGATTGTGGTCAAGCCTATTAATTTGTTGTTTATACAATATAAAAGTTTTGAGTTCATCATTTGCTCGTAATCATGCCGCTATCGCAGCGAAGTATTAACAGTTTCTTTAGAATCTTCAATAAATCGGACAAACTTGGCAGCATGGGGTAAACTTACCTATTGAATAATAGAATAATCCTGTACAATGAATGAACAAAGCTTGGCATGCAGGCTCAACACGCTATCGCCGTGTTGCCTCGATCTTGTTGTCAGCTGCTTGTTGTATTTTCTGTATCTCCATGGTTCGTTCATCCATGGTTCGTTTGGCGCCTTAAGTTTTAAGGCATAAGGTAGGGGTGGTGGTGGTGCCATTTCGTTAAGTAAATATTTTGTTAAAAATTTGATAGAAATTATAGCAATTGTCATTGTCTGCTATGATGTATTGTTTCATCAAAAGAGATGCTTACTGCAATGGCGTCCATTGCAACGCTCACTTCACATTTTTAGCGTGAATTTTACCATCTTGAAAAAAAATTCCGACCGGCACTAAATTTGGGCTAGTGACAACACTGCCCATACTATATGTGATGTCATTTGATGTTTTAGGATGTTGACAAAATTCTCACTCGAAGGTTATAAAATACAATTTCATTTTACGCCGTTTTAACAGGAGGTAGAGACTTTAGCCCTAACAGACTAGACCCTTGGGTAAACATACTGCCGAAATCCTTCTATAAAAAAATAAATAAATAAATAACAAGTTATTATATAGCGCATTTTACAATAAACGTATCAATGCGCTTTACGCTTTAAACAAAAGTTACAACTTTAGAATAAGAGATAGCTAGCTAAACAGGGCAGCGATTGCCAGATATACATGTACGGCTTTGAGAACCTATTATAATTTGGTAGTGTTTACTTATAGATAGCGAGTTAAAATGTGACTGAAAGGTCAAAGCTTTTGGTATTTTGCTGACACAAAAATACGGGACGTCGAGATTGCATTCCATGCATACAAGGTGAGACAGGCATATTAACAAGCAATAACTAAGACGGCGCTAATAAATTTCATCTGGTGAAAGAACACAAACCGAAGGCTCGGCCTTCCATTTGACTATTAACAACTACATGTTATTTGTTTGCGATTAAAACTAACTGACCTATGAGGGCGATGCAGCAAAAGCCTTTGTTAACTGCCGCCAGAAGCAGCATTGGTAAGAAAACATTACAAGTTATTCCGGTGTCAAAGTGTCAATTGTTTAGGGGAGCTCCGGTTTTTGTGTTTTGGTGTGGGCGCAATGAAGTGGATGGTATGGATCAAGGGAAATATTTACTACAACTGAGAATTTCTCCAACCATGAGGTGCAAAGGTTGTTCGATACTTCCTAGGACCTTTTCCTGAGAACGTCGTCTAAGCTTAACCAATCACAGCTCAGGGAGATGCCAAAATGATAGGCAGGAAAGTAAGAACTTTTTTTATTTCCAGTCACATTTTATTTTACATCAAATGTTACAAGACAAGAAAAAACCCAGACACCTGCGGTTTATTTGTTGATCTGACCCCATTTCAAATAAGAAATTAACAAGACACAAAATAATCGAGTAAGGCATGGACTGGTGACAGAGGAATGTTGATTCCGTCAGTGAATCAGCGCACCATCAAAGCACCTTATGTTCTCGGGTAATCATGCAAAATGTCAAGCGGGTATTGCTAGTTTAGCTTGTGGAGGTTTGCAAGAGATTTAGCGCGTAAACATACAGTTATGGCTATTTCACTGTTTCAATTCATGTTTAACGCATCAACTTCCAAGCCTTTTGGCATCTACTTATTTGCAGGCCGTACTGTATATATTCATGAAGAAAGGTTGGCTAGACTCGGACTCGGTACACGTTAACATGTCAAGTAAAAAATAGTTGCACAGTGTAGTGGAGGCTGCGGATTTATGTACTACACACAGCCTTGTATCAAGACTACTAAAACATTGAGAATATCGACGGGGGGACCTTGTTTTAACATTGCCTCCACGATGCCACAGTTCATTGTTTTCCCAGATAAGCTTTGTCATCGTACGTACGCGGTGCTTCGTTGATTTTTCATAACAAGAACTTATCGTTGAATTCCGTTGATGCAAAGGAAGTTCTGATATGACAGATCCTCAATTTTCAGGAATCCATCGAAAAGGTTATTGATGGTATACCGCCCAGGGTTCAAAATTTACTCTTGACTGCAAGTGTCGGATCAGTAAACTTAGGACTGGACAAGTCCGACAATCTGGTGGGTTTATTTTTCAATTGAATAGTAATATATAAATGTGTAATATCTTTAAAATAATTTTTGAAAAAAAAAAGAGATTCAAATGTTGACTTTGAGTCTTATAAATATCTTTTAATTCTATTGAGTAACGAAGTAATGTACTCACTACTCACCCATGAGACAATGAGATTTACATGTATCTTCCCTTAATGCTCGTTAAAAAAGTTGTTTGTTCTCATTTTGATTCTGGTCTTGTAGAACAAATTTTGGTCCTGTAAAATAGTTGAGATACAAGTGAATTTTCTTCCCAAATTCGAGCCGTGCTGCCAGTAAGAGAAAAAATGAGGCGATGACAATCATTCAATACGCGTTTTGCAAACTCCGCTTTCGTGTTTTCCCTCACAGTTTTCAAATTTGTAAAAAATCATCCAGCAAATAACAAAACAAAACAAAACAGTTTAAATTCTTCAGCAACCATGACACAAGATCTTTGAACATCAGTCAAAAATTGTTTTTGATCATCAGGTTAAAGAGAGGGGGAAAAAAGAAAAAAAATCAAACAATTTGACAATAATCCATATTATTCAATCAAAACAAGTCCGCTTGATTTAAATGTCAGCTGTCCAGCTGTCAGGAAAAAAATTGAGGAAAATTCAAAGTTGCTCCAGGTGTTAAAAACTTCGGTTTTAAGTCTGTCCAAAAAAAGATTTGCGGATAAACACGACATCAGACGCGAAAGGGGTCAAAGAAAAACATAATAGGCCTATTAGTTTACTCTAATGAGCCACAAGTCAGTTTACTCTATTTTAAATGCATGTTATGACATGTGTATGAAAAGGAAACCTAGTTTGATGTAGTTCATAATAATTCTTTGTCTTTGAAATCTGATTGTTTTGTTATAATTTGCCATTTTTTAAATATAATTGCATATTATGTCATTCTGCAGAATCATCATCATAGAACATATTTTGGAGTACTCTGCTGAAGATATTCTGATTGTGTCTCATCAGTTGTATTAACAGAGCTAAACATCATGGTGGATGAGCCGGATAGATTTTATTATATCTACAGCTGTGATTTAAATGTTGATGTACAGATTAAAGTGTAAGTTCAAATTTGATTTTGGTGACATCACTTGAATTGACTGGATATTTAGCTGAATAGGCTTTGACAGTTTTTATTTTCAAGCCAGCTGGTATATGTACCAGTGTCATGTACGAGGTTCTTGGTAATAGACTGTGCAAGTGTCCTGCGTATTGAAAATGAGAAAACAACTCAAATGAAGATTACATTTTTCTATGAAATAAAATCTTCCAAATAATTTCTATTTGTACAAAATTCTTGAACGTGAAAATGCCATAGCAATTTGTTATAAATACAATTTCAATAATACGAATAATTTGTTAAAATTAACACCAAAACAAAATTAGAAACTTGGGACAAGGATGCTTATTTTCTAGCTAAGCATGATTTGCCAATCATGCCCCACTTTGTGCGACCAATACATTTAAGGGCTTTTTTTCCAAATCTCGGCTTGGGCTCCGGCTACGGCTCCAGGCTCCGTTTGATATTATCCACTGTGCAAAATGCACACTATCCAAAATTGGTAACGGAGCCCAAGTCAAAGCCGGAGCCCAAGTCTAGATTTAGAAAAAGCCCCTAGTTTTAATGAAGCCGTTGATACTATACTCGAAGAGGGCGCTTTTCAGGCAGCCAGGACGTGGTTATTGTTTCGTCTCTGATTTCAACCTATTTTTCATCATTTTTACTGTATTTTAATCGCTGTCGTCGTTCTACTGTGATTGTGTTGTTGTCTTCATGGATGAGGCATCTGTGAACTTATTCATTTTTGTGTGTCTTCACGGGAAACCTGACTTTTGCACTTGTTTTTGCATCACCTCTCTGCATATATTCGCCGTAAGTGTTGTCGCTATAGCTTACTACAGGCATCGTGACTCATGGTACATGTATTTGCATAGATCGTCATTCCCTTTGGTATTCACGACTTACTTAATGCTGCATTATACGGCTCCTGGCTATTACATGTATGAACTGTCATCCCTTTGAACATTTAACATTTTTGCTCAAGCTGTAATTGAATCTTCAGTGAACTTATACTAAATTTCAGGATGAGACCTTTGACTTATTCTAGAAAGTCTCTCTTGTCACTTCGAAACACGGTTGACCGGAAAGTGAAACTTGATCAAGGTACGTGGAACAATATTAGTGCACTGAGTACATGTATCAACAAGTTCCATAGGGGTTGCAGGGCGGGCCAAATGAAACAACGGCAAATTAAAACTTGTATTCGATGTTTTGAGCATACCCTCGTATTTGATTGCTACCAACCCGGCTGCAATCATAACAATCTTGTGAATGTAGGCCTATCTATTCTGCCACCATTGAGAAGTAATTCTGCATCATGTTAAATTTGCTGCTTGGAATGCACGGTCTATCAAACAAAAGACTGCTTCTTTGTGTGACTTTGTAATTTCCAATAAGCTAGACATTCTTGCCATAACAGAGTCATGGCTGACAAATGATGATCGTTCCAACCGTGCACTCGCTGATGTTAAAAACACATTGCAAGACTATCAACTCCTTAATCTTCCCAGAGCTGATACCACAGGTGGTGGTGTATGTGTCATCTTGTGTAAGGGATTTTCAGTCATTGTAAACAGCGGACCTATATTTAAAACATCAAATCAGTTTCAAATCAGAAATATGTGACATCACCCTATTCAAATACGAAAAAGAAATCATACTCCTAACAACTCCCGAGATAGTGGCTTATATGAGATACAGAGATGATGTGTTAAAGATCAACTCGAACGAAATTAACAAATGTTCTTTTGTTATAGAAAGGTAAACAAGTGCGTAATGATTACATATAAATGAAAAAAACTCCATAAACATTGCTTCATAATGTAAAAAAACTAAAATATTGATCAGTGTGTGGGCAAAAATCCCCCCATAGTAGTGTGGGTAGGGTCTACGAACGAATACTTACCTGTAGAGCAACTACATTTGCAGATAGGTATTTACCGCTAAGAGTTTTATATATCATACTACATGTATAGCTCCCTCTGCCGTTACCAAGAGTGCCCCGCTACATGTATGCCTCGTGAGCTCCCTCTTTTCTCAAGCGTTCTAATTGAACGAGTATGGAGGGGAAGGCGGTAAGGTTGCTCTACAGGTAAGTATTTGTTCATTGACCCTACCGACACTACTGTGGGGGATGGGGGAGGCTTGAGTCTACGTCACTCTACTTACACAACTACATTTGCATAGACTAGCACCGGTTATTAGGCGGTGGGTATGCGAGATGTTATTGTATGGTCTACCACATATGCGAAAACATTGATAAAAAAAACCTGCCACTCTGAATTACAAAATATACTTATTATTATATTAGCACATATATGATACGTAGAAAAATGGAATAAAGGAATCAGAACAGGCGGAACTCGCCTAAACTATAGTGGTTCCGTGTGGGGAGTGTCCCATGGACGCGATGAGGCTCGATTAGCCGCCCGTAGCACTGCTCTCACTGTTCTGCCCTCCATCTGGAAAACATCCTTACAGCACTCTGCGAAGGTGTTTAAGGAGTTTTCCAGCACTCTGCTTGATTGATGTCGTTCATGGGGACACCCTTAAAAAAGGCCCATGAGGTTGACACTGCTCTGACATCGTGTGCACAGACTGTTCCGGAGTCCCCTTCTGTTGGGTTTTCCTTGGACGAGTGGATGGCCGTAACTATCCAGAGGCCGGCTGATAAGGCAAGGCCGTAGTGACAAGAAGTTGGGAGAGCCCCGTTCGAAGTGTCTTCATGCAGTTGATGTACCACTTCAGAGCTCTGACTAGACACCATAATTTGTCGTCAGGCACGGACGAGAAAGATTTGATGTCCGGGGTTAAAAAGGAGTCCGATTGAATGCAGTGGATGGAAGGATAAATGCAGCGAATGGAGGGATGGAAGGATGAATGCAGCGAATGGAGGGATGAATGCAGCGATTGGAAGGATGAATGCAGCGAATGGAGGAATGGAGGGATGAATGCAGCGAATGGAAGGATGAATGCAGCGAATTGAAGTATGAATGCAGTGGATGGAAGGATGAATGCAGCGAATGGAAGGACGAATGCAGCGAATGGAGGGATGACTGCAGCGAATGGAAGGATGGAAGGATGATGCAGCGAATGGAAGGATGAATGCAGTGAATGGAGGGATGAATGCAGCGAATGGAGGGATGAATGCAGAGAATGGAAGGATGAATGCAGCGAATGGTAGGATGATTGCAGCGAATGGAAGGATGAATGCAGCAAATGGAAGGATGAATGCAGCGAATGGAAGTATGAATGCAGTGAATGGAGGGATTATTGCAACGAATGGAAGGATGATTGCAGCGAATGGAGGAATGGAGGGATGAATGCAGCGAATGGAAGGATGAATGCAGCGAATGGAAGTATGAATGCAGTGGATGGAAGGATGAATGCAGCGAATGGAAGGATGAATGCAGCGAATGGAGGGATGATTGCAGCGAATGGAAGGATGGAAGGATGATGCAGCGAATGGAAGGATGAATGCAGTGAATGGAGGGATGAATGCAGCGAATGGAGGGATGAATGCAGAGAATGGAAGGATGAATGCAGCGAATGGAAGGATGATTGCAGCGAATGGAAGGATGAATGCAGCGAATGGAAGGATGAATGCAGCGAATGGAAGTATGAATGCAGCGAATGGAAGGATGAATGCAGCGAATGGAAGTATGAATGCAGTGAATGGAGGGATTATTGCAACGAATGGAAGGATGATTGCAGCGAATGGAAGGATGAATGCAGCGAATGGAAGTATGAATGCAGCGAATGGAAGGATGAATGCAGCGAATGGAAGGATGAATGCAGCGAATGGAAGGATGAATGCAGCGAATGGAAGTATGAATGCAGCGAATGGAAGTATGAATGCAGTGAATGGAGGGATTATTGGAACGAATGGAAGGATGATTGCAGCGAATGGAAGGATGAATGCAGCGAATGGAAGGATGAATGCAGCGAATGGAAGGATGAATGCAGTGAATGGAAGTATGAATGCAGTGAATGGAGGGATTATTGCAACGAATGGAAGGATGATTGCAACGAATGGAAGGATGAATGCAGAGAATGGAAGGATGAATGCAGCGAATGGAAGTATGAATGCAGCGAATGGAAGGATGAATGCAGCGAATGGAAGGATGAATGCAGCGAATGGAAGTATGAATGCAGTGAATGGAGGGATTATTGGAACGAATGGAAGGATGATTGCAGCGAATGGAAGGATGAATGCAGCGAATGGAAGGATGAATGCAGCGAATGGAAGGATGAATGCAGTGAATGGAAGTATGAATGCAGTGAATGGAGGAATTATTGCAACGAATGGAAGGATGATTGCAACGAATGGAAGGATGAATGCAGAGAATGGAAGGATGAATGCAGCGAATGGAAGTATGAATGCAGCGAATGGAAGGATGAATGCAGCGAATGGAGGGATGAATGCAGAGAATGGAAGGATGAATGCAGTGAATGGAAGGACGAATCTGGGAATGAAGCAATACGGATCACTGAAGGCAGCTGTGGCGTTCCATATTTAAACATGTGTCAACAAAATTAAGCAATCATATATTTATATATCAATTTGACTAATTGACTTACAAGCAGTTTTGAAAGAAGGATTGGCGGCCTTTAACTTTTGTATTATAGTACTACGGTGATACTTGGATATAAGGGACCATTTCTGGGGCGGAATTTTTTTTTTAAAGCATCAAAACTCAAATGTTACCCGCAAGAAGCCACTAATTTCACCGGATTCACATTCCATGATGGCAGCATACATTTTTCTGCGTTGGGTTTTGGAAGTCATATATTTTTCCGCACCAGAAACGGACCGTGATCTAGGACTCTGTATCTGTGTACAGCACAGAGGAAGAGTCCTGTGGGTTATTTTGAAAGATGTGTTTTGTAGATTAAGGGGATCAGTGGGAAGACACTGCCAGGACCCTTTTGCATCAAACTGCACCAGTCTGACAGCAATCGTCACAAACAATATGACTGTATTGTTAACATGTGTGTATGTGAATTTCCAAGCCAAACTATGTTTTTTTGTTTTGTTTAGTGGAACAGTTGAAGGCCAAAGAAGGAAGCTGTCACATAAGATACTGCTTCAGGAACCTCATCTGCGTTTTTCTGGGTTGTATGAGAATAAATGTTCTGATCTGTATGTGACTTGCCAGATATTTTCTGATGGAATTCCTTTGACACTACCATCCTGTACTTCATACAAATCCTTTAACTCAAGATGGAAGTAAGTATGCTCTTATATTTGAAAGTAAAGGGTTTGTTTTTGGGAGCATTAGGTTTTCATGTTCATTGCATTAATGTATGGGGGAAATAAAATTGCACTCTAAAACATTTCAGTTCAGTTGACATTTTTGTGGTACCACCCATGAGGTTAATTTTTCGAAAAACATTTTTTTTGTGGCAATCTCGTTGTCAAAATGAAACGAACATTCTCA
Organism: Plazaster borealis; assembly: GCA_021014325.1. Lineage (NCBI taxonomy): Eukaryota > Metazoa > Echinodermata > Asteroidea > Forcipulatida > Labidiasteridae > Plazaster > Plazaster borealis. The sequence continues at coordinate 16,351,671 of CM037459.1, read as the reverse complement.
TAGGTTGAACTGGTATTAACGTTTCTCTTTTGAACAAAATTGAAGGAAAGCCCTGTTTGTTCATGGTCAACATGTCAACCGCTGTTGAACTCGTAACATACAAAGCATTGTGGGCATTATGGGCATTATTACAACGTCAACAGCCTCAGTCAAAGGGAAGCTGTAAATATGGCTTTGTCAGGCCTCCGTGCCTGTGTCCTTGAATTTTTTAATTTTATACGTGCTTCCTGTGTTAGGTGGCTATTAAAAGTCCCAATCTCATGAGGGTATAGACCCTTGTGAGATTGGGACTTATAATAGCCACTTAACACAGGAAGCACACAAAATTCGGCCTAGTATGTGCATAACATAATTTGGCTCTGTCAGCGATACAACAAAACAGTGCCCAATTTTACCCAAGTATTTTATTAACTTTTAGTGGAAATACATCGGTCTTAAATAAAAATGTCATACTAGTTTTATCATAAATTGGGAGACTACTGCCAACATTAGGGCTAGCGCCATCACGTTAATACAGGTTCAAACCCCGTTTTAGTGAGAAAAAAAATCTTCAACCCAAAATTATTCAAATTTTTACCCAGTCAGTTTTCCTTGTGGTTAATTATTACTTGTTATTTGAAATAAAAAAGTCTCATCCCCTTAAGGTGATCCCCTGGCTGTCGCTTCCCAGGGTGTGATCCCTGGCTACACGGCATCTAACGGTTGTATGGCTTCTAACTAGCACCTCGGAACGAAGATATTGACAAAATAGGGAGACCGGAAACTTAGGGCTACATGTAGATAGCTCAGTTGGTAGAGTGCAGGCACATTATCCGGAGGTCGTTGGTTCAAATCCCGCTCTGGTCAATTTGTTTTTGTTCAACCCCAAATTATTTAAAACTTACCCAGTCAGTTTCCCTTGTGGTTTGTTACTTGATATTTTTTACTTTGTATGCCAAAAACGCCAGGAGTACTGAACTCTCAGAGACGGCATCAGTAGTTTAATGGGTCCTCGTTGTCGGAATAACGGTCAAAATAATGGTTAGCATACAGTTATTATTATTATTATTATATTTTGTCCATTTTCGGAACCTGACCTTTGGGTACGAACCGTCAGACTAATTGATGGGTATTGGGACTAATGTCTGAAGACTACTTGGATAGCAGAGCTGCCTCAGCCCCGAGAATAAAATATAACAATGTTCCGAACATACGAACATGAGAAATCAGCAAAAATACATTTTTTGGGATAAATGATTGAGACTCTTCACACAGTATGCGAAATTCTATAATGCCCTACATGTATGCTTTTTCCCTTTCTTTATACAAAATAATGCCCTTTTTTCAGGAGACAACTACACATGTACATAGAATCTCCCCACAGGACGCTCGTGAGTGGCATTTTCTCCCTGCATTCCCGATTTCGTAGCTCCCAAAATTCCAATGCTAGTAGCCTTTTCCTTAAACAAGAATCTTCACACAATGCGCTCGTTTGTGAATTTATTTATTTCTACCCGATTCCAAAATTTCATAGTACCCGATGCCCTTTTCTCTCCTCCATAAAAAAAAGCATTTTTCCGGGACAAAATGAACAAGAATCTTGACACAATGCACTTGTGTGTGATTTTTATCCTGCCAAAGTCCTCGGAAGCCTAAATTCCATAATGCCCTGCATGCCCTGCAATGCCTTTT
>CM037459.1:16299500-16349500 GCA_021014325.1 Plazaster borealis | reverse complement strand
AAGCTTTGCAACTTAAAGTTACTTAAGAAGCATTTAATGTAAACTTACCATCAACATTTCTGGGTCAGGAACTGTGACAATGTCAGCATAATTTTTGATTGTCACCTTCTCTTCTGCATCCTACAAATCAAAAAAGAAATAAGCTCTCTTTTAAGTAAAAATATATGAACAAAAACAAAGGAAAGCAACAATGAAGTAACATGATGTCTCCTTCTACCACAACAAAATGTATCGAGGATCACAAAGTCACCAACCGTAAGATTGTCCTCTATTGATTTACAGGATTCAATACAACAAGAAACCAAGCAATAATATGTAAGCAATAATGTTATGTAATGCAACTCTTTTGGCAGCCCATATTATTAAATCTAAAACAATGTAATTGTGTATAATCTCAATGCAAGGTTCCCAGTGTGCCATACTTAATGAAAAGGGTATGACCAAATGGCGAGTTGTCCACCGTAGCAGTGAAGTTGCATCAAGTGAAATTCCCAGGCTGAGCAACACAACAGTAGTTGTTCAGGAAGTAATCATTAATATAATTTAATTTTTTCTTTCTTTTAGATGAAAATTGCCATCGAGTAATTTCTCAACAGTCAAGACTTGCATGATATGTTTATGCACTCCATTTTTAATATAATGTAAGAGTTCTAAACATCAGCGAATGAAATGTTGCGCATGATTGGCTGAAATCAGGCCTGATGGCAAATTTCTTTGACCCCCCCAAAAAAATTGCACTCAGGAAATGTATGCACAACAGACAACAAATCTTTTTGGCAGTAAGGTTGCAATTATCAGTCATAGGAAGGACAACCGACAAACTGCTTTCCAGGGACCAAAAATTGTGAACATCCAGTGTACCTTGATCAACAAAAACCCGTATTGAGAAGACGAAAACTCAGAGTTTGTGCAAGATACAACATTTTCAGCAAATTTACATGCACTGGAACAAGTTGGGGTACCAGCCCAAGCACTCTTTGGCTAACTGCCTTAACCCTTTGCCACTCAACTGCTGAATATGCCTGCCCAGTTTGGGAAAGATCATTACATGCCAAAAAAATGGACCCCGCCATCAATGCCACCTGTCGCCTAATCACTGGATGTCTGAGACCAACAACAATAGACAGTCTTTACATCCTCTCTGGTATAACGCCACCAGTGTAACAAGCAGTAAAGAACAGCAAAGCCAAACTACAGATGAGCGTCACCCTCTATTCAGCCGTGAACCAGCACAGAGACGGCTCAAATCCAGGAGAAGTTCCTCAGTGAACTGAGTGAAGCTGCTAACACCAAAGTGAGTAGTCTTATGGGAAGAAAGGCTTGCCAACCTTCCCACAGTAACATCCATGTCCATAAGTGCAAACGAAGAACTCGCATCCGCTGCTGACTCAAGCCGGCTGTATGGAAATGCATCAACAGACTCAGATCATGTACTGGTCACTGCAAAGTAATACTCAAGAAATGGGGCTTTCTGAACAACCAGGATGTGACCTGCATATGGGGTTCTAAACAACAAACCATGGATCACCTACTTAAATGTCCCCTACTGGAGCAGAAATGTGATGCTCGAGACCTAGCTGAAGTCAACAAATGTGTCAAAGGCTGTGTTCAGTTCTGGATGAAACACAACATCTAGCTGTCTGGAAACAATAGACTGTGCAAGTCTCGGGCGTATCGGAACAAGAAAACACGTCAAATGGAAAACATTTTTTTCTCTGCAATCAAATCTTTGTTTTTTTAATTACATTCAATGTTAAAATCTTAACAACAATAATACTCATTACATGTTTATAAAATCAGTTTTAGTTTTTATAATAAATACAAAAAAATGTGTTAATTATTATTGAAGCAAAATTAAAACTCTGGGACAAGGATGCTTATTTGATCTTAACTTTTCAGAAACCACTTACGTGGATTCGCGATGATCAAACGGGCGTAAAATTAACGCTTGAGGCAGTTTATAGAGAACGCTGACGCCTCAACAACCATAGACTGCTATGAAAAGGCTCCGCATTGCAATTACAGCATCTGGCGATTATCATCGCGCATCCAAAACAAAATTCTTAATTTTTTGCAAACCAGAAGCTGAGGTCAAGTTTAATTCTCAGGTTTTCTTTGTTATATTGTTGAATTTGTTTTACTTTCCTATTTTTTATCACTCAGTATTACATTCTCAACAAGATATAATTTGTCATGGTCATAAACCACGTTAAACTAAAATATTTGACAAAACAAAATCTTGCCCACGTAAATCTCCATATGGTTGGGACCCCAATGGTCCCGGAAGTTCAAATATGCGCGAGACTTGCACAGTCTATAAGAAGAAGGGACCAATCAAAAATCATGGTAGTGCTCCACAATCCAAAGAGCACCCTCTGTTGGCAGATTAGTTTATTGTTTCTTTGTTTTGGTCAAAACTAAAATAATAATTAAATTGTAAGCCATTATGACATTTGCTGACTGACCCTTTTCCTATTTTTTCTATTTCTTGATTTAAAATTATACTGAAAAAATCAAGAGAGCGAAATACAGATCTTTCATTTTTAAGACTAAATGTTAATGGTTCCATGTTCAATGCGCATGTGCAATGACATTGTGTGAGATAACCGGGATGTAAGAATAGTTTTGGGGTTTCATCCATTATAGGTAGAATTGCATCCATATAGAGGTAGAATTCATGTTAATTTTGAGTATTTTTGATATGTTGTCTTGAGAAGTTTAGCCGTGGGTGATTAGTAAGATTGTTAACCACTTTGACCAGTCATCAATTCAAAATGCAGTTTCTCTGGAAAAGCACATTTTCCAGATCCAGTGGCGTCACCAGAGGGGGGGCAGGGGGGCGCTCAGAACCCTTGCCCCCCTCTTGCCCCCCCATATGAAATCACAGAAAAGTATATACTTATAATATATAAATCGTTTAAGGCTGCATAAAATGCTGCCGTAAAAAGTAAAACTTTTATTCATATCAGTATATGTGGACTATCAGTCTGACAAATGCATGGAAACGCGCGCGATCGTATTGGCGGTAAATGTATATTGTGGTTTTGCGGTTATAGAGAGTGCAGGATCAGAAGTCACAAAGTTCAATTTAATACGTGGTGGTCTGAGCGCAGAAATCTCTGTTAATACAACGTAGTCAGATGCACAACAGAGAGATTTACACAGCAAAATGGCCAGCGAAAAAGGTAGCTTAGACCATCCTTCTCCATATCAAAGCGCCCGTCTTTGCCTCGTGCTCCAACACCTAAGAGGCAGAGACGGGAAAATACAGAAGATTCTGATTCTGATGTGGTACCATCAGAGTGTTGCATGGACTCTGCATCTGAGGATTCCGCCGAGGAATTTCAAAGAAGATGTATCCGTTAGTAATACCGGGAGCGCTAGTAGCACAAGTGCCCTCCTGACAAGCACACCCACAATTTCAATCCTGTATTTTGATTTTGATTTTTTTTAATGGCTTACACTATTAACTTGTCCCAATTATTATTTTTGGGGTATTTACACTGAAATAAAGCATACAAACAACAATTTAATTAGTACTCACACTCACAGAGCCTAATTTGAGAATGCAGTTTACAACTCTAAATTGATACTTGGTAATCACTGTTGGTAATTTAATCCTTGTATACAGTCGAAAAGTTTTATCTTATAAAAATGACAAGTTCTCTAAGATTTGGTTGCTTTCGCAATCTTTTGTTACCTGCAAACTATGTAGACTGTTTTAGAACTGCATTGGTGTGTATCAGCTGGTGTGTACCAACTATCATTTAACATATTTAATGATAATCTTGCACTTCTTTGGCCCCCCCAAATTTAATGTTTGCCCCCACTTGCCCCCCCAAATGAAAATGTCTAGTTACGCCACTGTCCAGATCGGTTAAGGTATTTGTGGTTGAAGATAATTCTAGGCATTGTTCAACAACTCATGAGAAACTCCAAGATGATAAGAGTCCGACGCACATGTGTGTGTGCGTGTGTGTGTCGGACGGTATTTATGTGTATTACTTTTAACCAATCAGCTTTTGCGGATTAGCGTGGGTTGTATGCTTTTTGTGGGGAACATGATGACGTCTATTTGTTTTCGAAGCAGTTATGACGTTTCAAGCCCGTTTAAAAAAAGAATTTGGATTAAAGCATGTTCCGTTAGCAATTTCTTAAAGGGGCAAACGATGAAAAAATCATATAAAATTGTGTGATGACGTCATCATTACGTCATTTTAAAATTTACAGGAACTTACCAATATCTAACAACCTACTAAGTTATACTTCGAGAGATATACGACTTCATAAAGTGCACCCTTAATGCTGCGTCACGTGACCCCCGATGACGTCATTGATCTGAAACTTCACACATATCGTCGGCGTTTTCACGAACCGGCGAATCCGCCCACGCAGCTGAAAAACAGCGTTTTGAGAAAAACGCTTTTGAAGTTGGTCACATTTAAAAACTGTGTTTTCGCCGGTCTTTTAATTGAAAGTGTTACTTATTTTTTAGTGATACGGTAGTGTGTAAGTTAAATAACATGACTAGATACTTATTTCTTTATTGTGATGCTTTGTTAGAATGCTGTTTGGTTCAAAACTTATTCGCCGGTTCGTGAAAACGCAAAATGATGAGCACCCCGGATTCGCCACACACAAGATTCGCCGGTTCGTGAAAATGCTGTAAACATCGGATTCGCCACACACAGGGCGCGGTGACGACGTTGACAAGCGAGCTTAAGCGGTAGCATTACAAATTAACCCTGGGGAAAAGGTTATTCACCGGTTCGTGAAAACAAAAATCCGTGCAGCTGACTGATTCGCCGTTTATGCAATTAGCGTATTTAAAAAAACTATAAGCTTTCAAGACTTAAAACTTTGCAGAATTGTTAAGGACACCAAATGCATTTTTAAAAATGCAAAAAAACAAAATGCTGTAAAAAAGTTTTTTGCACGGTTTCGCCACTTCGTGAAAACGCCGACGATATGATGGCTGCCTGACGATCAACATATGTGTAAATTTTGAAGTAATTGCACAAAACTTCAGCACACACATCTTCAAAAAGTCCATTTTGAACAGTTTTCAACCTGCCGCTAGAGGGCGCTCTTGTTTATCGTGACGTCATCGGTATTTTTTTTTTAACTGCACGCCCTTGCCGGACACTAACATCGTTGAAAGCATTTTCATAACATTTTCATTTCACACTTGATGATGTCATCATGACGTTATCAACTACTTGATTGAGGTTTTATCAAGGTCCTTACATGGTGTAAATTTGAAGTTGAATTGATAAACAGAAGTTAAGGTTTTTGCCGGGAAAGTGTTTTTTGAAGAATTACACCAAGGCAAACTTTGACCTTTCGTTACGACCGGAAGTAAAGGTCATGTGAATTTTGCGTTAACTTTTTAAATGTTGCCCGTGTCTTGATCTATCATATGCCCAAATATGAATACCATAGCTATAATATTCAGAGACATACAGGCATTGGCATATGGTCACTTTTTGACCTTAAATGGCTTGTAGTTTGACACCTGATGATGTAATCGTGACGTCACAACTTACTCAGCTTCTGCTAGTTATTTTCTAACTTCACATGAAGTTTCAAGTTGACCAAAGGTTCGCAAGTATGCGTTTGCTTGCGGACAAAGCTCGGGGAGAAGAATAAGCAAAACTATAAAAACGAGACATGATTGCATTCGTGCACAAATGCATAGCTGTTTCGTTAATAACATTTTCAAATTTCTCAACTGAATTTGAAATTCTTTTTGTATTCAAAGCAGTTATGACCAATCCAGCCTATTATTTTTTTTATTAAAGTTATACCATGTTCAGTTAGCAGTTTATGACTTAAAGGTGCAAAAATGAAAAAATCTTTAAAAATCAAGTGATGACGTCATCATAACGTCATTTCACAATTTACAAGAAATTGCCAATATCTAACAACCTACCAAGTTTCAACATGATCGCATCATTACTTCGGGAGTTATACGAGTTCAAAAAGTGCACCTTTAATGCCACGTCACGTGACCCCCCGATGACGTCATTGATCTGAAACTTCACACATATGATGCCTGCCTGACAATCAACATAAGTGTAACTTTTGAAGTGATTGCAAAACTTCACCACACACATCTTCAAAAAGTCCATTTTTAACAGTTTTCAACCTGCCGCTAGAGGGCGCTCTTGTGTATCGTGACGTTACCGGTTTTTTTTTTAACTGCACGGCCTTGCCGGACACTAACATCATTGAAAGCATTTTCATAACATTTAGCACTATTGAATTACAAGGCACTTCCGGTTTCGACCGGAAGTAGAGGTCATGTGAGGTCACGCACACTGAATAAAATGAAGACCTATTTTATCCCTACCCAATCCCGCAAACAAAAACCTACGGTCTCTTGTGGCTGATTTGATACGGATTTTCAAATATTTAAAATAGAAACCTTTAAGATGACGTCACGTGACAGGTGATGACGTCATCATGACGAATTTCTTTTAGGACCTTCCTTGCACCAATACCTTTCATCCCTGAAAGTTTCATTGCAATTGCTCTTTAAGAACTATGCAAAAGGCCGCTGGGAAGAACCGTGCATTATCTCAATGGCCTTTTTTACTGAAACAGACAAATACCACCCCAAAAAATAAGACGAGACATGATTGCATTTGTGCACAAATGCATAGCTGTTTCGTTAATAACATTTTCAAATTTCTCAACTGAATTTGAAATTCTTTTTGTATTCAAAGCAGTTATGACCAATCCAGCCTATTCAATTTTTTAAAAAAGTTATACCATGATTTAGTAAGCAATTTATGACTTAAAGGTGCAAAAATGGAAAAAATCTTTAAAAATCAAGTGATGACGTCATCATGACAGTCACGTGACAGGTGATGATGTCATCATGAGGAATTTCTTTTAGGACCTTCCTTGCACCAATGCCTTTCATCCCCGAAAGTTTCATTGCAATTGCTCTTTAGGAACTATGCAAAAGGCCGCGTGGAACAACTGCATTCTCTCAATGGCTTTTTTTTTACTGAAACAGACAAATATATAAAAAAACTAGACATAATTGCATTTGTGCACAAATGGACAGTTGTTTCATGTATAATTTTGTCAAATTAATCAAGTGAATATGAAAGTGTTTAGTGAGTACATAATCAACTTAATAATACAATATTTAATGCCTTGTGAGATCGAATTCATTGTCTACATATATATCTTGTAAAACTGTACCTTTAAGATAACATAACCTGAGAAATGATGACGTCATGATGACGTGAAATATTTTTTGAATCAGTAATGACAATCAAGCCTGTTTAAAAAAGAATTTGGATTAAAGCATGTTCCGTAAGCAATTTCTGACTTAAAGGGGCAAAACATGAAAAAATCATAACAAATCGTGTGATGACGTCATCATGACGTCATTACAAGTTTAACAGGAACTTGCCATTATCTAACGACCTGCCAAGTTTCAACATGATCGCACTAATATTTCGGGAGATATACAACTTCAAAAAGTGCACCTTTAATGAGACCCCCGATGACGTCATTGATCTGAAACTTCACACATGCCGCTAGAGGGCGCTCTTATGTATCGTGATGTCATCGGTATTTTTTTTTAATTGCCCACCCATGCCAGACACTAACATCGTTAAAAGCAAGTTCATAACTTTTGCCACTTTTGAATTACAAGGCACTTCCGGTTTCGACCGTAGAGGTCACACACACTGAATAAAATGAAGACCTATTTTATCCCTACCCAATCCTGCCAACAGAAACCTACGGTCTCTTGTGGCTGATTTGATATAGATTTTCAAATATTTAAAATAGAAACCTTTAAGATGACGTCACGTGACAGGTGATGACGTCATCATGACATCCTTGTTTTAGGATCATTATTGCACCAATGCCTTTCATCCCTGAAAGTTTCATTGCAATTGCTCTTTAGGAACTATGCAAAAGGCCGCTTAGACGAACCGTGCATTAGGCCTTTCACCCGATTTTTTTCTTAGGTCGGTCGGTCAATTTTTTTTTTTTTTTTTTTTTTTTTTTTTTTTTTTTGAGTCGATCGCCATTTTGCAAGGTACATGTACATGCAGCTGTCACATGTTCACTAGTAGTGCATGCTCACGTGTTTTCGTATGGAATCTGAAGTCACATAGCCCCGTATTTTTCTATATTCGTATATCATGTTTTTATTTTATATTTCAACATTTCTATGACAAAAGAAAACATTTTAACGTAGGCTATAGGCCTAAGTTACAATGGTTTGTATTTTATTTGGGCTGTTCTTCTTATTAAAAATGTCCGTGCACGAAACACACCAAGGCAAACTCGAGTCAAAGTACTAAAAAATGACGTGAAATACTGAAATTTATATTTACTGTTTCTGATTGCTCTGTTTGTCATGTACCTGTCGAAAAAATATAACGATGTATGGCTGAATATATGTGTCTGTCATCTAGACCCAGTAACTGGGGCGCTGTACTGTACTCCTTTTTCAAAATTTTGACATTATCGGTCGTATTAGCGCATTGTCGTTGTATTTTATATCCCCGAGCAAAACTCAATTTGGCCAGTATCCACAGGTGCCCTGCCTTAACCGTGATGACCATGCGGTTGAGGCAGGACACCCATCTAAAATTTGACAGGTGCCCTGCCTCAACCTTGTGGTCATCACGGATAAGATAGGGCACCGTGGATACTGCGAGAGTTTGATCGCCAAATTGAGTTTTGCTCGGGGAATAAACACTGATAACTTTAACGCTAGTTCGACCGATGTCAACATTTCTAAAAAGGAGTATACAGCGCCCCAGTTACTGGGTCTATCCCTCATCTATATTTTAAACAAAGAACAACCGTATTTACCATCTTGTAAGCATAAATATTCATGAAATCAAAATTTTGAAGTGAAACAAGGGAAAACCAAGGAAAAAACAAAAAAAACAAAACAAAAAAAAACGCGACCGAGATTTTGCTCCTTTTACGGTCGGTCGGGAAAGGGCAATCCAACACATTTTTTTTTTAGGCCTTATCTCAATGGCTTTTTTTTACTGAAACGGACAAATATAAAAAATAAAAAAAATAAAAAAACTTTAACGAAAACAAGAGCTGTTTCGTAGCGCAAAAAAAAAAAAAAAAAACCCTTTAACGAAAACAAGAGCTGTTTCGCTGCGCTGCGCTACGAAACAGCAAACACTAGGTGTTCGGATTTCATTGGGGTCAGTGTTGTGTCAATGTGTGAAATATGTTATTGAGTCAATGAAAAGATTGTTGATAGCTTTTGAAATTTCAAAGTGTAAATCAATTACGTGTATACATTAGTTAACACGGTAAATAAATGCTAACGTTCCTACTTAAGACTGCATTGAGCTCTAGAACCTGTATTAATTGAACATCTGTTTCAATGTTCATGTAAATATTCATAAACTGTGTGCTAGCAAACTACATACTTTTGCAAAAGTCCAAAAAAGCACACGATCGAGCCCAACATTTGATTGTTAACGAAATTTGCATGGACGCCTGTTTTAGAGACTAACAATGCATAATGCCAAATCAGGTTGCGTGAACCTTGAACAGAGACTAGACTATGTGCAGGTTTGATGAACGCAATGGCCAGCACGTGCTGCTGGATTTGATTCAGTGCCGTTCTTTCTATGTGGTTATAATGCGGCCAATAAATACGTGAGCGTTAACGTCCGATTTCGACCGGAAGTTAAGGTCAAATTGGTAACATATCTGTGGAAAAGTTTGCGAAGGATAAATGGGATTTAAAGGCATCGTTCACGTTTAGTAATTGCTCAAAATATATTAGCATAAAAACTGACTTGGTAACGACCAACAGAGAGCTGTTGATAGTATAAAACATTGTGAGAAACGACTCCCTCTGAAGTAACGTAGTTTTTGAGAAAGAGGTAATTTCTCACTAAAATAATAAAAACTTCTTGCAAGAAGTTTTTATTATTCTATCTAAAAGCACACAAATTTGTACAACAAGGGTGTTTTTTCTTTCATCATTTTCTTGCAACTTCGATGACCAATTGAGCCCAAATTTTCACAGGCTTGTTATTTTATGCATATGTTGGGTCTTTGACAATTTCCAAACGTGTACGATGCCTTTAACCTGATGTAAAAATTGTGACTGAAATATAGGTAGTTCTTGAGATATGAATTTTTGAAATTTTCAACTTCCGGTTTGAACCGGAAGTCAAGGTCAAATGGGGTCACACTTTGTGTAGCATTTGCTACAATTTGACAGACCTATCCGATGATGTATAGATTGTTGAAATAGCTTATATAATTCTTGAGTTATGATTTTTTGAAATAATAAACTTTGATTTTCTGTAATTCGACACCTGATAATAATAATATAATACAAAGTTCTTATAAAGCGCACATATCCTAGACACTAGATCAAGGCGCTGAACAAATAGAGAAATAACAATAAACAAATGAATGGGCTCTGAACAGTTCAGTCTTCAACAGTTTTTTGAATGTCATGATTGAGTCAGACTGGCGGATTTCTGGAGGGAGTTTGTTCCATAGGTTGGGGCCACTATAACCAAAGGCACCCTGACCAACCACTGTCTTACACATGGTGGGAGTAAGTGTAGTTGCGTCGTGCAGTTTACGGAGTCGGCTGTCGCGATGATAAATGGAGAGAAGATTGTTGAGGTAGACAGGTGCTGAGGAGTGAAGGCATTTCCAGACAAAGAGCATTATTTTGAACTTGATTCTGTCCGAAACTGGAAGCCAATGGAGTTGTTGAAGGATGGGGGTGATGTGTTGGAATTTGCTAGTTCCAGTGATTAAGCGGGCTGCGTGATTCTGGATTCGTTGAAGTCTGGCAATCTGACAACCTGTAGCTCCGTAGAGGATGGCATTACAGTAGTCGATGTTTGAGACAACCAGAGACTGGATAACTGTGCGACATGAAGATGTGGTCAGGTATTTCCTTATGTACTTTATTCGGCGGAGGTGAAAGTTGCACTTCTTACAAACGGCTGATACCTGAGCACTCATGGATAGATGGCGATCGAGTGTTACGCTGAGGTTTCTGCACGTTGAAGATGGATGGACTATTGTTTCACCAATGACGACGTTGGTTGAGCCGAACTTGCGTAGTTGGTGTGGGGACATTATATGAAGAAACTCTGTTTTCGTGTCATTCAGTTTGAGAAGGTTTGTGGTCATCCAGTTACGAATTGCACTCGTGCACGAAGAGAGGTGATGCTTTGCTCGTTCAAGATCACCGTCCAGGTTTGGATTGTAGAAGACGTATAGCTGGATGTCATCTGCATATTTATGGTAGTGTATTTTATGGGATGTGATGACGGCTTCAAGTGGTGCAGTGTATACATTGAACAGTATGGGGCCAAGAACTGACCCTTGTGGAACACCAAGCTTCAGAGGGAATTCATCAGATGTGAAGGAGCCAATGTTGATGCGCTTGGAGCGATGAGAAAGATATGATGCAAACCATGCGTTGGCTTTGCCTACAACACCAAACTGCCTTTCAAGGACACATATAAGGCGATCTTGGTCGATAGTGTCGAAAGCGGCGGACAGGTCTAGCAGCACAAGAAGGCACGCTTTGTTGACACTCAGAGCAGTAGATATGTCATGATGAACCTTTAGAAGAGTGCTTTCTGTGCTGTGGTGTCTCTTATAGGCCGACTGAAGATCTTTGTTGAGGTTATTGATGTTGAAGTGGTCAATGAGCCTCTTGTTTGCTAGTCTTTCAAGGAGTTATCCAATGAAGGGCAAGTTTGAAACTGGAATATAGTTCGACAGGTGTTCCTTATCGAGGTTAGGTTTCTTGAGGATTGGGGTGATGACTGCCTTCTTAAGATGCATTGGGAAAGTCCCGGTGAGGAATGACGTAATAACCGGATTGAGGAGGACTGGAAGGTGAGCTTCAACAGATTGCTTCAAGATGTCTGTTGGAATAGTGTCAAGCGCACATGACTTTGATGGACTATCTTTGATGATTTTCAATAGCTCAACAGGATTTGATGGTTGAAGTTCTGCTAACTGGGTTGAGCAATTGCGATATGGTATTGGTGTCAATTTCTCATGTAGTAGATGAAGAACTTGGTCTTCAAAATCATTGCGAATGGTTGCAACTTTATCAGCAAAGTAATTTGAGAAGCGATTGCAGAGTGATGTAGCATCTGGAGTGGTAGATGGGAGAGCAATTTCACTTCCACCAAGAAGCTTATTCACAGTTCTGAAGATTAGTCTTCTGGTTGGAAGTGCTCAGAATATCATGATAGTAGCTGGATTTGGCCTTAGCGATTAGGTTGTTAACAGTAGAGCGGCAGTTTATGTAGCATTGATGACGTAATCAGTTTATGTAGCGTTGATGACGTGTTATGATGACGTAATCATTACGTCACAACTTACTCGGCATCTCCTAGTTATACTCTAACTACATGCAAAGTTTCAAGTTCATCAAAGGTTTGCAACCATGCGTTTTCTTGCGGACAAACGACTATCAGAAGAAAAAGAAGAACTAAAAAAAAAACAACTAGAGATTTAGTGTTTGTTGGAACAAACACTAGGTGTTCGGATTTCATTGGGGTCAGTGTTGTGTCAATGTGTGAAATATTTTATTGAGTCGATGAAAACATTGTTGATAGCTTTTGAAATTTCAAAGTGCATTTACGTTTATACATTTAATTTACACGGGAAATAAATGCTAATGTCCTACTTAAGACTGCATTGAGCTCTAGAACGTGTATTAATTGAACATCTGTTTCAATTTTTATGTAAATATTCATAAACTGTATTGTATACAAGACTTTTACTGACAATTCAAAAAAGAGCCTCTTAATATATATTTCTTTTACTTCCGGTTGGACAGGAAGCCAGGTCAAATCATGTCATTATCAATTATACAGAACTTTAACACATAGAACATTTACAAAAAATGCAAAGCTTAAAATCATAATAGATATATTTCTCAAGATATGATTTTTCGAAATAATAAACTTTAGATAGATCAAGTTAAACTGCACCTTTAAGGTGACTTCATAATTATATGACAACTGATGATGTCATTTGAACAGGATCTTAAATTTTTGATGTTATAAATCCCGGCTTGGATACATGCAAGGTTTTAGCTTTAATCGCGCATTTTTGCCTTAAGTATAAATCTGTGTAAAGTGCACCTTTAAGTTGACGGCACGTGATGCTTGATGACGTCATGATGACACTGTAAAACAAAATATGATTTCCGTTTTGTGAGGCTAAGGCGAGTGGTGCTGTTACTGTTTCGTGGTGTGCTAGTAAACTACATACTTTTGCAAAAGTCCAAAAATGCACACGATCGAGCCCAACATTTGATTGTTAGCGAAATTTGCATGGACGCCTGTTTTAGAGACTAACAATGCGTAATGCCAAACCAGGTTGCGTGAACCTTGAATAAAAAACAGTTTTCAAAGGCTGTGGCATAAATTCACACAAGAAAGAATGTTTATTCTTTGTTTCATTATGGAGTCAGAGTATAAAGCACCGGTATCATCTTAAGATGCTCAGGTGTAGCGACACATCAATAGAGGGGAATGTTTGTGCAGTCCTCATTAGGTGAGTCGTGAGGGAAGTTTTGAACAAAGCCAGTGATAGAGAAAGATATTATGATCAGGTAAATTGTTGGGCTGCAGAAGTAAACGCTCTTTCACCCCCATGATGTTTTGGTCCGTGAATTCCTTAAGAGATGTTTATTATTTGATCTCATGGACTCGCTGTAGGAATGATATGGTTGACCATGATTCAATCCCTTTTGCTGATCTCCTCGAGTCTATGGGTCTTCAGCAGCATGTTGACATACCAACTCATCAACTCAACCACACACTTGATTTAATCAATACTCACAAGTCAAGAGTCTATAATCAACAGATCTACCAGATCACTTGATTTTAGATCATTTTACTGTGCCATGGCACTTGTTATTTGTTAAACCTCCCCTTCCAACAAGGGAGACAGTTTACTGGAGAATTAAAGCCATTGATCTTGAGTCGTTTTCATGTGAACTGCTGCTACTGAGCTGTATGACAACCCCTCTGATCATCTGCATCAGCTGGTGAATTGCTACAACACCACCCTTACTTGTGCATTGGATCCTCATGTCCATCAAATGGTCAAATCCATTACTGTTCGTCCTCTTGTTCCAAGAAATTAAAGAGACAAGCTGAGCAGAAATGGTGATGTACTTGAAACATTCCAGACTTAAATAAATAACTATAAGTTACATGTACATAGAAATGTCACCAACAATTTAATGAAAAAGCTAGATGCTCATTTTAATTGAGTTTAATTGTAGATAACTCCTCAGATCAAGCTAAGCTTTTTAGAATCACTAAGAAGTTACTGAAACAACACAATGATTATCCACTTCCCCCATTCAATGACAAGACTGTACTTGCTAATGAGGTGGGTTGTTTTTTCAAATCAAAGATTGATGGTTTCATGCAAGGCTTGACTGTAAAGATGATAGTGCATCTCCTCTACCTGATATTACTTTACCTGTTGGTTGCAGATTTGACCAGTTTCTGCCGCTCACTAAATTGCCAACCAGGCTACCAGGCCGAAACCCCTAATAAAAAAATCTAATAATAATTTAAAAAGAATACAAATCTTGACGAAAACAAAGGTGGTTTCGGCGCATGGTTGAAACCCCTAAAAACGGAGTAATAAAGTAAAATAAAAGGGCCTAGGCTATTCCAAAGTACTTTAATAAATCAGTCAATAATCAGGAAAACAATGACCGAAAAAAAGATCAAATGACAAAAAGGATAAAGATGTGATAAAAAAATTCATACTTACATAATATTATAGTACAGAACATTACTAACTGAATATATTCCAGGGATGACAGTGTAAAAAAATGAAAAATCCGCAAAAAAGTTGTGGAGGTTTTGGTGGCTACCAAAACCCAACTTATTTTTTATTGGGAGCATTCTGTGCTTATAACCGAGATGCAAATCGTTGGAGAAAACAATTTTGCAGAAATGTAACGTAATTATTCGGATATCAGGCGACATGTCATTGTTCTGAAATTGGGCCTGGCGACGAGGTGTCACTTGGTGTGAACCCCATTGGCAGTAGACTTTGGTAATGATTTGTTCATTCCAATTTGCAAAAATTTGCTTTGTATATATTGGCATGAAGCATGAACCGGCTTTAGGGAGCAGAAGATGGTCCACAACAAGACACACACACACACACGTGTGTAAACACCGGCAATCGTGGACCCTCCTTTGTTCAACTCTTTGTGTTAGCAACCGTGGACCACAATGATTTCCTTTGTGATAGCAACCGTGGACCTATTATCCCTTTTGTTGTAGGTCCACGGTTTGAATGTGGATACCTACCCACACACACACATGTATGTGTAAGGTGTAAACCGAGGACTTCTCTTTGTTCTCCCATTGTTTGGACATAGTTTTTTCAGCGACGTCCCCATTGGTTTTGTACACGAAATCAAAGCGAGGACGTCCTCGGTACACCTTTTCCCCGGATCCCTTTTGTTAAAGTCCTCAGTGTGAATGCGTACACA
The DNA here is from genome assembly GCA_021014325.1 of Plazaster borealis. Classification (NCBI taxonomy): domain Eukaryota; kingdom Metazoa; phylum Echinodermata; class Asteroidea; order Forcipulatida; family Labidiasteridae; genus Plazaster; species Plazaster borealis. The sequence continues at coordinate 16,333,959 of CM037459.1, read as the reverse complement.
TGCCCACACACACACGTGTGTAAACACCGGCAATCGTGGACCCTCCTTTGTTCAACTCTTTGTGTTAGCAACCGTGGACCACAATGATTTCCTTTGTGATAGCAACCGTGGACCTATTATCCCTTTTGTTATAGGTCCACGGTTTGATTGTGGATACCTACCCACACACACACACACGTGTGTAAACACCGGCAATCGTGGACCCTCCTTTGTTCAACTCTTTGTGTTAGCAACCGTGGACCACAATGATTTCCTTTGTGATAGCAACCGTGGACCTATTATCCCTTTTGTTATAGGTCCACGGTTTGAATGTGGATACCTACCCACACACACACCACCACACAGACCTTGACCCAGATACAGTAAACTTGTTACAACGCACTTGCGCACCGTCTATGTCAACACACATAATAGCAAAACGTCGGACGGTGTTTAAATGTTATTGTTCACCGAGTATAAGGCATTTTATCATTTATTGATGATCAACTGAATTATAATTGATCATTATTATTATTATTATTAGTGAAGTCCACCTTGATGTTGAAGTCACCAGTAAATTTCAATAGATATATAAAATTGTAAATGTATACAACAAACTCTTCAAAAATGTAGCTGTTGTTACATGATAGTTTGGGCAGTATGGAGGTCTATATACAATCACAAGTCAAAGTCAGTGAGAACTGAACTCAACAATCCACTTGGAGAATTCAAAAGAGTTGAGTTCATCAGCGGAGATCTTAGTAACTTGCAGAGAGTCCCATAGAATTGAAGCAGTGCTATCACCTACACCCTAACTACGTGCATGATCACTCAGCTTGAATCCAGGCGGTGATAGTCCAATTTGATGAGAAGTGTTGATATCTTTGAACCAAGTTTCAGTCATTGCAAACACATCAGCACAACTTGAACTGGCATAATCCTGAAATGAAGCCATATTTACATCTAGCAGATCCAATGGGTGCACACATTTAGAAGACTGCTTCCAAAGAGGGGCAGTCTAACTAATGTTAGATTCAGCACTAATGGTTGATGGTATTAATGAGGGAGACATTGAATACTGTAACAAAATTACAAAGTTTGTTTGATAATATAGGATTTGAGGCATTGCATGGTGGGGTATCAATGTATATTTGGCTTACGGTGACACCATGTGTTTATCTACTTTGCTGTGTAGATTTTTGTTCCTTGAGAACTTGTCTCGCTATATTCTACTGCCGGGGAGTAGATTTTCGGAGTTCGGGAGACTACCAAGTTCTGAAAAGAACTGTCCTGCTTCTTAACTACTACCTGGGCGGAAGTTAGGAATTCGGTCGGGACTACTACTTTCACTTAGTGGATCGGGGGGACTTCTTGTTATTAACTTCACTGCCGTGGAGTGGGTTCTTACTTGGTCTTACTACTGTTACTAGCTTGCTCTAGTCATCGTCAGGAGACTGAAGAGTGTGAGACATGTTAGTCTATTTATAAGGATTCAGAGGTTTCAGTGTAGAGTCAGTCACTGCTCTGATTGGTTCTTCTGAACGGAGAACTCTGATTGTGGGGCTCTGAGTTATTGTGTGGGTTGCCAATTGTGTGTGATGTGTAGTGGGGCGTGTTAGTAGACTGTGGGATACCAGTGGAGTGGGGTGGTAGGATTGTATGCCAAATGCTGCTGATGAAATAGCCTACTTGAGGCACTGTATCGTGTTTGTGTATCTCATTAGCTTCCCTGATGCGACGTGTATACCACTGTCTCATAGGAGCTATGATTTGAGCCTGGTTCCAATCGATGACATGGTCTAGATCAGCAGAGTGTTTGACAATTGCAGATTTGTCATATTCCCCTCTGCGGCCATGAGCCTTATGTTCTTTCAGCCTTGTGTTGAGGTCTCAACCAGTCTCGCCAATATACACTTTACCACATGAGCAAGGAATTTGGTTAACTCCTGCTTGACTGCTAGAGTCGTATTTGTCTTTGTGGGTGTGTAGCTTCGTAATTTTGCCTTTGTTTGTTTTTCTTTAAAAATCTATTTCCGGGCATATGTAACTCAAGATTAAAATTGAATTGAACATTGAAACTCATCAGACAATTGAACCTTAATATCAAGACTACACAAACTTGATGATGTCATGATGATGTCATCAGATATCGATTTACAATAAATCAAAGTTTAATATTTGTAAAAATTCATAACTCATGAACCACATGATGGATTTTTACAATCTACACATCATCGGACAGGTCGTTAAAAGTTCAACAAACGCTACACAAAACATGACCCCATTTGACCGGTTCAAACCAAAAGTTGAAAATTTCACAAAATTCATATCTCAAAAACTACGTATTTTTTCATCATAATTTTTGCATCAGGTTATAGATGATTGAACCTGCTCAAACTTTTGCACAAAGATAACAACATTTTTAACTTTTCATCTGGTCAAAACCGGGCGTTAGAGCGCACGTCTCTTGACCAACGTTGACAAAGCCTTTCTGCCCTACGCCCTACGTACACGCTGAACCTGTACTTTGTATGCACATTGCACGTGCAGTTTAGTTTACGTGTGTAAGAACATGTATAGTCTTGGTTCCAAGACGCTGCATGTAGGAATACATTGGCGTCGCTCGGTGTTTCATTGTATACTGCAAACCCAAATATTTGTAAAATTCAATATTTGAAAATGTCATACTCCTGAACCACACATTGAATATTTACAATATATTTTTAAAAAAATCATAACTTCTGAACAACACATTCGATCTATAATCTAAACATTATTGGGAAAGTATGTAACAACTTGAGAAACGATATACAGAATGTGACCCCATTTGCCTTTTACTTCCGGTTCAAACCGAAGATGAAGTGTTATAGTGAAACAAATTTAACTCCTGAACCACACATTGGATTAATAAGGTAAATTGTCCTCACCAATTCATTCACTCATCTGATGACATTACTCTCTTTTTTTAGGTGTTCGGGCATTTAGCCAGAACAACTCTTTGTTTTTGTTCTGTTTTGTTTTTTGTTTTTTAGTTTTGCTTATTCTTCTCCCCGAGCTTTGTTCGCAAGGAAACACATACTTGCGAACCTTTGATCAACTTGAAACTTCATATGTGAAGTTAGAACATACCTAGCAGAAGCTGAGTAAGTTGTGACGTTGCGATTACGTAATCGGGTGTCAAGTTACAAGTCATTTAAGTTCAAAAAGTGACCATATATGGCAATGCCTGTATGTCTCTGAATATTATAGCTATGGTATTTATATTTGGGCGTACGATAGATCAAGACACGGGCAACATTTAAAAAGTTAACGCAAAATTCACATGACCTTTACTTCCGGTCGTAACGAAAGGTCAAAGTTTGCCTTGGTGTAATTCTTCATAAAAACACTTTCCCGGCAAAAACATTAACTTCTGTTTATCAGATCAACTTCAATTTTACACCATGTAAGGACCTTAATAAAACCTCAATCAAGTAGTTGTAACATCATGATGACGTAATCTAGTGTTGAAATACAGTAAATCAAAGTTTAAAAATTAAAAAATTCATAACTCAAGAAGTACATAAGCTTCCTGTTCAAACCGGAAATTGAAAACTTTACAATTCATACTTTAAGGAAAACTTGTACTTTTTACATACACGTTACCCATAATTTTTACATCATTTTGTAGATTCTTAAGCCTTCACAAACTTTTCCACAGAGATGTTACCTTTTTTACATTCACTTATGGTTGAAATCGGGTATACATTGACCCGCTGTCAAACCGCGGGAAAATCTGCATTGGAACACACACTATACACGATCTAAACCAGTTAGACGGTAAGCGACTGCTCACTCCAAAACATGCTGAATCAATTGCAAGGTTCAAAGAACATCAAACATGCTTGTATCGTCTAGTCTCTGTTCAAGGTTCGCGCAACCTTTTGACATTATGCTTTGTTAGTCTCTAAAACTGCCGTCCGTGCAAACCTCGCTAACAATGAAATGTCAGACTTTTCAAAAATTCACACCTCAAGAACTTCACAATGGATTCGTACAATTTATCATCGGAAACATCTTTGAAAACCCAACAAACGCTACACAAAGAGTGACCCCATTTGAAATTGAATTTCAGTTCAAAATATAAGTTTAACATTCCGTTAGTATTAATTCACACAAGCACGCAGTTGGCTGTTCCGCTCCGTTGTTCCAAAGGTTCAACGTCCAAGAAGATTGTGTATAACCATGGAGGTAGAATTATAACCGCATTTAACCTGAAACATGAAGTCCTTGTCACATGTATTAATTCACACAAGCACGCAGTTGGCTGTTCCGCTCCGTTGTTCCAAAGGTTCAACGTCCAAGAAGATTGTGTATAACCATGGAGGTAGAATTATAACCGCATTTAACCTGAAACGTGAAGTCCTTGTCACATCCATGGTGGTGCTATAGACTGTGCAAGTCTCGCACATATTTGAACTTCCAGGACCATTGTGGTCCCAACCATATGGAGATTTACGTGGGCAAGATTTTGTTTTGTCAATTATTTTAGTTTTAAACGTGGTTTCTGAACATGAAAATTACATAATGTTGTTGGGAATGTAATTCTTAGTGATAAAAAAATATGAAAGTAAAATAAATTCAACAATATAACAAAGAAAACCTGAGAATTAAACTTGACCTCGGCTTCCGGTTCCTTAAAAAAAAAAAAAAATTGTGCTCACCTCCGATCACTGGATGCGCGATGATAATCGCCAGATGCTGTAATTGCAGATCGTGACTAAGTTATGATGTCATGTTGACGTCATCAGGTATCAAATTACAAGCCATTTAAGTTTAAAAAGTGACCATATGCTAACCACGAAATTTCCTTAAATATTAAAGCTATGATGTTCATATTTTAGCATCTGATAGATCAAGACAGGGGCATTATTTAAAAAGTTAACCTAAAAATCGTATGACCTTAACTTCTGGTCGTACCGGAAGGTCAAAGTTTGTGTTTGTTTTTCTTCGGCAAAAAAAAACACTTTTTCGGGAATATTTACAGCATAACTCCAGATTGAAAATGTATTGAGCTTTGAAACTCATCAGACAATTAAACCTTCATATCAAGACGACACAAACTTGATGATGTCATGATGACGTCATCGGGTATCAAATACATTAAATCAAAGTTTAATATTTGAAAAGAAATCATAACTCATGAACCACATATTGGAATTTTACAATCTATACATGATCGGAGAGCTCTGTTAAAGTTCAACGAACGCTACACAAAGCGTGACCCCATTTGACCTTGACTTCCGGTTCAAACCGGATGTTGAATTCGTATCTCAAGAACTTCTTATCTTTTTTGTAAAATTTTGGCATCAGGTTAAAGACCTAAGAGCCTGCTCAAACTTTTGCACAGGAATAATGACATTTTGACCTTAACTTCTGCCTGCAATAATTGACCACAATAGTCGGCCAATAGAAAGAGAGAAACGCACTGCTGAACATTCCGGAGGTGTTCCTCTTTAGGGCGTGCCAACCTCGATAGGAGATCGAGGGCCGCACCTAGGAAGGTTGGGGACTGAGTCGGCAGCGGGTGCAACTTCTCGGGATTGCTCAAAAATCCGAGGTACGCCGCAGGAGAGGGCAGGAACAAGATTTTGTAAAGTTTGATAATTGCAATGGTGATTACATGTATGTACCAGTTCCTGATGATTATATACTTCACAAAAACTAGAAACGAAACAACAGTGATCATACAATTAACAGGTATGGGGAACAGCTGGTAGAACTTTGTCTTCCTGCTGGTTTGAGAATCCTGAACGGCAGAATGAAAAATGATTCTGAAGGTAAAATAACTTGCTATCAACCAGGAAAGGACAACACAGTAGGCTACAATGTGGTTGATTATATTATAGCATCAGAACGTTGTATTAACAATACTGTTTTATTTGACGTTGTCCCCTTGAATACATGGTCCGATCACTGTTTATTGGAGATTTCAATTTTTGTAAAATATGAAATTACTAATGCAATTGAAGATTATACTAAGAAGGTCAGAGGTGATGCTACAAGTTATAAATGGTCAATAGAATATAGCAATGCATACTCCTCTTTGGAGTATGAGTGTGAGGATATTCAACAAAAATTAAATGGTTTTATGGACATGAGCTTAGAGAATGGTAATGTTGATCAAATAAAATACAATGTTTCGATAACATTATTTTTACAGCGGCAGATAGGACACTCCCTAAAATACCACGATACAGAAAGAAAAAAGGAAACCTTCTAGCTTATGAAGGAAAAGGTATAAATGGTTTGATGATGATTGCTATAAATTGAAGAAGAAATTCAAATCTACTTGTGAAGCATTAGCATGTGATCGGACCAATCCACATCTTAGAGGCCTATATTGTAAACAGAAAAAACCCCAATACAAACGTAAATCTGGATAAAAAAACAAGAAGATATAGATCCGGACTATTGGTATAATTATTTTTCAAATCTAGGAAACCCCTAGGTTAATAGTGAACATTTTGATCAGGCATTTTATGATGATGTTACAAATTCATGTTTTCAAAATATTTATATGAAAAACGATCAGTTGGATTGCCTAATTACAGAAAAAGAATTGGATAAGGCTATTAAAAGTTTAAAGTCCAACAAACAACCAGGTCATGATGGTATTAGGACAGAAATGATATATTATGCTAGAATTTATTTATGTAAACCTCTTACCAAACCTGTTTAATTTAATATGGATTAATTTGTCCCATTCATAAAAAGGGTCCTAAGAACGATTTTAGAGGCGTTAATTTGTTAAGTTCTGTCGGTAAACTATTTCAGAGTGTTTAGATCGGACTTTATTGTGGTGGAAATTAGTGCAAACTGGTCTCAGTAATAAGTCCATTAACATCTTGGGACCACTTTGTTCCCACGTAAGATGCTTTAACGCGTGAAGGAAACAAACTCACGCGCTTTAACGGGTCCCAATGTTCGAATACGCACGAGACTTGCACAGTCTATAGCTGTGTGAAGTTAAAATATGGTGTTACTCAATCTTTTCAATGTAAAATGGGTGTCCAGCAAGGTGCAGTGTTAAGCCCCCTTCTATTTTCTTTATTCTTGAATGATCTTGAAATTGAGTTAGGTAGAGCCCCTTTACAGGGTGTCAAACTCGGTACTAGAAGTATTAATTCATTGTTGTATGCAGATGATCTGATTATTTTGTCTGACACTCATGAGGGACTTCAATTGCAAATGAAGAGATTTGAGTCATTTTGTAATAAGTGGAGACTTATTATCAATGTTAACAAAACGAAAGTTATTATTTTTAATAACGATTTATCTAAAGCAAAAAAATGTGGTGAATGCTTTTAGCATCAATGGGGACTCCATAGAAGTTGTTGATTCCTATCTGTACTTAGGGGTTATTTTTCAAACCTCAGGTTCTTTCAAGTTAGCTAAGAAAAATCTTGTAAATAAAGCTAATAAGGCTGCCTATTCAATTAGAAAAAACATTGCCGATGAGTTATCCCCTCCAGTACTTGTGAAAATATTTGATACTTTATTAAAACCCATTGTTAATTACGGCTCCGAAGTAACATGGAAGAAAGGTGATGATCAAGCCAAAGTTTTTCAAATGAGCTGGTATAAATATATTTTGAATAAACAGACGTACTTCCAATGATGCTGTGCTGGGTGAACTGGGCAATTTTCCTCTGTACATTGAACATTGATGAAACACTTTAAAATACTGGCTTAATGTATCTGAAAAACCTCCTCATTCAATTTTGTATAATGCCTTTATAGAAGACATGGAGTTAGGCAATAGGAGGAGAACGTCTTTGTTCCTTAAGTTGAAAAACACCTTTGACATGATAAAGTGGAATGCTCCGTTGAGTTTGTCAGGGTTTCATAGTCAGCAAATTCTTTGTGATAAATTTGTAGAGGAATTACGTAATGAATTTATTTGTAGCTGGTTAGGTAGATTACATGATGATACTAAAGGAACGTGCTGTCAAAAGAATAAGCTTAGAACCTACCGGATGTTTAAAATAAGGTACGAAATGGAACCATATTTATGTTTTTTAAGTAATCCTCAGTACAGACATTATCTGGTCAGATTTAGATGTTCAGCGCATAAACTGCTTGTAGAAACTGGAAGATACATCGGTTTAGAATTTAATCAACGTATTTGCCCTCACTGTATGGAAGACGTGGAAACAGAAATGCATTTTGTATAAGTGCTTGTCCGATGTATAATTTTTCTGAGAAAAAACATGTATGATGCTGTTTGTAAAAGTAATGCAGATTTTAGTATGCTATCGGAAAGAGACAACTTTATTTTTTTAATGACCTCTCAGGAAAAAGGCATTGTGTATTGCTTAGCCAAGTATATTTGCATGTCTGCTAAGTTAAAGGAAATCAATGTTTAAAATAATTAGTTTAACACTGATGCTTATGCTAACTCCTCCGTCATGATGTAAACCACAATTTGTATTTTTAAATTTTTGTTGTACTTGTAACCCTTCCCCAGGGTAATGGGGTATGTTCCTTATGGAATAAAACACTAATCAATTATTGGGAAAGTATGTAACAACTTGAGAAACGATATACAGAATGTGACCCCATTTGACCTTGACTTCCGGTTCAAACCAAAAGATAAATTTCAATGTTTCAAAAAACCATAACTTCTGAACCACACATTGGGTTTTTACAATCTATACATAATTGGAAAAGTATGTAACAATTTTAAAAACAATACAGAGAATGTAACCCCATTTGACCTTGACTTCCGGCTCAAACCGGAAGATGAAATTTATTATTTGAAAATATCATAACTCTTGAACCACTTATTGGATTATTATCATCTATACGTCATCAGAAGACTTTAATAACGCTACAAGCTGTGACCTCATTTGACCTTGACTTTCGATTCAAACCGGAAGTTCATCTTAAAGATTTGAAAAATTTGTAACTAATGAACCACACCTTGTTTTTTATACTCTTTACGTAGCATTTGGTGAGTCCTTTGACAACTTTCTGATGATGTGTAAAGTGTGATCCTATTTGACCTTAACTTCCGGTTCAAACCGGAAGTTGAAGACCGGAAGTTGAAGTTTAATATTTGAAAATGTTTACATTATTAGAAAGGTCTACACAATTTCAACAAGTGCTACACACAAAATGTGACCCCATTTGACCTTGACTTCCGGGTCAAATCGGAAGTTGAAGTTTAATCATAAAAAAAAAACATAATTCATAATTCATACGGTTCAAAGTCCACAAAGCCTGTGTCTTGTCCCACATTTAAACCGGAAACATTAACAGCAGATGTTCGCTATATCAAATTAATGGTCATTTAATACACTGCTCTGTGACAAATATTCGCTCGCTCGTTGACAAATCCCGGCTCGGAAATCTACGTCGTTCGACAATAGTCTTATGATTAGCTCAGTGCAAAATTGTCATTTAGCATTCCCGTGTAAATTAAAGGTATAAACGTAATAGATTTACACTTTACTTTCTTTGACATTTCAAAAGCTATCAATAATCTTATCATCGATTCAATTAAATAGTTTACACATTAACACAACACTGACCCCAATGATTCCCGAACACCTAGTGATTGTTTGACAAACAATTTCTAGTTTTTATTTGTATGGTACGCAACCACAGCAGTTTCATTGTTATTGATGTGGTCCTTGATCCTTAGTTATGTTAAATGGATCCTTTGTGATTAACCCTGGTTACCCAGCTGGTAAACTAGCCAACTGGAAAGTATTATGTAAATTCTTTTCTAAGTAAGCATGGTCTGATCAAGTGGAAATTTCTGTTCAGATTTCTATCACATTTATAAAAACTACGAGCGGCATGGTTCTGTGTGGACTCTATGATTGGGAGCGATGTGAATGGACTATTTTGTTCGTAAAAATGGCTGAAGTTAGCCAAAGGCCAAGTGAACCATTTTTCAGAAACAAATATTATTTTGTTAGAGGAGTATTTTGACTTATATTCAATTGCACCATCCACGACCTTATCTGTACTGTGCTGTGTAAGTACTGTTTTGCTTTATTACCTACCTTGTGCCAATATTTCACCATGCTTATCCCGTAACACTTATTTTTAGAAAAGGTGCATGCAGTGCCCATGGCTAAGGTTTCAGTCGTTACAGTATTTTTTCCAAACCCATATGATGAAAAGATTGAACAGAACTGTTTTGAGTATTGTTAAGCTAAAACCTTGCATGTACCGTAACTACCTGCGGATAAGACGCGTCTTATCTGACTTTCGAAGGTACAAAAAAGTAACTGCGTCTTATCTTCCGGTACGCCTTATTTGATTTCGATTGAGTTTATTGTGATGATTAGAATGTGATGATTATCTTACATTTATACTGCAAAATAGTTCCTTTATTTTGTCCGGGGTAATTCTACATGTCACATTTTTCTTAGAATAAAACCTAAACCGTTCACATTTTTGACGGAACTTACCGAAGAACGAAGTCACTGGCCGTCGCCAATGAGCGACGATCAATGCATGCATGCTGTGACAGCAATGGGTGCTGTACATTGACCTGTACAGACTGAGGTCATTAAAATACAACCTCACAGTACATTGGAAAACCTTGGGGTTATACAGGGATCAACCCAGAGTTACCACTTAATTAGTTCTGCGTTTCTCAAAACCCTGCTCCACAACTAGAATACTTTAGGCTTACCTTGATGAGCCAGGACAATGATGTAAGAGCTATTCAAACGTACTGGAGTCAGACCTGGGTTGACCCAGGACAGCTAGTCAAACACATGTTGTATATATCCCAAAAGTACCCAGGATTTAGGATCATGATTTACACTAACTTGAACAAACATCTAACAGATATCACAACTCACCATATCATAATGAACAATAGAGAATGAATGTGTTCCATTGTAGTGCACCTTTGGAAATTCAACCATCAAGTACATGAAGTTGGAGTCTCTCTTTTCCCTCTGTAAAAGCATTAATAAATCATAGAAACAAACTTTAAACCTATATACAAATGCTAACACAATATCTTCATATTTAAATAAGAAATTAATTTAAATACAGTTGGATATAATGCGATTGGGATTATTATGTCTTTTTGACCACTGAAGAAGTAAGTCATGGTTTTTTTTATTATACACACCCAGTAACAAGACCCTAAATTAGTCAATTAAAGGTGAGGAGAATTAAGAAAGTCGTCAACTGGTGTTTGAACTGTGTAAGTTAGCTAGTAGGGGTTATAAAATAGGAAATGAGTTCCAAAGTGAGGGAAAAAGCTGATTGATTATCTCATAAAATTTTCATTTTTTATATTTTACTGTCTTGCTATAAAACAAAGGACCATCACACATCTCCCACAGCCTAAAGGATCTGCGTTGGCATATTAGGTGTGACAGTACTTAAAAAATACTCCTTCTCATGCCAGTCTCTCTAGGGAACAGTACAACATAAATCAAATCTTGAGGTATGACAATCTCAATGCTATGATTAAAACTCAGAATCATAATAAATAGTCTTGAAACATAATCATGCAAAACAATTATATTTTTAACTTTGACAATTATTGCTACAAAGAAGATACATTTTGGAGTAAGCCTGGGGATACATCATATGTGTGTTATTACACATGGTACTACCTCAGACCTTAAGTCTTTAATCCTACTTATAAAACCCTGCAAGGTGCAACAAGCCATCATTTTGTACTAAAATACTCAATTATTCTTTTGTGAAACAGGTCTACTCTTTTTTACTTCTATCCCCAGACAAGATATATAGAATGGTTTATTGACAAACTTGTTATAAGCAGCCACATGCTGAATTGCAACAATTTACAATAAGAATTAAAAGCTTTAAAAATACAGAAAATTAGTTTTAAGTTTAAAATTAAAAAAATTACATGAAAATATTAACAACAGATTTTATCTACGGCAAGAACCAAGCTAAAAACAACAACTTGGTGACATATTGACAAATTGAAAACAGCATCAAATTAATTACTGAGAATTAAGAAGATCGATTGACATGGTCTGTTACTCTTTTGCCTGCATCACCCATATACACCAAAAGTACCTGTAACAAAAATACCATCATCTTAAGGCCATGTCACACGGGGCAATTTACAAGCAACCAGTTCCAGGCAATTTCCAAGAAGAAGCACAGTCTTCTCTAAATTGTCATGTTTATTTTCTTGGAGATAGTGACACACTGTCAGGAAAATTGAACTTCAGTTACCCAATTTGGCATGCTGTGTAGTTGTTTGCCTCCAAGTTGCCTGTAAAAATTGCCCCCTGTGACAAAGCCCTTAGGCTCTCTATGAAATTCATGCCCCACTCCATCTGTAAACAACATGTGTTAAATGATAGGAAAAATAAGTAGGATTTGAAACTCTGCATGGTGGAGGTATAACTAAGAGAGGTTTGCGGTAACACCATGTGAATATCTCTTTTGAGTAGTGTTGGTTCTGAAACGAACCGATGGTTAACGACTCAACGTTTCAATTGGTATGCTCTGATTGTCTTCAGGAGAATGCTGGACTCTGTTGCTGGATGCTGCTTAAGTACCTGGGCTTGGTGTTGCGCGAAGGCGGGAACTGGATAAGCTGGGCTTAGTTTGGTGAAGCGTGTAGGCTTGAGTGGGACTAACCTAAACTGAAACCCACAGGGCGTGGGCAGGGAGTGTGTGCTCACTGAACTGAATCAGTTGGTGACAAGCACAGGGAAGGAGAGGGAACCTAGAGGAGAGGGAGAGACTGAGGGTATAGATGACCCAAGTCTAAGGGGTAGGGGATGTGACCTTGGATATAGGGGATCCATTATATAGGTAAAATACAAATAGGAAAAAATACAAATTTCAGAAATAATATTTTTAGTTTTGGTTTTGTAAACTATCTCTGCTACCTCTAAAATAGTAATCAGTCTTGAAAAAAAGTACAAAACACATAAAAGAGGTATACACCTTTATCCAAGCTAACCACAAAAAGCAATCCACATATGCGCATTGTTATTTTACATAAGCTATGACATCGCAACATAATATTGAGATTGATTTGAACTTTCTAATCTTGAAAATCACCTTTCCTGTATTGAAATAATAAACTTTTAACCAAATATATCTACAAATTCTTTTGACAAAATGTCAATCTAATGCAACATTTCGACACACATGTCAGTCTAATTACTATCACTGATCACCTAAAACTTACTTGCAAACACTTTTTTCCCCCCAGGAATTCGCCAAAACAAAATCACCTGTAAAACTAAAGAGTGTAGCACTTGAAGACAAAACGTTAATTGTCAAAAGACAAACACAAATCGTAAAACTGCCAGTCTTGAACTTCCATTTCGATGCCTTCACTACAAAAACGTACACAATAGCTAGTTTACTGAAAGATTCTCCTCGAACGCTACTGAAAAGTGGGGGGGACGGGCGAGCAAGTCTTTAAAAAAAAATTGTACCTTGTGCATTGTAAAAAAAATGTATTACATTTTGCACGCGCGTGCCCACACAAACTTCCGGAGGCATCGTGTACCGAAACTTTTCGTCTAATGTCTGTATTATAGAAACGGAAATAGGCCTAAAATACCATTCTGGACAGGGGGGGCGGAAGGGGTATTGCGCAAGAAATTGCAAGCACGGTTTGGGTACACTCCATTTTAAAAAGAAGTGAAGACCATTAAAAGAAAAGAAAAAAAACATGTATACCGTTAAAATTTTCTCTTTAACAGCACTGAAAACATAACAGTATATATTGTAAGAGCATTTTCAATTGTTAAGGTGGTTGTTTTTATGTAAAATGCGTAAAAATATTACCGACAATTTTCCGTTGGTTTATTGCAGCAGCTAAAGTGTATGAATGGGTCCAGGTGGGAATTTCTTTCCAAAACGTCTCCCCTAAAATGGCTACAAATTTCGACAAAATGTGAAAATTTCTTATCTTTCATCCTCTGATTTTTTTCGCTGACCGTAATATTTAAGGATAGATCTTTCATTTCTGAAAGTTTAAACAAAATCCCTCCGTACATCCTCTAGATATTTCACGATTTTTAGAATGTTTTTTTGAGAAAATGGTTTCTGCTATACTTGGTTTGCGTGCAAACGATCGTTTGCCATAGGTACATGTAATATAATTATGAGGCAAAGTACACATCTTAAACAGATAGTAATACATGTCGTTTACGTTAAATGTGTGTTGTTTATTAAATTATTAAATTACTGAAGCAGTTGGTAACGCAAAAAAAACCCATTTACGAATGTTCTCTATAGTGTAAAGATTTGGTGAATTTACAAGATTTGAAGATGACAATACCCTCTGATAAAATGGACTCGCCCAAGCTTTTCAATGACACGCGTCTAATTCAAATCTTGTACAATTATTTACATGTACACACATACACATAGGGAATGTGTATACCCTGTGTATGTACGTGTACTAGGCCGTGTTTTGTTGTGGAGCTTCGACCAGTCCATGCACGTCGCGAGTCGAATGAGATTATTTTCAACGTAGGTGGCGCGTTGGTGGCGTTACCCCTTCCGCCCCCCCCCACCTCCCCCCTGATTCTGGACGCGGTCCATCAGTCTATAATAAAAATATTTGAAAGACATTTCACCGTTTGTCCGCTATTATTTTATTTGAACACAAATTTTAACAATATGAAATCAAGAAAATGATGTATATTTTTACACTTTATTCCATGTTTCTAATGAAACAGTCAATCAAAAAGTGGGGGGGGGACATCTGATATGCTGTCCCCCCCAGTCTAAAAAGTGGGGGGGACATGTCCCCCCCCCCCCCCCGTCCCCCACCCATCGACGCCCTTGACCATGTAACCTGTGATTATGAGTCCCTTACCTCAAGCTAAAACAGGGTAAAAATGTCTTTTCCTCAAAACACTCCCAGCCAAAAATCTGAAAACGCGAGGTCAAACAAACCCCGCAACGAAGGACTCATGACGTCACCGGCGCCTATTTAGTTTGGACCTGCCTATATAAATGCACTGAGCTAACGCAAATACATGGCCAAACTTCACCATTTGCAATCAATACGGCCGTAAATGTGACTCTTTAGAGGACGATCCAACAGGCAAATAATCAACAAGCCAGTTTACAACGGATTTATGATTTGGGGGTTTTCGTTCTTTGAGAGGCGAGGCGATTCCGCAGCTCGGCTTGATTTTCAGTACATCGCTCTACACGTCAAATTCAACCCTAACATACACACACGGCACGGCGATTCCTGCGAAACAGCAACAACGCAGACCGCGGCCTTATCACGGGGAAGACCACTTCACAACAATCAAGCAGTTGCGTGTTTATAGACTTAACGTTTCTGCGCATGTTCGAGAAAACAGGTTATTCCCATGACATTGCAATAATCAACGCTGGTGTGCACACGTTCAAACCGTATACAGCACTGGTCCACACGCTCATGGTCTGCGGAGCTTAGTTAAGTCCCGTGGAAATTTTAGCTTGTTTATAGCGAAAAACTACCCAACGGCTTCATTTTACAATTACACAATTTAGGGTATTCTGGATGGACAGAAAGAGTATTTTACTGTATGATCAATGTAAGTTTGGTTTCTTCTCGATTTTGTTTTGTTTTCCAAGCAAAGAGACATTTATGTGTGTGTTTATAATGCTAACCGTGAGTTTTTAGCCGCCAACGACATCAAGGGGTCAATGCATATCATTATCATAGATAAACAGTTTTTGACTTTCGGCTGAAAAAGCCGCGCGGAGAGGTGCATTTTTGACTTGAATTCTTTATTACTACTTATGCAAATTTTAAGTGTAAAATGGTTATTAACTGGTATCTACGATGTCTATTCAGCCATAAAAAGGTAATAACTCAAATACTGAGAGCGTGCTAGAGCCGCTCTTTAACATTAAATATTAAAATCTTTAAAAATCTGTATCAAATCAAGAATATGAGACTGTAGCTTGCTTTTTGAGGGATCATACAAAGGTATATAAAGGTCTTTATTTTTGTTTTTTGTTTGAGTGTGTGACATAACGTGACCTCTACTTCAACACCGGAAGTGCCTTGTAATTTAAAAGTGGTAATTTTTTTAAAGTTCTTTTCAACGATGTTATAGTCCGGCAAATGTCTGGTTTTAAATAATAGGACCAGTGACGTCATAAATATCAAGAGCGCCCTCTAGCGGCCGGTTAAAAACTGTTCAAAACACACTTTTACTAGACGGTAAGATTGGTATACATAATAACTTTCATGCATACAACATATGTGTTGAGTCATAAATTGATAACGCCATCATGTGTCACGTGGTAATGCCTTAAATATTCACATTGAAGCCATGTACAGTATCTGCCAAACCACAAATCCAAACAAGTTGAAACTTTGTGTGTAATCAGACAACAATATTGACAGCAAAGATTTGAAGTGGTGTCACAATGACGTTATCACATTATTTCTTTCTATTCTAAAAAAAATTTACTACTTATTACATATCTTGAAAACAAAGCAAATTTCATTTGGAAGGTCAAATACGGATGAAATATGGAGTGACGTATTCATGACCTCATCAATTGTCACATATTCCCTCAAAGGTAATGTTTTACAAGATCAAAACGTACAGTACAACTTAGGTGATCAAGCTGAAAGTTTGCATGAATTAAAACTGGGATATGTTACATCCAAAAATTTAGGTCACATCACAGTGATGTCATTAAGTGTTGCATGACCTCACCTTGAATGTACATTTTTCAGGGACTCATCTACATAATAACATTCTCAAAGCCGAACTTTTGCATGTACTCAAGTCGGAATATGTTAAATTTAATGTTTTCCTGGTAAAATAAGATCATCAATTGTAAACATGGCGTCACCTTAAAAGTGCAGTTTTAACAGATCTTTATACAGAGCGATAAATGTGTTACATCCAAGACTTGAACGTCATGCCGAACACCTTGCTTTTGCTATGTCAAACTTACGTCTACTTCATATTATTATCATTTTAAGTATAAATCATTGCATCTGTCACAAAGCCGGGTTCTCCCAAAGTCAAAAATAAAATTTAGCAATAATTGTTCCTTCCTTTGACACCACAAAGTTACAAATAGACGTAGGGTTAGCAGTGAATGCTTTTTACGCTAACTTATTTATTTACACTATCTACACTGAACACATTCAATAAAGAAAATAGGTATAAATTACTAACTATTACGGATGTAACATTCTGATTTGCTTGGTGCAATGACCAAGTTTCAAGAGTTCAAGTTCTCGGTGGCTATTGCATCTTTAGCCAATAACTACGAAGTGTACATGTATATCACCCACAATGCCAAAACATGTTGCAAGGTCATCCCTCACTGGGAGTCTCTCCCCTTCAGCCGGGTGTTGCGGACTTGCGGTGGACTTGCGGTGTGTCTTTAGCACCCACCTCCACTGAACCCTCTCAAGGCAGCGTTGCCACCGTCTCTAGCTCCAATAATGGGAGCCAGTTTCGGCGAGATTTCACTACTTAAAACTGGCTCCCCTTAAAAGTGTATATAGCAGGTTTCTCCAGATTTTTAAATGTTAGTTGTCTGCTTGCTTGCATTGATAAAATTAACCTAAAGACTGTTAATTTTATTCTCAGCTATCGCTGAACTCTTTGGCTATCGCCAAACGTTTCTCCACACTTACATGTATTTGATTCTCGGCTAACGTCGATCTGATGCTACCGCACCCTCGAGATGCTGGACGGATCTGACCCAAAACATTCCAACTATTTTTGTGAAAAGTTTTGGTCGCTGATCATTGTTAAAAAATTGTTTTTAATGTAACATGGAAATTTTCACAACAAGTTCCAGGTATGAAACCGAGAATTGACATCGGCATTCTGGTACCCAGATACCCAATTACCGACAGAGGACTACACTCATCCCTCACATTGCTTTTTTTCCCTGCAAAATTAAAACCTACTTCTCAGCGCCTTGGGGCCTACACAAGAATTAACTACACATGTTTAAAGCAAAGCAGTGTGAATAAAATGCTGACTGGCCTAGGTCGATCTTTACTTTAAGACAGAAAACTAACTCACTAACCCTTAGAAAAAATAAAACAGCACAGTCAGCATTTTTCCACTGTCCATAACCCAAAATCCAGTTTTAGGTCTCATACACTTGACAGTCCAAAATGCTAGGACAGACAAAAATCTGCAATCCTTCAAACCTTAAACTCCCCCCCCCCCCCATAGAAGTGTGGTTGGGGTCTACGAGCAAACACTAGAGCTCACTACTATTGTTGCGTATTTCCCTATACCGGCAGGTAATATCGCTAAGATTTAACATAGTGCCCTCTATTGGCCCACCCATAGTGCCCAGCGCTATACCGCGTGATCCTCCTCTATTCTCGAGCACCAATCAAGGAACCCCGAGACATCGAGGCCAGTGGGGCAAAGGGAGGGATGCCTGACCCCAACCACACTTCTGTGGGGGGGGAGTCTACTTCAATCATACATTACCTGTAGAGCTCACTACTATTTTTGCATAGACTCGCACCGTCGGTATGGGAGATGCCAGGGTATTATATGGCGCCCCCGGACGCCTGACTGCGGAATCAAACCCGACGGCACGTGCGTGCCAACGACGGGAGCGAAATCTGTCATGTACATGTCAGTCAGAACCATCCTTCCTGCTCTGCCCTCTGTCTGGAGTACATCCCTCAAGTAACAGTCGGTGATTGTATTTGGGGTCTTCCAGCAGGCTGCCTGTGTAATACAGCGGAAGTTGATGCATGGTTGTTGCATGAAGCGAACAGATTGACGTGTGGACGGTCGATCAGTCGAAACAGCAGCTGCACGACTTGAGGACGCAATGTCCATTCCGTCGGGAGGATCCACCCCCTGGACAGGGCGTCGGTTGTGATATTCTCCTCGCCCGGAAGATGAACCGTCATAAGGGAGACTTTGTTGCGCATACATCAATGGAGAGTCCCCCCCTGGCAGTTGATGTACGCCACGATGGTGGTATTGTCGCACCGAATCAGCACTGCCTGGCTCGCCACCGTCCTCCGAAAGTGCACAAGAGCGTTGGACACTGCTAACAGCTCAAGGACATTTATATGGGCCGAGCCGTGCTCCGGACCCCAGCAACCTGCCATCTGGCGCAAGCCCAGGGTCGCCCCCCAGCCCGACAGCGACGCATCTGTCGTGACAGTTACTGACGGTCGGGGCCTGCGGAAGGCCCGCCCCCCTGACAGGTTGGCGTCGTTGAGCCACCACTGGCGGTGTGGGACCAGCCAGACCGAGGTCGGCACCAAATGGTTTATGCTGTGTCGACTGGAACCCCAACTTGGCTGCGAGGCGCAATGATAGAGTGAGCGCCGCTGCCGTGGAGGCCCGGGACAGACCCACGATCAACCAGTCGTCGAGGTAAGTGAAGATCGACACTCCCCGCCTCCGTAGTGCGGCCCTTACCACCTTCACTAATCGGGTAAAGACCCAAGGGGTGGTGGAGAGACCAAACGGGAGCACTGAGAATTCGTATCTTGTATTGGAAACGAAGGAATTCCCAGTGCGCTATGCAGACGGGGACGTGAAGGTAAGCATCCTTGAGGTCAAGGCTTGCCGCCCACGCCGGCGTCCGAATGGACTCCAAAGTGATTTTGAGAGTATCCATCCAAAAACGCCTGGGCCGTATGAACCTGTTCAAAGGCTTGAGGTTCAGGATGGGTCGCCAAGTGCCGGGCTCCTTCTTGGGAACCAAGAAGAAGGTCGACATAAACCCCAACCCTGTCTCCCCAGGTGGAAACACATGAACCGCCCTTTTTTCGATGAGGGACTGGATCTCCCCCTCGAGGAATAGGCATTGTACTGGGTCGGTTGGGATCGGCGTCGGCCGAACAACCATGTCCGGCGGAGGGGTGTACTGAGCACCCATCGGTAAGATGTCACCCAAGCCCAGGACCCCGCAGGGTCTGACAATGTGAGGCCGCCGCGAGTCTAACCAGTCACTTTGCCAACCCCCGGGGTAACGGGGGGTCGGGGCCCGGAAGCCACAACCAGCAATTGGGCGTTGCTGTCCAGAGAACAGCTGGGGCTGCGCAGTGCTGATGGGACCGGGAACCGTCCGGGTCAGCAGGCGGGACCAACGGCACAGTGCCATTGTCCGATGCGTGAGCCACCCCCTCGAATGTAAATGATGTCGATGGGTGGAGGCTTAACGCCGGTGGAGAGTTCGGCGCACGGATAACTGTGTGCGGCAGCTCCCTCTGAGCTATACCCAACCACCGATGGCCAACGACCGATGGATTTGGGGGCTGATTGGCTGATCGAATGAAACGCCTGTAAGAATCGTCCCCCTTGCGACGCTTGTCGCGGTTAGATCGGTCCGATGATTCTCCCGAGCTACTAGAAGATGAATGGCGCGAACGCCATGCCTTATTCTTTTTCTTGCCCTTTTTGTGTGACGCACGGTCAGGGGGTTCCCCGACGACACGTCAGATGATGGTTGGGGAACAGGCACCCCCGACCACCGAGTAAACTCTGATGCCGTGGTGAGTCCCTCGGAGCGTGACCAGGCCTGGGAACACTGCCCAACCATGCTCATATCCCCCCCAGCCAACAGCGTCCCCAGACCCATTGGGTGGGGGGGGGGCGCTGCGTGGTCCGGGAACCCGGTCAATAGTCCGCCACGGCCGCCTGTACTGCACTCCACAGAACCGGGGGGACAGGGGTGACTAGAGCCCACCGAGCCGTGAAGGCTTGTCCCATCGATCAGCTCTCTACTCGGGGGAGGATCAAGGGGTAGACTTGACTCAAGTCCCAATCCCGTGCCATCGCCATAACACTATTGTTTTGTGATGGTCTGCATTCCCCAACCTGTTCCGCACGCGGGACAGGGACTTGACGATGCCGCAGTCGCCTGATATGTAAATGTATTCACTTATGAATATGTAAACGTGCTGCGTTATACGTGTTGTCCAATCAAACGCATTCAAAAAGAAGACTCGTTCATTTGTTATTTGTGGGGGTTAAGTACTTAGATGAGGATTGAAATACATTTTTAAATAACCGATTAATTATAAAAAGAAAGCACTGAATGTTCATTAAAATTTAAGTTAACACGTTGTAACATACATTTGGGTCGGTTTTGTTTGCAAAATTTGAACTTTGGGAAGTGCAATTCAACGACTTTGGTACCGACACCCACTTGCCTGCTGATGAGTTTGCCTGCACCCCACGTGTCACCGCGTTTAGACGCGTGCACTTACAATGTCTTGCACTGTGATGTCACAGAGTCCCAATGAATATTTTACCGGCGGGGCAGCGCTTCCACGCTCACATTGGTTTTGTGCATCTCCCCATTTGGGGAGATTTTCCAATAACAACGTGCAGTGTAAGAAACGACCTCGTCAAGTCCCATTCTCGGGACCACATTTTGACGGCGAGCACGCACTGTATGGCTTGTTTGCTAGTTGGCGCGATATGCTTGGAGACCTCTCGCACGAGAACGGGACTTGAATTAAGTCTAATCAAGGGGTAACAAGAGGCCCGGTACCACGCCTCGTTTACCCTGCCAACCCTTCTTGGCCTTAGTTCCGGCATTGGGGGCCTGGGTAATATGCCCCTTGCCTGAACCTGCCTTACGTTTGGTAGCCCCGCTACCCTTGGCCGATGCCGGGGATCGAGTGCTCGGCCCCCGACTCCGCCAGTGGGACTGCCAGTACCCGTAGCCGACAGCGGCTGCGGGCACTGGACGGGAGACTGGTCCGGCAATGTAAGGGAGCACGTATCAACTTAACCGCTGAGTCGAAACAGCCGGTTCGCTCCGGTATAGGCTTTTACAAAAGAAATGACTGGCTGTCATGAATAATCCACATATCAGGGGTCAAATTTGCTTACCTTTGCTCATTAAACCTTCACTACCTCAACACAATGGTTGATGTTTCTGGATGGGCCAGGCGCAGCAACAAAAGGCTCCATTTAAGGATTTAGGGTCCTTTGTCAAGTGGCTGACAATTAAGGGATTACAGGTTTACTGGACGCAACTCCGGACTGAATAAACTGTTTGAAACTGCCGGAATGGTTTCACTCACAACAGCGCTACCACAGGTCATGTGCACTACGTGTTGATACATTTCTGTAGGTAATACAAGAAAGGGGCCACGCTAAGGTGCTCCCTCTTTGCTTATTTTTTTTTTAGAACGAGGTAATAATGTTTCACTATCAGCCTCAGCCGTGTCTGCCTCATAAATTGATGTTTGTTAATTCTTGTGTTTTTACAACTGTATTTTCCTCAAATTTTAGGTTTGATTTCACCTAAGATGTTGAAATTATTATACGTAAATTGTAGACATCATGTGATATCATAGCTAATTGTTTGTGTTGTTTGAACAAGCAACAGTGATTTGGGGGATTTGCTTACTGAATGTTGGGCTCAAATAGAAGGCCTATACAGTGTCCAACAACTGGCTGCATGTTCTTTCAAAACTGTTTTACAACTGACTGTATTTATTTAAAAGCAGCTTAATATCGAAATGATACATTTAAAACTACCAAGTCTTCGTTCAACGTCGTCAGGCATTATTAAAAAGTTACGTTCTTTTTTTCTCTCCTTTTTGACCAATAATACATTAGCCAGAGTGTCGTTGATGTCATACACAAGAACACGGAGCATCCTCTGGCCTTGAGCCATGCCGTCCGTCCGGCACGGTTGACCTGCTAGTGCGGTCAAGCTCACGCTGGTCAAGCTCACGCTGAATTTTAAATCTCGGGGTGTTGGACTTTGACTAAATAGCTGGATACAATTTTCCTCATATTTTGGGTTTGATTTCACCTAAGATGTTGACAATTTCAGACGTAAATTGTAGTCATCATCTGATATCATAGCCAAATTTTGGTGGAGTTTGAAAAACCTGAAAAACCACAACAACTTGAAAAACCACAACAGCGCTACACAGGTCATGTGCCTGACGTGTTGACACATTTGCGTGCCCATGCTAAAGTGCGCCCTCTTGTTTTATTAATTATTTTTTAGACCGAGAGAATTGTGTACAAACCTCAGCCGAGTGTTTGTTTATTTAAAGACATTTTTCAAAATGATTAAACGTTAATAAATTTGTGCCATAACACAATATATATACATGTAGTGTGATACAAATATTTCAGTTCCTTAATTATCCATGCGTGTTGAATAATAATGGAAAGTAAAGCATTTTTTGTTTTTGTGTGGCATGTTTCCCTTTGCATTCGTTTTTGAGGCGCATTTATTTTTGTTGGGAAAAAACATAATTAAGACGCAAAAAAACAAAATAAAGCAACGAATAAAGGTGGCACATAATAAATTATGGAACACCATATCAGAGACCAATTATTAGTTGCGGAAGACAAACATAGCTGGGTCCACAAATTATTCTTGGAATTATCAATGGAGATATACGGAGGAATATTCTTATCCTCTGTGATCCTGTGCCGTGTACCTGTAAGTCCACCATTATGTTTATATTCCTACTCCAATTCATCTCTGCACCAAAGAATTTCAGATCGAAGTAGTAAAAGTGTTTTTTAAATTGTACAAACAAATTCCAGTTGAAATAGTTCCTTAGATTTCTGGCAAATGCAGTTATACCTTATAAAACCGCAATAGAACTCATGCATATCTATCGACTTGGCGATGATACTGTAGGAAGTTTATAAGCTGGACCGTTCAATAATCCGGGCACAAAGGGCCTTTGTCCAAGTCATCAGGGATTAACAGTCACCTATCTATTCCTTTGTGTACCAAAAGCTGGGTAGCTGGCACTCGGGGATCAAGAATATGCCAGTGACGAAACCGAGCGGTGTGCATTGACCTGTTGATGATGCTCATTATCATCCCGGAGCGAACCGGCTGTTTCGACTCAGCGCTCGGGCGATTAAATTAATAGGAGCTCCCTAATGTCGCCGACACAATCTACAGAGGATTCGGTCTGTCCGGGGGGGGGGGGGGGGGGACAGACGGAGTCCTCCCAAAACGCTTCATAATCCAACTCTACACAACTAACAAACAACAAAAACACTCTACAAACAGTTCCACGAACTAATATTATCTTATTAAAAATCTCTCAACGCAATAACACGGGAGTAAAAGACGAATGATAACGGAGCTATCCATATAGACGTCTTACCTGACCTGCCGCTAAGAGAAAAGAGGATCACGCGGTATACCGCGGGGCACTATGGGTGGGCCAATAGAGGGCGCTATGTTAAATCTTAGCGATATTACCTGCCGGTATAGGGAAATATGCCAAAATAGTAGTGAGCTCTACAGGTAATGTATGAGTGAAGTAGACTCTTAAACTTCCACAATGTACCATAAAAGCACCACACCACAATGACTTAGACAATTTACTTGCTGAGCTTCCTTTTGGAGTAGTCAGAAGGAAATCTACAAGTAAAACTATAAAACAATTCAACAATTAAAGAAAAGTGGAGCAATCTTACCTCATTTATCATTTCAATTTCTCGAAACGTAAGTCTGTCTAACCAATCCACCTTTAACATGTGGCCTTTATGATGTTTCTTTGTGAGCTTACTGAGACAAGACATCTGTTCTGAACATTCTTCATTTCGTTTTGATATTTTAGTCATCATTCCAAGATCATCATTCACCTCCGGCCAAACCTTAAGGTCATGCATGCCTTGACGAAAGGTACTGTGAAGAAATATAAGATTAAAATAAACATCACAAGTTTGTTGAACTACATGTACATGAAAAGCAAAGTGAATAACTAGACATTGCGTGTTTGTCCTTTGGACGAACACAAAGCTGTTCCTGTTTTATTTTATGACTATACGATCCAGGCCCTGAAAATTCAATGTATCGCACAAACAATAAAATACATTATTTGGCACAGAGACCCCATGTCAGCTGAGCCGTGATGCTTTATACACGGCACAATTTTTTCCTGCTATATCGCCCTCTGCCGCCTGGTTGTTGTGCAATATTGTGGGTTAGACTAAGCCAAAAAGGGTTTGGTGTAAAACAATAGGACCGGTGAAATCACAATTCAAAAGTGCCCTCTAGCGGCAGGTTGAAAACAGTTAAAAACACACTTATGCTCAGGCATGAGAATGGGTGATTATGAAAAATCCGGAAATCCTTTTCATACGAAAAAAAACATGAAAAAATCTAACGCAAAAAAATGCATGTCCGGATTTTGGATTTGGATTTTGGTCAAAGCCGGAAATTGGGCAACGTGACCCAGCGTCGGCGCCGCACCCAGTGGTTGAACAGCATAATCCTACGTCCATGGGTCGAGTTAGTAGGAGGAAAATACTCAAAAAACAATAATGAAATTATAAAAAAGCTCACAAAAAATGTGAGACATAACGGTTTATGCAGGCGTTGACAATTCTCCACACACGTGCCTAAAAAAGTCTAACAATGCGCGCGTATCCATACAAAACACCGCACATTATTGTCAGTAGACTTTCCAAAGTCTCAACAAATGTTCCTTTGCTGCAGCAGTAAACATATTACGGTCAATTGATAAACCACACCGTGATTGAAGCGAGGAATGAAAGAAGTCTGCACATATATCCATTGATCTCGCTACATACGCGATGCACATGGAAGCCGGGCTGTTTTTTCACGAACGGTGTGTCGATCCGTGGTGTGATTACAAAGGTAAACTTACAATTTCTGATTTAAAGACGACAGATTAGCGAAAAATTTATGTATACCCCCAACACCCTACCCCCCAAATTTTATTTCAAATTCACATTGAACTCGCAGACCACATGTTTTGAAGTGAAAAATCCGGAAATCCAGAAAAATCCGCAAGATTCTCATGCCTGTTTACTAGATGTCGGTGGCAAAGTTTATGGGAATCTTTTTAAAACTGGTAAACAACATTACCTTTATGCAGCCAACATATTTGTGAAGTTGGAGTATGATGGCGTTATTGTGTGTTACATGGTAAGGCCCTAAAGGTGCACTTTTTGAAGCTGTGTATCTACTAAACCAAACAGCCGACTGAGTCAAAACTTGGTGTATTGTTAGACAACAAACATGGCTAGTGAAACACGAAGTGACGTGATGATGACGTCATGAAATTATTTTTTACAAATTTTTATAGAATCAAAGCTTAATATTTGAAAAAAACATAACTCCTAACCAGAATATGGATTTGTGTAATCTACAAGTCATCAGAAAGGTATTCAAAAACTAAATGAATGATACATAAAGTGTGACCCCATTTGACCCCATTCTGCCAGTTGAAACGGAAGTTGAAGTTTAGTAACGGAAAAAATCATAACTCATGAACCAAACATTGGATTTTTACAATCTATACATCATTGGAAAAGTTTTTACAACTTCACAAACACTACACAGAGTGTGGCCCCATTTTCGGAACTTCCGGTTCAAACCAAAAGATGAACTTTTATATTTAGAAATTTTCATAACTCCTGAACCATTACATTTGTGTGATATGCACATCATCAGAAAGGTCTACTTCTCACGTGAAATTCACGGACACCTGTGTGTTTGTTGTTCACAAACACTGTATGTCTAGTTTTTTCTTCTCCATCTTCTTCCCTGGAACTCTTCTCTACAGCCTTACTCAAGATTGAAACTGATTTGAACATTGAAATTCATCAGACAATAGAACCTCAATATCAAGACAAAACAGACTTGATGATGTCATTATGCTGTCATCAGGTATTGAATTACATTAAATTAAAGTTCAATATTTGAAAAAATCATAACTCATGAACAACAATTTGGATTTTTACAATCTATAGATTGTAAAAATCCATTGGAAAGGTTGTTCAAAGTTAGGCCTGCGCTTAACGTCGCACTTTTGCCGTGTTGAACTCAAATGATTTTTACTTGGCAAAAGTGCGGCAATTAAAACGAATTGATGACAAACGTCAAATTAGTAAAATAGTTTGCCGCACTTAAAGTAATTCAAAATGGCCACGTTGGAGAACATTTCTAAAGAGTTATGTTTCATTGCGGAAATTCGAGCTGTGACACTAAAATATTAATGGCAAAATCCTAATATTGTTCCCACATTAAATGTTGTCCTTATTATTACCATCGTTGGTGAGTGGTGTTCATCGTCTTTTTTTAAGAGTGTCAAATAAAATTGATAAGTTTAATTCTGAAATCTACAGATTATGTTTGTTCCAGTCAGAAGTTGTTTCCCATCCCATCCCTGAATACTCTCAGCTATGGTACTACCAAGGAGAACATTCACGTTATTAGAAAATACACATAAAACATTTTTCAAAAGCTTTGCGCATGCGTATTCCCAAAGAGCATCGCCCGACTGAGAATTCAATTTAATTCGACAAGGCATGAGCACAACAATTGTTACCCCGTCGTGCAACTAACGTGCAGCACGGCAGAGCTTGCCAAGCTACACGGCAGATCCAAACTTAAATCCAAAGTTTGCGCTAAACGTCGCTCTTTTGTCGAATTTAATTCATCATTTTCTAATTATTTGAGTTTGACATGGCAAAAGTGCATATGCATGGCATATATATGCATGGCATGGCATGTGCATGGCATATTCTACACAGAATATGACCCCATTTGACCTTGACTTCCGGTTAAAATTGGAAGTTGAAAATTTCAAAAATTCATATATCTCAAAAAACCCGTAATTTTATCATAATTTTTTCATAAGGTTATAGATGAGTGAGCCTGCTCAAACTTTTGCACAAAGATGGCAACCTTTTGACCTTTACATCTGGTCAAAACTGAACATTAGATAGATAGATAGATAGATAAAATGGTTTATTAAAAAACTGTCCTCGCAGCACAAAGGCTGAATTACAACAATTTTACATTAATTTACCACAAAAAAAACCTGAAATTAAGTAGGAGGCAAATTGGCAATGACAAAAATAGGTGGAATAGTTAAGCCACTCCCCTAAATTTAAAAACATTGCCCATTGAAATTAAAATTAATATAACTCAAATATGGTGTGAATAAGAAAATTATCAGACAAGAATGGAAAAGGCTATAATCAAGAAAAACAAGCGAAAGGCCAATAAAAATCTGAACAACAATTAGATAAAAGCAGACCATTGTGTGTATTTGTATTTACAACATTAAAAATGGAGCAACATGTCTACATGTAGGTGGTAAAAATCTAGAAAGATAACTATTATTGCTTTAAAATTGGGTTTTGTTCCCGATAAATTGGCCATATTATAATCGGACTATTTTTATACCGTTTGGTTTTGCAAATTGGTAATGAGATTTCATCTGAGTTTCTCAAGTTCCTGTGGTAAATATCTTTTCTACATGGTGGAACCCAGTTGCAGAAATGCTCAGGAGAAAGCAGGGACTTGAAGAAGCTCAGGCACAGCTGCACATTAAAGCGCACGTTAAGCTTGAACCACATCAACAGCGCGTGATTCATCTACACATATGCTGCACTAGACTTGGTTCCAAGTCTGTGATCGTGGTTTTTTGTCCACCTGTTAGCCAATACAGTATTTCCTAAAATAGCCGCCCTCTTGTGGCTTAACGCCTAACAACGTGATAGTGAGTTAGAGCATGTGATATGCAGGGGAGTTTTGCGTGGCCAATGCGATCTCAGACTTGAAAGAAAATCAAATTGTATATGTACAGTTAATGTGGGAATACATTTGGCATCACTTTTACAAGGTTTATTGCCAACCCAAAAAAAATCCATCTCATATGTGAACAAATTTGTAACTCCTGAACCACACTTTTGATTTTTACAATCTATACCTCATCTGAATGGTCCTAATAAACTAAGCACATGTTACACAAAATTGACTTCCGGTTCAAACCGGAAGATGAAAAATTAGTATTTGAAAAAAATCATAACTCCTGAACCACACATTGGAATTTTACAATCTATGCATCATTGGAAAAGTTTGTAACAACTTAAAAATGATACACAGAATGTAACCCCATTTGACCTTGACTTCCAGTTCAAACCGGAAGATGAAATTTAATATTTGAAAAAAATCATAACTCCTGAACCACACATTGGATTTTTATCATCTATATGCACCAGAAAGGGTTTCCAAGACTTAAAGAACGCTACAAAGTGTGACCTCATTTGAACTTGACTTCCAATTCAAATCGGAAGTTGAACTTTAAGATTTGTAAAATTGATAACTTCAGAACATACATTGTTTTTTATACTTAACACATCATCAGAAAGTTTTCCAAGGACTCACCAAATGCTACACTTCATTGTTCTTATCCAATTTGTATTTATTTTTATTATTTTAACATAAGTCTGCAAAGCTTTAGATGTCAAGCAGATTTACACTGGCTGACAAACTCTGGCTTCTCCATGATGATTCCTGTAAAGATTGCTGCACTATTTTGCTTGAAATTGTTCACATGTGACACATGCAGGCAGCCCAAGGAACATTCGCAATTCAAAAACCTGCATGTCACAATTTTGCCCGTCATCAATCTTATTTCTAATGTAACACTTAAACTAGGTGTCACTAATAGTACTGTAGGCTGGCCGACAAAGCAAATAAATAAAACTCCAATAGACTCTTAACTTGGCTTAAATACAGAATAGACCTTATGCATATGATGTCATTTCAGTAGGGCGCCCTCACTTAGAGGTCAAAAGGCGCTTGTTCATTGGCTAATCTTGTGCGCCGCGCGTACAAATCTGTGCGCTTCTATTGTTTCGTCATCGTTTTACCTCTAAGATGGCGGCTGGATGACGTCAATGCATAAGGTCTATAAGATTTAATCAGAACTGTAGGGCTGTACAAAGATGATAGACCATGAGGCGTGCAGTGAAAATGTGTCTAGAAATAGAGTTTCGTGGCGCACCTCTGGCATGAGCGTGGAAACAGTTCTAATTAATAGATAATTACATGTGGATTGCTAATATATAAATCCACAATCGTGAAACTTGCCAGTTAAGCAATTATATGCATTTTAATTAAGCATTATGAAAATAGCGCCCTCCATAAGTATGTTGTCACCCTACTCTGAGCTGCAGAATTGGCCCATTGAGTTGGATTTACCACTGTCTACTCCAAAGGCCAACTATTTTATCTTTAAAAAGATAACTATTAATTATCAACTGTCCTTTATTTTGTTCAAATACTTTACTGAGAACAGTTCTGTCTAAATTGTCTAAATTGTTCAGTTCATACTTGATACTTCAGAACCCCCCCCCCCCCCCCAATGTTGCACATATCCCCCCTTCCCCATTGTTGCACATTAAATACTTTAATATTCTGTTTACTATGACAGTGAAATTATGAAAATTTGGGGCGGCCCTTTTATCTTTATTAATATCCTTATAGTTAATAAGTTACTCAAATAAAGAAATGCAAAACAAATTTATTTTCTGTATGACCACATTGTGTTTTATTCGGTCATGATCATGATCACCTCTTTTCCAGGTTTTCCATCCTTTTTTGATAAGTAATTAAAAGTACTCCATGTCCTACATGGAAAAGTCACTTAGCCAATTACTTTACAAGTTTACATCTCAAACCTCAACAATTCCCTTGGTATACATTCAGCCTGTGCTGCCAATTAGCGCACCAAGCTGTATCACTCACATGAACAATTTCTGTCCTAACATGTACCAATTTACCCCTGGGTGAAGAGAAAAATTGATGGTTGTGTGTCTTGCTTAAGGACAACAGTTTCATGGCCAGAATTCAAACTCACACAATGGCGACTTAGCCATCAGAATTAAATTTGATGCACTGAACCGCTGGACCACAATACTTGGTTTTGTGTAGTAGTGTTGAACCTTTAGCACTTAAAAATAAACAATCTTTTACCGGTACATGGGGAAGAAAAGAATTTGTTTAGTCAAGTATGAAGAATAAATGCCCCGTCATTCGTTTCCTTTTAGATTAAAAAAATATATATACACTTACAAGAAAAAAGTCTTGTGCAAAAAATATCAAACACGTTTTAAGATAAATAAATCGACATGGTTTCTTCAAGGAAAATTTTGTAGCTATCAAATCTTTTTGCGACAAAATCTTGAAGACACATTTTGCTAAAGATGCTGCAAGTCTCTTTTTGAATTAAAGATGTTTGTTATCTATTTTAGTTATACTATTTATTTGGAGTTTTAGGTTGTTCATTTGGTTACTTGTAAGCAATGCATACTACATGTACATGGAAGATGCAATATCTCAATTTGAATTATGAATTGCCTATTATTCTTCATCTTCACTATCGGACTCATCACTGTCAATAATTGGCGTGTCAGTTTTTACATTTTCACAGTTTGTGCACTTGCATAAGTCTGTGCAGGGAAGCCCTTTGTCCAAACAACTACACTTGCCTCGAGTACATCTGGTTTTTTTGCACGAGCAATGGACAAATTCTAAAATGCTGTCAGGTGCTGGG
Organism: Plazaster borealis; assembly: GCA_021014325.1. NCBI lineage: Eukaryota > Metazoa > Echinodermata > Asteroidea > Forcipulatida > Labidiasteridae > Plazaster > Plazaster borealis. The sequence goes on along the minus strand of CM037459.1, from coordinate 16,302,656 downwards.
GGCAGGTCCATCCAGTGGACACTGATGACTTCATCCTGAACTTTCCAGCCTTTACCGTGGGGAGATGGTACATCTGGAAACTGTTCCAGGGCACGCTTGTAGATTGCAGCTTGGTAGTTGGCACGCTGAATATGCTTTGAAAGTGCATCTTTGTGATAGCATACTTCTAAAGCTACGAGATCTTTATCTTCAATTTGCATTAGTAGCCTCTCATCCTTCTTTTGTCGTGCTGCTTCTAACAGTTGGCCTGCAGTCAAGGTTTGGCACTGTGAGTATTTGTCACGAACAGTTTTCCTTGATTTTTTGTCTCTACTCCATCTGTCTCTTTTCCTGCAGATAATGCACACTCGTGCAAGAACATGAGGTTTTTGGGGGTTGCCAGGGAGGAAATCTGATGAAGACCTCAGTTTTCTTCTTTGGGGTTCAGTGCTTTGTTTGCCCTGCTCAACTTCATCCTGATCTAAATATGAAAATAAAAAAAATTATTTATAGAAACAGAGGAATGAAGTGACTTAGGGATGGGCATTGTGATCAGAAATAGAGGGGGGAAAAAACCAACTAAACATTCAAGAAAATGCGAAAAAGCAATAAGAAACTAAAAAGCATAAACATATTACTGTACATTTAAATCTCAATTAAATTATTCAATGTCTGCCTACCTTGATGTTTCCGTTTTTTCGCATTCCTTTTCTCAGCCCTGGAAATCTGGGTAATGTCACAAAAACGCTTGTAGTACTCTGAGTGGTACCCATAAATCTGTAAACAAAATAAAATAAAGTAGGCCTAACAGCAATTTAAAACTAAATAACTTCTTTTTATGAGTATAGGCCATTCATCTACATGTATACGTAAGTAGGGTCTTGCATAGGCAGTAGAAAAAGAAGAAAGAAAAAAAACATCCATCATTGTCCATTAAGCATATATTAGGCCTAGTGAGCCTAATCCCGCTACCACCAGTGGAACAACTTTTCTGTTGAAAGTTTCACCTGAATACAGTCTAGTCTGTAGCATATTTGTCATGCTTGTTGAGAAAACAGCAAAAAACAACCTGTGACGGTGATGCCACAATTCAACATTCATGCATGTTTATCAAATTGACAGCGGGTACAAACCATGCCAACCATCTCTGGCTGCATCATTCTCAAACAAACACCAACCCTCAGAAATCTAATAATTCATGCATGAATCGTTTAACAATGACACTAATCAGATCCAAATGTTTTTCAGACAAAACAATTTCACAGGATCGGATGCCTACTATCGTTCCCATCTTTATAACAATTTAAGATTTCAGATAGAAATACACAACTTTTTTGTTTGAGGTCATAACCAAAGTCCCAACTTTCAAATTATGTACCAATAAACATGTTAAAATATGATGATGACTAACAATAACAATAACATGACCTGATGACTATCACTATGGGATGATGAACAACAACAATGTAACTAAAAGTCGAGAGCTTTCAGTTTTAAAGCCTTTGCAACGATGATACGCCTCATTGGAGTTCATTGTCAAAAACAAGAGAATGCCAAGGGAATAAATCCAAACTAAAAAAACATAACTATATTATGACTAGGTTACAATATTTATAAAATTAAGTTGAAAAAAAGTACCTGAGAGAGTTCTTCTGAGAGTTGTTCATCATGACGATCGCCTAGCCCACCTTGTTGAGCTGTAATGGCTCTCTTTTAACATCGGTCTTATAACACTCACCAATGGTGAGTGTTATAAGACCGATGTTAAAAGAGAGCCATTACAGCTCAACAAGGTGGTTATGGTGAGTGTTATAAGACCGATGTTAAAAGAGAGCCATTACAGCTCAACAAGGTGGGCTAGACGATCGCCGAGCTCAAGCCCCAAACATGCCCTTGCTTTGGTGACAATTTCACACTCGACAGTGGCGTCTATTTCACTCCATCTTTTGGCACATGAAAGGAACTTCCTCCAACTCTTTTCCGAAAATGGTAAAACCTTTGAATCGTGACTAGACAAATGCAAAATACATTTTCTTTGTGAAATTTGTTCCGCACTCGGGCCCGGCAGGGCAGCCATGATTGTATTTGTTGTGCGTCTCCAACGTTATCCTGTGCACAGGTCGTGACCTCGTGCAGATGATAGCTCTACAACTATTGGTTTATTTGCCGCAACTGCCGCCGCGCGGTCTTGTAAAACCAACGTTGATTGGTCGTTGATGAGGTCATGCTTTCCCCAGCCTCGCACTATGCTTTGAAAATATGGCAGTTAAATGTGCCCATTACAAGAAAACTGGCAAAAAGATTGATTGTGGATTTGTGGTACGTTGTTAACTATATTATTCTTCTCAATTCAAGATTTAAAAAATGCTCATGCCTGATATGTGTCACGAAACTGCACGATAATCGGCCACGCATGTTGGTCTATGAGTATCAGTCGAGGAGTAGCAGGAAAGGATAGACAAATACTGGATCGGGCCACAGTACAAGATCTTGCACTGGGCTTACCAGGAGGGTCTGTCAATAAGTGCAGAACAGAGAAGAATAAACTAAAGATGAGACATAAGGAAATTTTATACTGAAGTTGTTGGGACAGACTAGGCGGGCATTGTGGTCGTAAATTTGTCAAGTCCCAGACAGCCAGTCTGGACACTGGTGTCTGGGTGACCATTGGATTAATAAGAATGGGGTGCTTGTGAGATTGGGGGAGGTGTGGGGTAAATAACAAGCTTATACACTAGTCTTCCCTCATTCCTCCTAAAATTTGAGAAGACAGGACTGATTCATTCCATGGCTTGAGCTTTTTCTTTCCTAACTCCTACTTATATTTTTCGAAGAAATAACTCTACAATTCTAATAAAATAGAAACTGCTCTTTTTAATAAAAAAAAGATCTCTGTACAAGAATATTCTCTTCAGCACTATGAAATTGACAGAATTGACAGTCTCTAAAAAATGTGTGTTACTGTGCCTGCTGCCATGGGAAACTAGAACAGCAGAAGCTGCCATGGCGAGCTGCCGAACGCCCGATAGAGAAACAATGAATAAAAGAAAAACAACCATTTGATCAAGTGATTTTCAAAGTGGTGGGGACAATTAACAATTGACCATTGCCTACTTCGTTTGACATTTGGGAAAGAGGCAAAAATTTTAACAAAAAGTCTCAATGCGGATGGCCGAA